>QLTV01001816.1:3759301-3771930 GCA_003457575.1 Thermophis baileyi
TAGAGCAGAAATCTCAAACTTGCAGTTCTAGAGGAGTATGGAGATGGTCCTGAAGAACAAATTCAGCAACTGTTGCATAAACATCAACTTAACCTAGATATGCAGGAGAGAATGAGGAAAAAAATTCCAGTTTGACCCACTTCTATTCTTTTTAATATAAGAGGGGGGAGAGAATCTCTTTCAGGCTTTCAACTAGGGGTGAAATGCTCCCTGTTTGGGCGTGCCTGCGGGTCGCCGGACAGCCGGTAGTGACAGAAGCGGGAGACTTCGCCCACCCACCCGGACAACCCCATTTGGGTTCTTGTACCCTCTCCGCATACGCAAAGCGTTCTGCGCATGCGCAGAGGGTAAAAGAACCCAAATGGTGGCGTCCGGGTGGGTGGGCGAAGTCTCCCGCTTCCGTCGCTACTGGCTGTCCGGCGACCCGCAGGCATGCCCGAACCGGGAGCATTTCACCCCTGCTTTCAACCTGTTACTATTATGTTGCTATTAAAACAACGGAGATCCTGTCGTTCTTGTGACTTCTGTTTCCTAAGCTGCACCATTTCAAAATGCTAACAGCAACCCATAGGCCATATTCAAACTCCAATCATTTTCTGTGGCCCAAAACAAAACTTCCTAGATGCAAAGAACTTTGTCCAGCAATATAAGAGTGCTGACATACAGGAAGCACCCAGGAAGAGAAACAGCTAAACAACCACAACCTTAAACTTTCCCTAGCCCAGCTTACAGAAATATGATCAGGGAGTGATTGATGCATATGCCACCATGACAGATACAACTTATTCAGCACCACCTGGAAGAGGTCAAAAGGACTCCTGGTCACTGTTGCTAGCTGAACATCTATCTACTTCCTTGGATAACTTTTAGTGAGAGTTGAATTGCTGATTAACAAATTTATTATGCTGATGTTCTTTCTGGTGCAATTCTAGTCAGATCGTCCAATGTCACCCCAGAAATTAATTAATTGACTAATTGACTAATTAATTACAATTTAGAGGCCTATAGGTGACTCTGGATAACTCACACTTTAAAAACAAGAAATAACCTTGCAAAAATGGGTGTCCAGATTTATTTATTTATTTATTTTATCTATACAGTATAAGATAACTTTTATTGTCATATTTTACTGTGAGCACACTGGCACACATTAAAAATGAAATTCTGTTGCCCGCTCTCAAAGTATATATCTATCCATACACATACATAACACACATATACACATGCTATATACATGCGTATGCGCGCGCGCGCGCGCACACACACACACACACACACACACACACTGTCATATCACTGTCCATTTTGAATATGTAGCGGAAAGAGGAAACTTGAGAGTTCACAAGGTTGATGCTCTATGGAACAAAACTGTGACTGAATCTAGATGTTCTGCTTCAGATACCACGAAGCCTCCTCCCAGAAGGTAACAAGGGAAGCAGGTCATGAAGAGGATGTGTTGCGTCCCAGACAATTTTGCGGACCCTTCTCAAGCATCGCTTATATGCTATGCTATGCTATGCTATGCTATGCTATGCTATGCTATGCTATGCTATGCTATGCTATGCTATGCTATGCTATGGTATGCTATGCTATGCTATGCTATGCTATACTATACTATCCTATGCTTTTTCTTCATGCTATGATATGCTATGCTATGCTATGCTATGCTATGCTATCTTATGCTGTGCTGTGTATAACTTCCCATCTCACATACAGTATGTGACTCTAGAGTGGCTTATAATAAAATACATTAAAAACAAATATAAAATATAATATAAAATAAAAACACAGCAGCCAAGCTTCATAAAACAACAAAACAAAGAGACCGGTTCTATCGCAGTTACACCAAGCCCATGCAAAAACATAAGTTTTTAGGACCTTGAGATTGAGGTTAACCTAATCTTAGGTGGAATAATATGCATCAGTTCCTTTATGTCCATATAACTTCATATTTAAAAAGTAAATCTGATGTTTTTCTCTATGTGGAAATTAGTCTTGGATTATAATGTTATATATGGAATCATGCCATGTTCCAAATTTGAGTTTTCTTATTCGCAGAGTTCACGTTATAATTTGATGTATCGCTTCTAGTTCCAAATTGGTGAGTGATGTAATCCTGAATATGAGTTATTATTCATATTCAATCAGGTATGTTTTTCATCTTCCTGTTACAGTGCTTCAGACATCTCTGACATTTCACCTCCCAAAGCTCCTTGGAAAACCAAGATGCACCGTGGGATTAGTACAGAGGGAGAGGCTGAATAGGGGCAATGTGATCTAAGGCCTCAGCCACTCACTGATTCCAAGCTGTGACTTACCTTCAGTTGAATTGTCCACCAGGCCCTAAGCTCCTTTTGGAACTCAACAGATCCATAAGTCACCTGGAGCAAGCCATTTTAAAAGGCTTCTCTCACTGAAAGGGTGGGGTAATACCTGAAGCTGAAAGACAGAGACTGATCTGACCATATCAACAGACTGGCGGGAAAGTCCTCCACTGGTTTACAATTGCCTTGTAAACAATGATTTACAATTGCCTTGAGACTAAACCCCCCCCCCACATATTTTGAAGTGTGACCAGAGGTGGGTTTTAGCAGGTTCTGACCAGTTCTGGAGAACCGGTAGCGGAAATTTTGAGTAGTTCAGAGAACCGGTAAATACCACCTCTGACTGGCCCTGCCCCCATCTATTCTCTGCCTCCCTAGTCCCATCTGATTGGGAGGAAATGGAGATTTTACAGTATCCTTCCCCTGCCATGCCCACCAAGCCACGCCCACCAAGCCACGCCACGCCCACCAAGCCAAGCCCACAGAACCAGTAGTAAAAATTTTTGAATCCCACCACTGAGTGTGACCACCAGTATGCACCAGGGTTTCAATGACTTTGGCCGCCATGGTGGCTGTGAACTTCGTAGCTGCTCTAGACTCATTGTCACCCGGTAGAAGTTGAAAGCCCTGAGGACTAACAGGGTTTATAGCAGGGGTGGGTTCTAACTTACCTCACTGCCAGTTCGCTTCCTCCCACGCCGCGTGGGCGCGCCTCATGGGCGCATGAAGCACGCGCATGCGCAGTGCAGAAAAATAAAAAAAAACATTCCCCCCCAAAAAGCCAAAAACAAGATAGCGGTGCATGCACAGTGCCGGAAACTCGGCTTCTGCGCATGCGCAGAAGAAAAAAAATTTTTAACACCCCCCCCCCAAATTTTTTTTCCAAAAAAAAATAATTCCAAAAAATAGATGGCAGCGCTCACAGACCGGCACCGGCCAAACCGGCTCCGTGACGTCACCAGCGGGTCACTACCCGTTCAGGTGAACCTGTCCGAACCGGGAGGAACCCACCTCTGGTTTATAGCCAGCATGTCAATAGAATCAGCAGGCCAGGCAGGGGATGATGCTGTGTAGCAGGGAAGACAGTACAAAAGTGGCAATCACAACTGCTCTCTAAAGTCCAACTTTAGTCAGAGAATGATACCAGGCAATAATCCATAGTGCAGAAGTTCTGAAAAGCCACTGACACATGGATAACAATAGTTACCCTTCTTCCCAGGTTGCTAAACCTGAAACCTGAGTGGGAACTGAGGGGAACTCCTTGTTCTGGGATATCTAGGTCTCAGTTATACATGCCACGTCAGCTGCTTCATTGAAATTGAATTGTAGCCAGCACCCCATTACCACTGCATGAATATTACTTGATCTTGCTTGGTTAGTGAAAGTTATGTAAGTCTTTATCCCTGATGGAGGATCACGCAAGAGGATGCCATGCTTGCATTTCAAACCAATATCTTTTTTTTTTCCTTTAACCCTTGAAATTGGTCTCCCTTCAGTACTTAATGTTGGGCATTGATTCAGAAGAGTTCTGTCATGAGATCGTCTTTGTCCAGCTTTCTTACTTTCCACCTCTTTTTGTCTGGGGAAAGAAAGTAAGATCAAAACCCCTTGTTGATCATTTTGTCTGTGCTGCAGCATTTTCTGGCTGATTGATTTTGCAGAGCCCTCTTTGCAATATGTGAATGTGCAAGCCTGTTAATCCAATTTCGGTCCTGGCAGAGGGAGAACTGTTTACCTAAATGTAGTGGCACCTGGGGTCAGAGGAAAGGAGTGAGTGCTAATTTAAAGAAGCTGGGGGGCTGCTGCAATCCCTTCCAGGCTAATGAGGGGGTGCAAAAAGACAAGTCAGAATTTGCCTTCTCAAGCAGCACGGAGAATAGATAGCATTATTTTAGGTTTGCTTTCAAGCCAGCTGGCTAATGAAGCTTCTGTGCAAAAATGCTGGAGAGACTATAATCACTGTGAACTTGAGAGAGTGAGCAGAGCCTGCAACATTTTTGGAACTAAATAACCAAATACATACATATTGTCATTAAACCTTTTTTGTTTGTTCATTTCATGGTTCAGAACAGCCATGCAACAGCTTGGCGCATAGAGCTACAGAGGTACCGTTTTTACTTGAACTGAAGACAACTCTCCTAGAAAAGAAAGAGAAAATAGAAACGCATTCAAGTTCCCCACCCAAATATTTGTGGGGAGATGAACTTGGATGTGTAAATATAAACGACACTTCTCATAAAAGGGGTGGGGTGGGGTCAGAACCAGGAAAAACAATGATTTAACTTAATTAATCATGAATAATAAAAATTGAATGATGAATAATTGGAGCCCATCCATCGATTATAACTTTTTCCATGTACACTTAGCAGAAAGTCTTGTGTTAAAACAAAACTAAACACAACAAAATATTTTTAAATAAATCTTTCCTTTCATTTTGTGTTGGCTTTCTGAATACTACATCTTCACATGAGCATCATCGAGTGCCTCCAAAATGCACATATTTGCATGTGTCCTCCATCTAGACAAGTCCTACCTGCCCCAGCTTTCTATAGAAGGAATTATCTGGTGTTTAATAAGAAAAGGATCACAGGGAGGGATGCTGTTACATTTCTATTCAAAAGCATTATCTTGGTGCCTACATAGATATTCCTTCTGGTGACATAACTCATTTGGTGAATCCATCTGAGCCAGGGGTGAAATTCAAAATTTTTCTGTTCTAACTCGGGAGAACGAAGGGTCAGAAACTGAGGCGAGACGGCTCTGGAAACAAAACCCCTTTATTTGCTGCTAACAGCTGCTAACAGAGCAGAGCAGGAACCGGCAACAGGCAACTTTCTGTCAAGCCGCTATTTATATAGCGGTTGTCAAAACGAGCAGCCAATGGCGGGGCTGTAACTTTCCTGCCGGCTGAGCTGTCAGATTCCAGCCAATGGAAAAACTCTCCCTAGTTGCTAGGTAGATTTCAAGCATGGGGACCCAGCATTTTCCCTACCGGTTCTGTGGGCGTAGCTTGGTGGGTGTGGCAGGGGAAGGATACTGCAAAATATCCATTCCCACCCCACTCTGGGGCCAGCCAGAGGTGGTATTTGCCGGTTCTCCGGACTACTCAAAATTTCCGCTACCGGTTCTCCAGAACCTGCTGAATTTCACCCCTGATCTGAGCATAATAACATTTTGTTCTGTTTATTTTCATCTCTGGATGAGTATAGAATCTGTTTGTAAGGCCATTTCCACAAAATGGTCAGTGATCCCTGGAATCCTTAAAATTTGTAGTATGAGTAACACGCATCCATGTCTTGATCCTTCAGTTAGTAAGGGAGACTTATATCTCTCCAACTCCCACAAGCTACCCATACTTTTAAAATACAGTTATGGTGATCTGGTCACAAGGCAGTAATTTTAATTTGGGGACACAAGTGTGGATCACTACTACTTCTTCCCTTCTCCAACTATCATGACATTTTATACGAATTGGAAATGTTGTGTTGTTGTTTACTTGTTTTGATTTGGTACGGTTGCTGCACCACCATCTTTAGCTCTTCATCAGAATTCAATGACAACAAATCAGTATTTACTATGCTTTATTAAAGATTTTCAATTAGGACAAGGCAGATTAGAGCTATGCTCCTCCTTGTAAATAACAATCTGTCCCAAAATCACTTTAGCTGACCCTAATTTCCAGGTTTTATCCAGATTCCAAGAATTAATAGAAACTAGGTTTGTCATATCCTAGACTTCCAAGGAAATAGAAATGTTGAGCAGAAAGCAGGACCACAGAAAAATTATGTTCCCTGGGATTAGGGGAAATTCACACTAGATTGAAAACACTCAAACATGGCAGGATAGAAGTGGACTTAGAGGAGAGAAATAAACTACCAACTTACATTATGCAACCCAAGCTTTGTTATATGAGAGTTGACATCAGAGTTAAGCCTTCTTTCCTGGCCAATTTCCTATCAGTGGTTTTCCCCATCCAACCCATTAACAGGATGTCTCCTCCAGAAACTGCATTTCTCCTTCTGTCTGAACCAGCCCATAATACAGAGGGCCCACAGGCTGCCTAGTCACATTAGCCATAAAAATCTGCTGAAATAGTCCTAAAAATGATTATAGCATTTGTACTATAATAATGGAGTTACCCCCATCAAAGAAAAACATCCTAGAAGTCTGTACATACTGTTTAATGTGCATAGTGATATGATACATAAAAGGATTATTTATATACCTTGCTCTGAATTAATGTAATTTTGTTCTCTGGAAACAGGTTTAATAACAGATGCTAAGGCTGGTGCAACTCCTGTCTAGTATAAATTGGCATTGATTACCTAAGTGACTCTGGACAGAACACGCTTCCCGACAGAAATAATAAGAGGCTCTGCTAATGCCTCTTAAGCCTGAATGCCAAAGGATGCCCTTGAGGGACTTAAACAAGAGAGTTCAAAATTAGCTAGAGCACTGAGCTGGTCACTTGTTAAATAATTATAATTTACTTATCCTGCTGAATCTCTCCCTTGCTCTTTTCCCCAATGGATGCATAAATTATTTCCCATAATTCAAATACAAATTATAGGTAGGTGCTTAGAAAGAGAAAGCATCCTATGCAGAAACATTCTAAAATAACATTTATGCTGTTCTTAAAATATTTATGCAGTTGCATTGAGTGAGAAGTAACATTTCACCCTTTTAAGATAATAGGCTTCTACCAACTACTGGATCACATTAAAAATAAGAGGTGAATGAATACCTTTGGGTGAAGCTTCTAAGATTCATAATGCTCTGAAACCTCAAAAGCATGAAGTTCTCAGCCTCCTTTACATTGCACACATTATCTTACTATTCCAAATTTATATTTGAATTTAAAGAAGTATTTACCCAAAACTAACAGACTGCTGGTTTCTAAAGGGCATTCCTGGCAAATGTCAATAATGCTGGACAGATTAAATTGAAAAACAACTAATGGATGCCTACAGTCTTCTCTGTATGATCTGCAATCATGTACAAGTCACTGACACATGCTAAGTTTATTGTCATTTTGCATGAGGTATCCATGCAAAGAAACAATACTTCTTAGAACACACTCCATAGCTGTTGTGGCCCATCGGCTGCCAGCAGAGCTAGCAGCAGAGTCAGATGAGGAGGAGGTTGAGGGAGAGCCTGGGCCAGCTTCAGAGCCATTGGAAGGCTCTGATAAGGAAACAGCATCAGAGACAGAGGCAGAGCCGGGCCTTCTGTCCTTCCCCAGGTGGAGAGGAAGCTGTCTTTGGGACCTGAGCTGAATGAGGGGGAGGAACAGATGGGGCCCATCTCAGATGCGTGTATGCGCAGAGAGGAAAGGAGAGGAGAGCAAAGGAAAGCAATAAGCCGGCTCTCAGGGAAAAGCAGACGTAGACGCTAGCCAGACCCTCCCTGACTGGGAAATAAATAGTAGGGGTTTGGGAGTGGCCGGTTGTCACAGACAACAATTCATTTTCTAGTATACAGCAAGCAATTCAGATTCCTTGGCCAGAACCAGGTTTGTTGGGATTAATTATGTTTGGATTTTGTTTATCCACGTGAATAAAAGACTGTTCCTGCCCTGTTTTGAAAAGTGGTTTGTTTTACTCACAAGTAAGTGGCTTATCATTACTTGCAAAGGCTGGATCAGAACAATAGCATTCCACAATGCCCATGAGCCTGTGGTAAACAAGTCCTGGGAAGCCTATAGCACTTGGCACTCAGACTTATATACTGCTTCACAGTGCTTTACAGCCCTCTCTAAGTGGTTTACAGAGTCAACATATTTCTCCTAACAGTCTGGGTCCTCATTTTGCCGACTTCAGAAGGATGGAAAGCTGAGTCAATCTTGAGCTGGTGAGAATCGAACTGCCGAACTTCAGGCAGCTGGCAGTCAGCAGAAGTTGCCTGCAGTACTGCATTCTAACCACTGCGCCACCACTATGATCTCTTGTCTCCATTCTATAACTCTCAAGTTCTTCTATAGCTGAGCTGAAAGACATATCTGAAAGACACTGTCCCAATTGCGTATCCTTTTCCTATTTACCTTTGTCTCCCCTTAAATTATTCTGTTATTAACCCATGGTGATATTTATATAATCAGATGTTTGGAGCAGAAGACTATCCTTTATAATTTGTAGTGTAAAAAGTCAAGGACATGAATGATAGTAGAAAAAGGATTTAAAAAAAAAAGTTGATTGGGAATATTCAACATTTCAGCATTTTAATTTTAAAAATGCTTCAGAGGAAACAGATAAGCAAGCTCAGGTAAAGGCCCAGCTCCAGAGAGGCCCAAACTACAGATCGGTCCTACATGTTTGGCCCTGTGTCCTTCAAAGCTTCTTTCTAGAATGTGTTCCAAAATGATGCACAGCGCTACTGGCAAGCATTTCCTAAGGCAAAATCTGAAAACCACAAGCAAAGATAAATAACAACACTAATGGCTATGTTCATTAGTCTGTTGATTAGATTTTAGAGCAGTCATTCCTTAACATCATATCAGTACATTGCAAAAAACAAAATTGCGTATTTTGCCTACCTCTGGCCATTCTCCTAATTCAGTAAGGTTCATACATGCTTAACAGGAGTAGACATGTAAAGTTTATCAGGATGTAACAATCAAATCAGGCTGGAAAGGGAACTTTTTGGAGGAAAGAGAGAGAGAAAGATATTTTTAATCTAATCTTTCACATGCCTACATATAGGAAGGCTGAGCTTAGTGGAGTTAGCTTAGTGGAATTTATACTTTCCTAAATGAGCTGAGGCATTGCAGCTTCAGTCTCAGTAATATTTCCTTACAATGCAAATTGTACTGAGGCTTAGGGAAGATGGCTGCAATAGAGTGGTCTCCTTCAGCATAGCTACTTTGCTGCACTTGAAAAATATAGTGCCCCATTCTTTCCTCACGAAATCATTTATTTATTTATTTATTTATTTTATTTATTTATTTGTCAAACATGTACAAGATGGCAGGTATAGGTATAAACATAAACATAATCAAAGTGAATACAGATAGATGAAGACAATAGGACAGTAGGACAGGGATGGTAGGCACTGGTGCGCTTATGCACGCCCCTTACAGACCTCTTAGGAATGGGGTGAAAAATCATAAAATCATAAAATCATAGACTCTTAGATCAGATGAAAAGTAGCTAAGGGGGGAAATGGACAATGCTGAGACATTGAGTGATCCAAAAAACAAAGATGGAATAATTTTTCCAATTAAAAAGTGTAAAACGAAGACCCATTTGGGGAAACACATTTTAATTTCTATTTTAAAAGAAACAAAGGGTGTGGGGAGATCACACTGTGTTAGGCCTTAAGGATTCTGTGAAAAGAGCATGAAAAACGAAGAGACTGAGGTAGATTGACTATATCATCTTCATAGCAATCTTCATAATAAATTCCCTTCTCTGCTGTAAAAGGCCAGTGACATCATTTAACAAATAATATCTATGTAATAAAACTTTCAAAAATTATTGAACATACTGAACAGTAATAAAAGCATTAGTGAGACCACTGACTAAATCTCAGGATCTAAGATTCTTGAAAGAGAATATAAAAACACTGCTCCTTGACTATGCCCATGTGGGAAATATAGAAAAAACTAATAGAAATTTTCCTGTCAAACTCAATTTCATTGAGGGCCGCATTAGGGTTGTGTTTGACCTCGGGGGCCTGGGTGGGTGTGGCCTGGGTAGGCGTGGCCAGCTCGACGTCACTCATGTCTGCTCAATGTCACTTTTCAGCCGCGACAGCCTCCTACAGCCCTCTGCCAGCAAAACGGAGCTCGGAGGGGCTGCGCGCAAGCTCAATTTTTGCTGGCAGAGGGCTGCAGGAGGCCATTGCAACAGAAAATGGAGTTTGGGAGGGCCGCGTGTGGCCCTCCCAAGCTCCGTTTTCGCTGGCAGAGGCAATGCGGGCCGGTCCTTTGCTGTTTCCAGGGCGGCCCCATGGACCAGATGCAACCCACGGGCCTTGAGTTTGACACCCTGTCTTAGAAGAAAGCATGTTGCATTATGAGATAATTATTGCAATTGACAATATTCGGCCTAGCTGAAGATGAAGTATAGGACCACAAATCTTGGTCATTTACTTTATGTTGAAGTAAATAACTCTGGAAATGTTGCATCAACTCATTCATGTTGGTAAGGTGGGACTTCAGTGTAGAGTGCAAGGAATTGTTTTCTGCAGTCCTGTTTGTTAGAATATAGAACTCATTGAATTTGAGGGGGGGAAAGCAAATAGAAAGAGGGGGAGAAATTGAATATGGTAATAGGGCTTGTTTATCTTTTCATTAAAATGTTGTTTTGCTCTCTTTGAGTGTTAAGAATCCCGAGACTTAATCTTTGATCCAAGACCTTTAAAACAGCAGATATTTCTGCTTTGTGACATTTTCACTTGCATTTAATTGATAAAAATGCGTAAAACTTCAAATATGCATTTCATTTTAAATGTTACAAGCTTGATTTTAATAAAATTACACAGTTTGCAATTATGCTGTCTTTTTATGCATTAAGGGGTTTTCTTAGCACTAGAAGGCCACTTCTTTAAGCAATCTAGTGCACAGCGAGGCATTGAACTTGACATTTTATGGCGCACGAATATTTGCACAATCTGCCGTTCCATTTTCAAGCATGCTAATTGTGCTTTTCCAGATGTACTGTTTATTTTACAGCTTTTGATTCCAATATGATCATTTTTAGTACTGTATCATGAGGAAAAAGATAATATTGTATATTCATTGTAATCCATGTTAATCTTACATAATCAGCACATCTAGAAAACAAGAAAATCTATACATTCAGTTTAAAAAAGGATGGACAGCATAGCACATGTGAGAGTACTGGGTGAGAAGTGTATGTCTTGAATACTTTTTGTATAAATACTTTTTTATTCAAGGAAAATGGCTGTATTAGGAAAGAAGTTTTCTCTTTATTTCATAGATTCACAAAGTTCTGAATCATGAAATAACAGAATAACAAAGTTGGAAGGGACCTTGGAGGTCTTCTAATCCAACCCCGTATAAAATGGTTGTCTAATCTCTTCTTAAAAACTTCCAGTGTTGCAGCACCCACAACTTCTGGAGGCAAATCGTTCCACTGATTAATTGTTCTAACTGTTAGGAAATTTCTCCTTAGTTCTAAGTTGCTTCTCTCCTTGATTAGTTTCCCCCCATTGCTTCTTGTCCTGCCTTCAGATGCTTTGGAGAATAGTTTGACCCCCTCTTCTTTATGGCAGCCCCTTAGATATTGTACACTGCTATCATGTCACCCCTAGTCCTTCTTTCATTAAACTAGTCATGCTCAATTCCAGCAACCGTTCTTTATATTTTTTAGCCTCCAGTCCCTTAATCATCTTTGTTGGTCTTCTCTGTACTGTTTCTAGATTCTCAACATCTTTTTTATATCGTGGCGACCAAAACTGGATTTAGTATACCAAGTGTGGTCTTACCAAGGCCAATCAAGAGAATCTGTCTTAAAAAATAAAATGCTGATTTAAAAACTGTAGGTCTTAGCATTATGCGGTCCTCTTCTAGGCACAGACCCATACCCACATCAATATTCACACAGAGACAAATTTAATATATAAGAAAACCTTTGTACCTTGGCTTTGGGAAAGCTGATATATGGAACTGGATCCCTTCCAGAGTTAGTCATGCTTAGGATAAACCCATCACAATGGGACTTAAGTTATCATGATTGTTAGTACAAAAAAAAAGCAGATGGCAGTACCATGTGATCTATTCTAATTTCTTTTACAAAAGAAAAATGTAATTTCTAAAACTATGCCTATGATTATGAATGTGTGCATCATCTAAAATAAAAATATGCCTCTTCCTGCAGAAATACTGTGCTTTCATTCATATGCAAAATTATCCCAGTGTAATAGAACAGTCAATTAATTGTCTAAAGCTCATTTGATTAACTATTTGAAATTTCTTTAGTTAGGTTGCAAAACCACACACAAACACATATATACAATGGCATTATGTGTCAGCTGTACAGAATTGGGACATTATCTCTATATCTAGTTATTTGTAATTGTCAATTCTTTAAGAAGTTATGTTTAATTTGTCCCTTCCAATCCTGACTAATTATATGTTCTTAGTCTATTTTTCTACAGATTAATTACTTTCAAGCTTTTATATTTGGCTATGATAACCAACCCCTTCATGGATCAACTGCCTTGTCGTGGCGAAGGGGCTTGCATAGCTCAATGAAGCTATGAGCTATGCCGTGCAGAGCCACCCAAGATGGACAGGTCATAGCAGAGAGCTCTGACAAAATGTGATCCACCGGAGAAGGAAAT
>QLTV01001816.1:3783837-3801622 GCA_003457575.1 Thermophis baileyi
CAGGCGCTTCCCTGCTCGAGCCCCGGAGCGGCAGCAGACCTATCCGCACAGGCCGCTGCCTCACCACCATCTGTATTGCGCAGGTCTAGTAGTGCTCCAAAACGCCCCGCCTACCTGCGTGATTACGTATGCTGGACAGCTCCATCCAGGAGGGGAGGGGTGTTATGTTCCAACTGTTTAAACTGTGTTACATGGTTCCAACCAGGTCCAGCGTTTGAGCGGGAAAAAGCTCAAACGCTATTGGCTGGTCTGTCTGACAGCTCCCTATAAAAGGGCAAGCTGTCAGACTGCTCTTTGCTGGTTGCTGATACAAGAGCGGAAATAAAGAGCTGTTTTGGAAGTCTGTCTCCTGTCATCTCTACCCACTATCCAACACCTGGTGTAGTTCATAAAAGATGCAGACAAACCCTCTCTTCGTAAATAGCCAAATAAACAGCACGTATGGAACTGCACGTTTTCGCTGGCAGAGGGTTGCAGGATGCCGGTGCAGCCGAAAACAGAGCTTGAGAGCCCATTTTCACTGGCAGAGCGCTCGGGCCACTACAGACGCCCCCAACACGAGTGATGTAAAGCTGGCCATACCCACCCTGGCCACACCCACCCTGGCCCTCTGAGGTCAAACACAACCCTCATGCGGCCCTCAATGAAATCGAGTTTGACACTCTGGTGTAGTTCATAAAGGATGCGGACAAACCCTCTCTTCATAAATAGCCAAATAAACAGCAGAAGTGACTTATGGAACTGTACTTCTTGTAGTTTTAAGTAATCAAATAAACTAAGATAAATTGAGCACACTAGATTCATGCAACATTCAAAATGCCAAAGTAAACTTATAACTGCATAGTTCAGTGTTCCTTGCACCAGCCAATGCTTTCAGTCAGGCATAACTTGGATTTAGATATTTGTTTTGCTTCATTCTGCCATTTTTGCTAGTTCCTCTCTAACTTGACTCACCTTCCCTAGTTTGGCTTGCCTGCTTTTAGAAGATTGAAAGTTAGTAAGCCTGATGGAGACAACAGCAGCACTGCTATCTCTCCATTTTTTTTACGTTCTTCTCCAGATTTTTTCCTTTGTAACTTTTGCCGTGTTGAAATCTAGTCTCTATTTTGATCTTCTCCGAGACTGATATTGGAATGTGGTTGTCTGAATTCCCAGCCAGACTGAGACTTATCTCATACATATAGAAGATAATTGAATACAAAAGATTCCCACTCTAAATTTCTTTACATTTGTTCTTTGTAAAATATGTATTATATACACAATTGGATTAGTGTTCCCATTCATAGAAAATGAGATAAATACATACTGGCAAATTCTACTTAGGGACAAAAGCAGCTTACTCTGGATTGGGCCCTTGGTCTATCCAGTTTCATTTTCTCTATGGTACACTGTCTGTGAGTCTTCAGTAGTTCAAAAGGAAAAGAATGGGAGGGGAGTAAGGATTATTTTAAAGCCAGAATATGTTTTAAATATTCTACATACAAAACCATCCTGATAAAACTACACATTTTTAAAAAGCTGAAAAAACTTGTATTTATAGTATCATCATTTCCCTGATATGTATAAGTGCACATTTCCTAAACATACATAATTTTTGAACTGAATTTCCTTTAACCTACATCTTAAAAATTAGCAATAGCAATAGCACTTAGACTTATATGCCAGCTCATACTGCATTCTAACCACTGCGCTCCAAAATAAAATGGATTTGAACCAGTAGTGGGTTCTAAAACCCGTTGCTACTGGTTCACACGTGCACTTGCACGCGCAACGCTTCTGTACATGTGCAGAAGCGTCCCGGGTGGGTGGGCGGAGCCTCCCGCCACCGCCGCCACTACCGGTTCTAAGAACCGGGCTGAACCGGGAGCAACCCACTGCTGATTTGAACTAATTCTACCAAATATAAACTTTTTATTCACACAGCTGTCCTGTAACCTGGTTTTTTGTACACAACTTTTCTAAATACATTGCTTTCTATTATGTTCATGTAATATATTACATGACCATATAGGTTCAATAGAAACTATTTTGATGAATTGTGCCACTTTGCTATCATTGAATTTTGTGATGTTTTTTTTTCTTTTACAACCCTAGTCTTTGGCTTAAAGAGATAAATAAGATGTTAATTGAGACAACAATATGGAGACTCAAACCAATTTGTAGTATTATAAGTGCACACTTTTATAAGGTTCTTTGTTTCAAGATAGAAATTCATTTTGTTACATTTTTATATAGTAGACTAATGCTGTTACTGATTACCACAAATAGCCCTTTTGCCAGAACCTCATAAATCAATAGAAATTTTTCTGCAGTTATCAGGCTATAATCAATTAAAGAACATTGATACCAAAGAAATGAAAAATCTCCATATTAAATAAAAGGACAGCTATTTTTAACTCTAGACTATAGATTTTCTTTGAGCTCTTGGGAACCTCGGGAGAAAGAAATCCCGGTATAACTGTAAAAAGCCAATGGTATTATTGAATCACATTATTAGTAGAGGAATAATTTAAAAGTTCTCAGCCCAGAATAGGAAATACACCAACATTATCTTGCCTACAAAAATAGAATTTATTTTGATTCACAATGAGGCAGAAACACTTCAATCAGAATAGGGGAGCAGAAAAAAAAGTATACCATATACAATCTGCAATTGAATATTTGACAAAAGAGTACAATGTTAATGCCACAAATGAATTTTTGAGTAACCTCTGCCACATATTAGTACAGCTAATAACAGAAGTTAATAATGATGTAGATAATTTGTCTATGGAGATTCTCAATCTCCATAGGTCATAATTGTCCCAAAGGTGCTTTTTTTCCAAAAGGAAACTGGACTTTTGTGGGGGGGGTTTCCTTGGAAAATGGAAAATTGAAGTTACAACTGAAGAGGTTTGTTGGATAAGATGCGAAACATTTTCAAAGGAAAAAACCAAGTCCAGTTACCTTTTGCAAAAAGCACCTTTGGGATGTATATACCTTCCACACATTGATTTGAAAAAATAAGTAGATGTAGATCCGAATTTACCCTATATACCCTATTTACTTAATAAGGTATATTAGAAATGTGGAAAAAATATTATGAATTCAATATAGAATAGCCCTACCCTGTTTTCTTGTACAATTAAAATGTGTTGTACTATAGAGCCAGTTTTGTAAATATATTGTTATATATTGGGCATGATAGAGAAATTAATACAAAGTTAGCAATATCAATAAGAATTCACCTTGTTTCATTTTTAGTTTGAAGCCATGCTACAATTAGAATTGGGGAAAGGACACATTAATTGGAAAATGTTAAGATTAAAAAGTTACTGCTGAATATTTTTAAGAGGGTTAAGTACATAGAGCTTATTTGATATTCTGGTTCCCCCTATTTCTTATTTCTTCCCTTTGTTATGATAATTTCCATAACTAAGGCTGTTGCTCGCTAGCTAAGAAGGCAACCCAATTACTGTGTGCATAGGTCCAATTTGCAGAATTTTAGCTCTTCAGTTTAAGATAGAGGATATTTCTCCCTTCCAATAGAAATTACATTCAATTTGTTCATTAGAAGTTTGGCAGATTAAACATTGGATTATATATTAATATTAAAAAATCTTCATGTTTAAAAAATAAATCTGATTCTAACTATAATATAATTTGGAAACCATTTATGTACTATAGTTTTGCACATAGATTTCTGTCACATCTGAAGTTTCAATTTCTTTTAAGCTAAGGTTTCCAAGCACTGGGTTCTTTCTGACTGTCCATAACAATATTGTATAAGAATTCTTTCTCGTTCTTCTTGTATTATTAATAATTTGAGTGATGCTTTATATCAAATCGTAGTTTTTGTCAATATCTGATCTGATTTTAATATTAGTTGTCAAAGTACCAAACTAATGCATAATTTAAAAAAAAATACTTGTTCCATTTCATGATTACTAGTGAGAATATTGGTGGTGGTTTTCCTTTGTCTTTAAGCATGTATAGCTGTTATATTTTGTCAGTCCTAGGTATATTCTTTTTCTTTTCTTTTTTCTTTCTTCCAATGAAGGCTTAAAAAATAAAAGGGAAAATAAAGGTGTGCCTATTCCATCACCATCCTGCCATAAATGTTGGCTATATTTACTATATTGTAAATACAGTATTAGATGGGTGCTTATAACATTTGTAGCTTAATGGTATAATAACTGGGTAAGTCATTTTTGCAATGTGCCCATAACTGCAACTTTATGTGATCCTCGTGTCAATGGTAAGGAATAAGTTGTCATCTAGTGCTGGTGGGATGGGGGAAGAGGGAGGCTGTCTTTCCATTAATTCTTCTGACCAGCTACCTCATATAGTAAAAACATGGGATGCACATTCAGCTATAATAGTGTCAGGCCCTGCTTCTACATGGCTCATAAGTAAGCTGGTTTTATTTTCTGCTAATGACTTGTTAGAGTTGAGAACCTCATGAAAATTGGAGAGTGTTGCCGAAATCTGTTGTTGCATCAGATGCCTCATTAAATCCCGGCCTATATGACCACAAAAGAGGGCTCACTTCCCAGTACCCAAAGGAAATCTTTGTTTCCCAGAGCTTGGCTGCTTAGATTATTGTGTGGAAAGGGGTGTATACAAATGCAGAATAAGATAATTACATAGTTTTTTCCATCATGCTTTTTTTTAAAAAAATCTGAGCTCCTACTTTCAGTGTAGAATCCAAATTTCAGGCTTGTAACCTACTATAAACAAAACACAAATGTTATAAGCACCCTTTTTCTTTCTCTAGCGAGCTAGTTCGTGAAGTGGTTAATGCACCAGGTTAGAAACTAGGAAACCTTGGGTTCTAGTCCCACCTGATGCTGGCATGCCTTTAGATTGTGCTTTCCGCCTGGCTCAATGGTTATACGTTGATAGTCTGCAAGAAACCTTTAAGTCAGGGGTGGGTTCCTCCCGGTTCGGACCGGTTCTCCCGAACCGGTAGCGACCCGCTGGTGACCTCACAATGACGTCACCGACCCGGTTCGGTTGGTGCCGGTCCGTGGGCGCCGCCATCTTTTTCTTTGAATTTTTATTTATTTATTTTATTTTTTATTTTTTTTCCTTCTGAGCATGCGCAGAAGCCGAGTGCACTGTGCATGCGGTCGCCATCTTGTTTTTGGCTTTTTTTCCAGATTTTTTGTTACTGCGCATGCGCGCGTGCATGAGGCACGCGCCCGCCCATGAGGCACGCCCACGCGGCACGGGAGGGAGCGAACCGGCAGCGAGGTAAGTTGGAACCCACCCCTGCTTTAAGTGACCCAGCTTTGTTTGCTTCAACTCTACAAAACCCATTTGCTGAGACAGGACATGTCCTGGTTAGTTTGTCAGTGGAGACACAACAGGAAGATTTAAGACTTCGTGTGGAAATGATAGTTTTTCTAAAAAAAAATTCTGAAGACTTCCAAAGCTTTATATCTTGACATATCAGGGATTCAGAGAGAAGCAAGAAGGGAGGTAGTTTTGTCTTCCTCCTCCTTTTGACCTTAGCTAGCTAAGATTGGTTAAGAAGGCTGAGGGAACGAGGAGGAAAGAGAGCAAATTCATAGCAACTAGGAAATACATTATTTCCTAACGGGGAGAAAATGCTCTCTACTTTTGAGCTAAATTAATGCAAGTGCAATAATGCACAGTATGATGTAATAAAGATGCCAAACAAACTGTGTCATTTTTGTTTGCTATAGGAATTGTTTTGTTGTTCCCATGCATACATAACAGCAAATTTGGAACTTGGAAATGATTAGGTCTTTTTATTATCAGGTGACATACAATGTTTTTAAGATTTATTTTGAAGAAAAAAAATTCCAATCCTGAATTAGAGCTTAGAACTGGTTTTATAAAAAACCTGTGTGATCCTGTTTAATGATAAGCATTATTTTAGAGAAGGAAAGAGATTGAATTGCAATGACTTAAATGCAATTAAGTTGTATTCTAATCAGCCTGAAGTTTGCTATTTATACTGCAAGATTGGAAATGTTACCTTATTACCTATGCAGAGTGTTTTGCATGGCAGAAGGGAAATGAATTATGACTTTTTATTTCTGTAAAAAAAAACCTAGCACTCATGCACACAAACTGTTTACAGTGAAGGACTGTGCTTTGGACACACTTTTGAACAATTTATGTCAGTACCTAAAAGTTGTATTAAATAAGTTGGAATTACTTTCTTTTAAGAGATTTTAAGAGATTATGCACTATGTGAGCAGTGAAGCTTCAGAATGAAGCTTCAATTCAGAATGGCTTTGAACCAGTCTGAAACTTTGGTAGATTTTTGGACATGCACACATAGACATTTATTTGATAAATTTCATTTGATTACTCAAACTAAATTGAATTTAGTAAGTTCAAATCGAATCTTTGATTCAAAAGTTCAGATTGGATCTTGGCTGATTAGCACACCCCTAACCTGCAGGTTTTAAAAATAGATGATATTGCTATCCATGCTTGGTGTTTTTTTTTTCTGGGATATTTTCATTTTATTTGTGAAGGCAAATATTTATTTTTCAACATTTATTACCAAAAATATTGCCTACAGGGTATTGTTTGGAGGTCAGAATAAAATTTCCTCTAACTTCTGGTAACTTCATAAACATGGCTATATTGGTTTTTTGGCAGCAGTACAGATGTGGACTGGCACTGTTGTCTTTGTCATTATTTTCTAAATTTCCCTTTTAGTTTACAGCCATTATGGTATTCCTGGCTTGCTAACCAAGTTTGAACCCCACTTAGGGTTTTCAAGATGAGCTAGGTATTGGCCAGGTATTGTCACCAGAAATTAAGTGTGATTTGAGGAAGCTTTTAATTTATCCCTATAAATGTCATAAATAATAATTAATCGAATGAACATTATTCTTGCTCTCACATCTGTTCTGAGGATTGACATCCTTATGTAATCTTCCCATTTGGAGCCCTTTAGCTATGCTAGATTCCCTCTCCCATGAGATTGTCTTGATGAGTAGGGGAGATTGAAACTATAGTCTATCACATGGATAGTATGAACTTTAGTACTTTAGAAATTTTCCCATATATCCCCTTAAGTTTTGTGATTAATTTATTGTTTGAGGCAGTAGAAAGTTATTTTGCAATATATGGAGCTAACAGATCTGGTCTGCAAAAATCACATATAATTTTCCCCTCTTGGGAAAGCAATGTGCTGACAACATCTAACATACTTTGAAAAAAAATTATTTTTCAACATTTAAGACTTCTCACTATGCTGCTATCTTCAAGCACTTTTTAAAAAAGTGATAGCATTTTTAAAACCTTCTTTAAATTAGTTTTCCTCCACCTGGTTGTATCTGATGCCCCAGGTATTTTGAGAATTAAATTCAACATGTTTAAAAGAAAATAGAATTGAGTTGGAAAAGCTGCTTTAAATAATTTAATATAGCCAGCCAAGAGGAATGTGTCCATCATTTACAGAAGCTGTTACATTCTGGAAATTTCTCAGTCTCAGAAAGTGGAGCTACCTTTAGCTTAAGAATAATTATTAAGTTCTTGGAATTTTCAGGAAATCCCCCTCTCTTTGTTATGACATCATTACAATAAAGTTGACTTTGCAATGGCCAATTAGCTTAGACTTACGGGAGGTCTAAATAAAATGACCTCATGATTTACTGATCACAAATAGTATGTAAAATGGAAAGGATTTACTTTGTATCCCCCAATTTTTCTGCCTCCTTTTTTGCCTAATTTTGCTTATCTCAGGTAATGTCCTTCTGCCATTCTCACCAGGCACATATTCACAATAGATGTATTTCTTGTAAATAAATCTTATTTCTCTTATAGTCATAAGACCTGCTTCACCAATAATAGCTCGTCAGTTTTCTATTCTATATTCCAGTGATGGCGAACCTATGGCATGCGTGCCACAGGTGGCACGCGGAGCCATATCTGAGGGCACGCGAGGCGTTGCCCTATGTCAGCTCCAGCGTGGTTCTGGTTGGGCCATTGGGCCGTTTTTCACCCTCCCCAGGCTTCAGGGGGCTTTCCTGAAGCCTGGAGAAGGTGAAAATGACCTCCCCCCGCCCTCCAGAAGGCTGAAAATCAGCTGGAATCCGTTTTTCGCCATCCACAGGCTCCGGAGGCTTCAGTGAACTCTGCGCGCATGTGCGGGGAGGGGGCAGTGCGGGGGGTTGTGCGTGCATGCGCGGGGGGAGGGCATTGCATTATGGGTGTGGGCACGCGCTATTGCACGCGTGCGCGCCCTTTTGGCACCCGAGCAAAAAAATGTTCGCCATCACTGCTATATTCTATAGAACTGCAGAAAAAAACAATTACTGCCAACCTGCCTTCCATTGAGGACCTGTATACTGCACAAGTGAAAAAGAGGGCTGTGAAAATATTTACAGACCCCTCACATCCTGGACACAAACGGTTTCAAATCCTACCCTCAAAACGACACTATAGAGAACTGAACACCAGAACAACTAGACACAAGAAGAGTTTTCCCCTGAACGCCATCACTCTGCTAAATAAATAATTCCCTCAACACTGTCAAACTATTTACTAAGTCTGCACTACTATTAAGCTACTCATTCTATTCTATTCTATTCTATTTCAGAAATGTTCACACAGACATACAAATGCCTACAAATAATATTTCAACTTCCAACAAGAATGCTGATTGCATGAATTTTGCTCTTTGTGCTTTTAGTAATCAGTAGCCAATAAAGGATAAAAACTATTTTTGCCAGTGCAATAGGGAAGACAGTGCATATTCTGAAAGAACAGAGACGGGAGTTATTTGAAACTTTGCTATTCAGAATAACTGAGGATAGAGAATGAAGTACAAAAATAAGATGAAGTAAGAAACAGAAAGGTGAAGCATTTGAGAGATTTTAATACGTTAGTTCCTCCAAAATACAGAGTATATTTACAACTCCATGATATTTTTATTATCTTAGTTTCATATTTCTGTTTCTAGTAAAATGATGTTATATTAACTTGACTGAATGCCTCATTTCATTCTAGTTCTTCACTCTCTTTTAAATGAATATGGTCCTGATTTTTAAAATTTCTTGGAGAAACATTGAGGACTAAATGTTTATAATGTTTGTAATGTCAATATTATGGTAAAATAATTTTCTTTCAAATAGTACAAGACAGGTTTATTTTTTTAAATACTTATATTTTCTTAATTTGGGGCAGCAATTTCAGGAATTCAAATTTTCAGACAGAAACCACTACTTTTTCCAATAGTCTGATCTATTTACTAGGAGATTTCATCACAATAGAGTTAACTTCCTTTGGGTTCCCTCTGGACAGATTCATCAGACAATTAAGGTGCTGAGGGTCTGTCATGACAAAGGGGATTCTATCTGCTTTTTATATACTTAAAATCTGGTGGCTTTATTTAAGCTTCTCTGTTAGCAGTTGCCTAGTTTAAGGAGTGCTGCATGCTGTTCTAACCAGGCATATGCTCATATCTGCACATATTCACACAAAAACAACCAATCATTTTCTCCATTAGTACTGAACTACATTTTTCATAATTTATATAGAATAAAGTATCTATCCTCCATGGAAAAGATCAAAATAATGGTTATGTTTCTAAGGAAACTTAAAAATGCACAACACCAATGAACAATAACTCAGACTTTTAAAAAACAATATCTCAAAAATTATCTAGATATTAACTATAGCACTGACAAAAATCAAAAGAGCTGAAATTAATAGAAATAATATTACATTTAAATGTGTTTTTTTTTTTAAATGTGTAGTTTTGGCCCACTCCTCTAAACTTGTTTAACTTTTCAATTTCTATTCTGTTTTCCAGGGTACAGCATCCTACTGAATAATTTATTCCAGATTAGTGACGCGCTAATGATAAGGTCTCTTTCAATAAAAATTTCAGTCCAACTGTAGATCAATCTAATAAGCCATTCAGTCCAAACTTAATTGGTTAATCAGAATGGGTGTTTTGTCAAAAGAATTTGCTTTGTCAAATGCTTTGGTGAATGTAAGATACACAGTATTATGCTTGCAGCACTTCCACTTTCAAGTAAGGAAGTTACCTGATTAAAGAAATGAAACATTATTTTGATTATTCTGAAAAGACATATTCTGGATAATTCCACACTGATAGTGACGATGATTAGTACATTCATAATGTAGGTTGAGGAGTTTATGACTGAGTGTTATTCCTGATTTTTCTTTGAGTGGCTTAATAGGCAACTTTTTAGTTATTCTTTACTTATTCTTGCAGTGCATAAATACTGATCAGAATTTTGTAAGGTTTTACAGCCATGTAAGATTCAAGCTAAAGTTCCTGATCAATTTACCGTGCTTCAGCCATACACTCTACATTCTTCCTAGTGTTTGTGAGTTGCAGTTCATCGTGTGCTAGCAGGCTGTCATCCAAGAAATAAATATCATGTTCTTAAAAACAAAATGTTCCCCCATCAATACCATTTCCATAGCTAACTATTAGTATTCAGTCTTCTTTCTGTTTCTGCTTACTTTCCATGGAGAGAAAGATGAGAATACGACCTGTTATTTTTCTGCTTCCTTCCTAACTTTTGAAAACTGAGATGATGCAGTTTTAGCCTTTCATTTATTGAATTCTTCTCTACTTCCTCTTTTTCCACTTTATTGAATAATTACATTCAATACTTACTTTTGTTTTAGATTATTGACATTGTTTTGAAAATAAATATATTGGGATTCATGATGTGGTTCTACAAGCAATTAAATAATAAGGGTTTTATTTATTTCTTTGGCTTACATGAAACATGGAATTCAGTTTGGAGAATGTCACTTGTGTGTCTGACTAGAGCAATGCCAAACCTCCTGATGGTTAATACATTTATTGCACTTCATATAAAAGCAGTTCAGATTGAGAATCAAGGAATTCATCTCATTTGAAAGATGTGAGTTTCTTTCCAAAGTATGATGCCATTGAGACTGAGACCTCAATATTTTTGCTGGTTGTTTAATGTCTCCATTTCCAGGTGGTGGTTCTCACCAAAAGTGCTTTATACCAGCTTAGACAGGTCAATGTATTAGTGGCAGAGGGTGTGCCAGGATCTATTCTGGCATTTCCAACTAGGACGAGTCTGACGAATTGAAATTCTGGAATTTTACTGGCAACCTGACCTAAGACAAAGAGCTAAATGGACCAATAACTTCACTCAGCAGGAAAGCAATTTCTTACTACTGATGGGCACTGGTTAATTCCAGAATGGATTAATTAAATGCATTTTAGCATTATGCCAGGCTAATTCTGAAGAGGCTTTTGGTTTTAGCTAGAATTTAGTTATTGTGGAGATGCAAAGAGGAAAATCTCACTATCAGGGAGACGTTAGAATAAAGTGCTAGTGTTTGGATGAGAAACAAAAAACTTGAGCCAAAACTGGAATTACTATATAGTACTTTAAGTCAGCAAATGTTACAAATAACATTTCTTTCTGATAGTGTGCAATAATAAGCAAAGAAAGATAAGTACATTTGGCTAAGAAATCCAAACAAAGTTTGAAATCCCAAAAGTTCTTCCCACAATATTACGGAATTTTTTTGCTTTTCAGGAGAAATATTGTATGATGATTCACCTAGTTTGGGTAATGAAACATCTGGAAGAAAACAACCAAGCTGAGAGATCCCTCATTTCAACACTGAGCTATATATATTTCCCTCTATCGGAAATACTGTGCAGGTTACAAAGGGGAAAAAACAATGGAACTGCTTAATGATGAAATTTATTTAATCTTACATTACATTTTAAATACGCAACCTTAAGTCAACCGTTGACATATCCAACAGGCTACGGATGTTTTAATTTCTGTCCAACCAGAATTGCATGCTGTGGAAGTAACTCAGGTCTCTTCAAGGCAAAGAGTGAAGATGATGTGCCTCTATAAAGTTTGCAGTCTCTTCATTGTTTTTTCTGTCTTTCATTCAGTCTCATCTGTTATTTGCAAGTATGCATGTACAAGTATATTTAAGTTTTTTACTTCATTATTTCAAAGTATTAGAAGTTATTCCAAAAACTTTTGTTGGTATTTTTTTCGGGAGGAGAGGTAGAAAGAGAAGTAGTAGATGTCATGAGTAAACTGGCTTCAGACTTTTGCTAGAATTCTTCATACCTACTCAAGTATTTCCAACCTCTATCTTGCACATAAACTCCCATTAGTTAAGCCACATTATAGGGTCTGGAAAATAATAATATATTAGTAATATCTCAAATCCTGTTATTAGTGAAGGCTTTGAAGTTACAGTGAAAGTTTTCAAATTATGATTTAAAAAATCCAAGTATATCATAAAAACGATTTATCACTGTTAAATTACACTGCTGAGCAAATAAAGCCACAAATCTTTGCTGTGATTGACATACTGTTTTTAACTAGAGTATCCTCAAACGACCCTCTCTTCTCCCAAAATGCATTGTAAGTTCATTTCCATTTTAATAAAAAGCAAACATTTCCATGGCAGGGATGCTTAAAAAAATGACTTTATGATGAATTTTATTTACTTCAAAGGAAGTAAGGCATTGTATATGCAAGACCCAAAACTCAGTCCAAAGAGGCTTTGCTGAAATACTCCTGAAACTTATTGTCAGTGGTGATCTATAATCATGCAGAAAAATAACCTAAGCACAACAGAGCTTTCATTATTTCTTCCAAACTAATGACTGATTGCTTCTGGGTAAAAGCCACAGGGGTCAATGTAGCACCTGGGCTAATTTTAATGTTCAATTTAAGCTATCTCTTTCTGTTTCCAGGTATTGTAACTCTTTAATCTTTAAACAGTCTAATGTGATAAACAACTCTAATGTACTTACTAAAATAACTAAGTTAGATGTTCTGTGATAGTGGCTGATGAACCCCATAAATGGCGTATGGTAATCAAATGACTATAAAAGATTTTGGTTTTAATTGTGCATTAACAATAGCAATAGCACTTAGACTTATATACCGCTTCATAGTGCTTTACAGCCCTCTCTAAGCGGTTCACAGTCAGCATATTGCCCCCCAACAATCTGGGTCCTCATTTTACCCACCTCAGAAGGATGGAAGGCTGAGTCAACCTTGAGCCGGTGAGATTTGAACCGCCGAACTGCAGCTAGCAGTCAGCTGAAGTAGCCTGCAGTGCTGCACTCTAACCACTGCACCACCTTGGCACCACAAACAATTAGGGTATCCTTTTCCATGTTGCTTAATATTTTAATTATGCTAGGATACTACTTGAAAGAAAAAGAAACCTTACCTTGAAGAATTTGCAGCATTTAAAATGACCATAGATTTATGCTTAAGTATCATAAAGTTGTGGGAGAGCAAACCAGTCTGTTCTTTAACTAAGGCTGATGATACATGATTTATTATCTCTTAAATGCAGCACTTGTTAGTAACATTTCAGTGGTAAAATCCAAGCAGAATTCTACTGAAGCTCCGATTTGATTTATATAGCAGGAATGTAAGTGAGAATATGGAGTGTTCCAAACTGCCAGTGTTTGTCTTTATTGCTATTCATAGGAGGGAAAATATGTCTGAAATGTGGACAAAATCAACACTCATAGCTGTATGAGTCAGTGGAGGAAAAAGCTGGATGGATGATACTTTGGTAAGGACTAATACAAAAAGGCTTAAAAGTTGTCCAGAACTCTTCATCAGGCAAAAACCTTGTGTATCCTTTTGTGTTATATTAGCTGTCTTAATGAAAATATTTCTCAGTTATGGTTTCAGAATAAATCTAGATGCCATTCACCATGTTTATAAAGAAAAACTGAATA
The DNA here is from genome assembly GCA_003457575.1 of Thermophis baileyi. NCBI lineage: Eukaryota > Metazoa > Chordata > Lepidosauria > Squamata > Dipsadidae > Thermophis > Thermophis baileyi. Next base: position 3,797,570 of record QLTV01001816.1, read on the forward strand.
ACCAATAAAATTAGGGTTTGGAGAAATATGGAGTCTGCCTTGTGAATATAACCTTTTCCAATCACATTTCTTTCTAGGGAGCATAATTTATGTGTATATTTATAATATTTAAGTGTGAGTGAATCTCAAAGATACAATCCTGATACTAGTTTTAACAAGTGATTATTAAAGTGATTCCTCTGAACTTTGCTTCCTATCAAGTGCTTAATTTTATCTGGCTTGCTATTATTTATACTTGCCAGGATAAAGTGCTGAGATTGATTGGTAGAGACTTGCTATGCAGCAGCTACGAGATTTGAACATTTCATTCTGATTTTGGATCTATGATTTAATTTCTTACATGTAGAAAAAAGGTGCTTGCTAGCAGAAAAATGTTTCTAGACTTTACCCACATGTGAAAACAAAATCTGCAGGGGGAAAAACATGAACCGGAATTGTTGACAGAAAAAAAAATGGATGTTTATTTCTAATAATATAATTTTAGTTTCTCAAGTTACTTGCAACCAAATTGATATTCATAGTAAATTTGGCAACTAAAACTGCATGTATTAGGAGAAAGCACAGGGGAAAAAATCATATATGAAAAAATGGCTTGTAAAAATGGAGAACATTAAATGGAGAGGGGGGAAAATAATTGCTCATTTTTGAAAATGAAAAACTGTGATATACTATGATTGATAGATTTGCCCATTCCCAGTTGTTAGTATGTGTATAATATTCATTTTTCCTGAAAGTCCTCATGATGGAAAGCTGTCAACTGTATATATTACTTATCTATCACAATGATGGACAGCAGGGTACTAATACATTCATATACTCTCTGTAAAGCTATCACATAGATCACCAAGAGAACTGGCAAGGTATATACTAAAACATTATATAGCTGTGATGGCGAACCTATGGCACGCGTGCCACAAGTGGCACACGGAGCCATATCGGTGGGCACGCGAGCTCAGGTCCGGCGCGCATGCGCGTGCCGACCAGCTGATTTTCGGGCCTTCTGGGCCCACTGGGAGTCGGGAAACAGGCTGTTTCCAGCCTCCGGAGGGGGTGGGGAAGGCCCATGTTTTGCTCTCCCCCAGCTCCAGAGCCTTTCTAGGAGCCTGGGGAGGGCAAAAACGGCCTTCCCCACCCCCCCCGAGGCCCTCCGGAGGCCGGAAACATTCCATTTGCCGACTTCCGGTTGGACCGTAAGTCCCATTTTTTTGCTCTCCCCAAGCTCCAGAGCCTTTCTAGGAGCCTGGGGAGGGCGAGGCCTCCGGGGGGGTGGGCAAGGCCGTTTTCGCCCGCCCCAGGCTCCTAGAAAGGCTCTGGAGCTTGGGGAGAGCAAAAAAACGGGCCTTCTGGCCAACCGGAAGTTGGCAAATGGGCCATTTTCTGCCTCCGGAGGGCTTCCGGGGGGGTGGGGAAGGCCGTTTTCGCCCTCCCCAGGCTCCTAGAAAGGCTCTGAAGCCTGGTGAGCGAGAAAAACAGGCATGCCATCGTGTGCCGGGAGCGGGGGGTTACGCGCGCATGCGCGGGGGGGCCGCATGGAATTATGGGTGTGGGCACGCACGCCCCCCCCACACACCCCCTTTTGGCACGTGAACCAAAAAAGGTTCGCCATCACTGTTATATAGCATGACAGTAATGAAAAGAGGGATAGGAGCAGGGGTGGGCTTCAGATCCTTTAGCAATGGGTTCACTGCCCCGTTGCTGGGTGGGCATGGCCATGGTGGGCATGGGTGTCGGCCGCCTGCACCACGGCGGGGGGAGTTTCGCCCTCCCCAGGCTCGGGAGGCTTTCCTCGAGCCTCCGGGAGGGCAAAACCTGTTTCCCCTGGGGTCCGGAGGCCCTCCGGAGGCCGGAAACAGGCCCATTTCCGGACTTCCAGAACTTCCGGGAAGCCTGTTTTTCGCCCTCCCCAGGCTCGGGAGGCTTTCCTCGAGCCTCCGGGAGGGCGAAAACAGCTTCCCCTGGAGGCCGGAACTATTTTATGGAAATAATGGTCTACCAGTGTTTCTCAACCTTGGCAGCTTGAAGATTGGTGGACTTCAACTCCTAGAATTCCCCAGCAAGCCTTGCAGGCTGAGGAATTCTGAGAGTTGAAGGCCACCCATCCACAAGTTGCCAAGGAAACACTGGTCTACCCAATACATTGAAATATGGTTACAAATATGAAGGACCTATCCACAAAAAATAAATAAAAATGTTCATTAATATTGCTGTGGTATTCTGGTTTATAAAAAGTCATAGCATTTTATGCTTTTTTTCATAATTTTGCATTGAATATAATTTTGTTGTGAACCTTGCACCTCCTTTCTTGCATCTTTGACTATTGTAGTCCAAAATAGTACTGCTAACAAGCAGAAAGCCAGCCTTGTACTGTAAGTGTGAACAACTTAAATGTTATACATCTATGACCTAAAAGAACTTACTTATATCTACTTGATATTGTTATTCTGTTCCAAGTAACAAAAAGTTTCAAGAAATGCAGAATCATGGGCAAGTGTTTTATTGTGTTATTTATTTAATTGGTATTCCATCAGATTAACTATAGAACCAGTGTTGGTTGTCATGGAAATCAACAATAAAATACATATTAAAACAACTACAGTAAGTACACCTTAAATAAAAAATAATAAAACTTGCCAGAGCAATTCTAAGCCGTTCACAGTAAACACACATATTATAGTAGTAACAAATATTCCTAACAATAATAGCAACACAAAATGAGATAAAGTCAAATGAATAAAATAAAAATAATAGCAAGAAACTACCTTCCAAATATTCTTTGGAAAAACTCATTTTAAAATAGCTTTCAAAATATTAAAAGAGATGAGCAAACTGTAATAGTCCTAGATGGTCTGTGAAATAGCCATTATATGTTGTATATTTTCCATTTACGTGAGCATGAGTTTTCTATTCATGAGAGCTTAATGGTAACATCGGAATGGATAATTTAACAAAATCATCTTAGCATATATAGAGGTAGTCACTTCACTTACTCACCAAATTGTGACAAAACTTCATCATTAAGCAACCCAGTCACTAAGTGTGACAATGATTGTATTTTATGATTATGATCATGATTTTATTTGTTGCTTTATTTATTTATCACTTGTTGCTTGTACTGTATGTATGCTGAGAGCTTATGCATCGGAGAAAAATTCCTTGTGTGTCCAATCACACCTGGCCAATAAATTATTCTATTCTATTCTATGATGGGTTTAGAACATCATTTCCTATTTGGTAATTAAGCAAGATATCACATGATCACAATTTATGATTTTACTTATGCATTCTCCATTAACTCTGCTTGTTGGAAGCCGATTGTGATGCTTACAAATCATCACATGACCATGGGATGCCGCAACAGTCATAAATGTAAGGCTTGGTTGGAAAGTTGGCTTTTTTACAGTGTTCTAACTTTAAGAGTTGTTAAATAAGGCAACCAGTAAGCAAGGAATATCTGTACTATGTATTCCCATTCCTGTGATGTTTACATTAGCCTTGTTATATTATTCAACCCATTCAGCTTTACATGCTGAATGGTTACTTTAGGATTGGCTCTCGAGTAATTTACAGTGCATTTAAGGTTGAATGGGAAAGAAAGAATTGTATTTTAAAAATTCCTTCTATAAATGGTTTCTGCAGCCCCATGTAAAGAAGGATCATGTCTGTACTATTCGTTCATCTTTCATTCTAAGTATTATCACAGAGATCAGTTGTTCTAGATCATAATAATAGCCTTTATTGTCATTGTACATCATGTATACAACGAAATTGGTTTAGCCTCTACTGGTGCATTCCATAACAGAAAATACAAGACAACATGAATAGTATAGAGCCATGATGGCGAACCTATGGCACGTGTGCCGGAAGTGGCACGCAGAGCCATTTCTCCCGGCACCCGAGCCATCACTCAGCTCAGCTCAGCTCCACATGCGCATGCCGCTGGCCAGCTGATTTTCGGCCCATTTCTGGACTTCTGGGAGGCCTGTTTTTCGCCCTCCCCAGGCTCTGGAGGCTTTCCTCGAGCCTCCAGGAGGGTGAAAACAGCTGCCTCTGAGC
>QLTV01001816.1:3801768-3816495 GCA_003457575.1 Thermophis baileyi
CGCGCCCCCCCCTGGGGCCCATTTTTGGTCCCAGGAGGCTGCAGGGAGGCCTACTAGGCTCAAAATGGGGCGGGTCACATGCACATGTGTGGGGGGCAGGGGGAGCATGGGGGGATGCGCAGAAGGGGGGGTGTTATGCGTGCATTGCATTATGGGTGCCGGCACGCACGCGCGCACTGTCGTGTGCGCACACACACTTTCGGCACGCGAAGAGAAAAAGGTTAGCCATCACTGGTATAGAGAATAATCCTTATACAAGTAATTGTGTGTGTGGGGGGGGAACTAGTCATATGTTTCCATATGTACGTGGAGTGATTACGATTGTGTTTCGGTGTCTGACAGCCCATGGATAGAAGCTGTTTTTAAACCTCTTTGTCCAGCTGGCTATACTTCAATGTCTTCTGCCCGATGATAAAAGTGAAAAGAGACACTGGCCGGGGTGTGAATCATCCCTAAGTATCTTCCTTACTCTGCTGAAACAGCGAGACCTGGCAATGTCATCCAGTGGTGTTAGAGGGCAATCAATGGTTTCTTGTGCCGAATTGATCACTCTCTGTAGTGCCTTCCTGTCCGCAGCTGTTAGACCAGCGTACCATACTGTTATACAGTATGTGAGGACACTTTCTATCGTGGATCGATAGAAAGAAGTCATCAGCCGTTGTTCCACCTGATTTTTCCACAGGAGTCTGGGGAAATGAAGTCTCTGTTGAGCCTTACTAACCACCAGGGACGTGTTGTTTTTCCAGGTGAGATCTTGACTAATCAGCACTCCCAAGAATTTAAAAGAATTTATTCAGAATATGTGGGCTTAAGAATTGCCATGAATAAATAGGCAATTCTCCCCAAATCCTGATGTGCTGCTTTATCATAGTTGGGTGTATGTGTTCTTGGGAGGGATGAATGAAGAATGTTGGGAATCTATGCCAAGACTATACCAAAGCATGAAGGTCATCCCAGTTCTCAGGTCAGGAAAACAAGTGCTTATATCAGGTAGAAGAGATATAGCAAAGAAACAGTTCGGTGTAGTGGTTAAGACATCAGGCTTGGTACCAGTGGACTGTGAGTTCCAATCCCATTTTAGGCATAAAGCCAGCTGGGTGATCTTGGACCAGTCATTTTCTCACAGCTGTAAAAAGCAGACAATGGCAAACCACTTCTGAAATCTTGCCAAGAAAACTGCAGGGACTAGTCCAGGAGTCAACATGACTCAAAGGCACATACACACACAAGAGTGCAAACTATCATGCAATATTGTTAATTTCACATATTAGCAAAATAATACTTAGGTTCATCCAACACAAATTAAAGCCCTACCGGGAAAAAGAGATACCAGATGTTTAAGCTTTCTTTTTAAAAAGCTGAGAAAAATGAGAGATATTACTGACGCATGCAGAATAATTGAAAAAGCCAGAGAAGTTCTACTAATAAAAGTCAAGGAACACAGTGGGGAAAAAAAATGGGACTGAAGTTAAATGTGAAGAAAACCAAACTAATGATAACAAGTAGAACAACCAGCTTTAGCACTGATTATGAAGATACAGAAGTGGAAGATATTTTCTGGATCTTTTAGGATCACCATCAGCAATTAAGAAACCAGAAGTCTAGAAATAAAACCACAGAGTAGCACTTGGTAGCGTGGCCATTAAGGCCCCAAGAAAAGATATTCAAATGCTGTGATGTGTCTATACTGACAGATCAGAATCATGCTAGTCATACTATTTCCTGTAACATCTATGGAAGTGAAAGGTGGACTTATTCTTCCTATTGAATAGTGACGCTTTTGAACTTTGGTGTCTGCCAAGACTCCTTAGAAAACCATGGACAGCCAAGAAAACAAACTAGAACATTGAACCAAAAAACCTACAGTTCTCACTCAAGGTATGTATGGCCAGGCTCATCTCTGTGTGCTTTGCATACTGACCTAGCTCTCTAGACAAGGCTCTAATGCTGAGAAAGGTAGAAAGAAAGAGGGCAGCCCGCAGCTAGATGTATGGATTCAGTTACAGTTGTGATAGGTGCTTGTTGGAACACCTAAAATACAGGTGAGGAACACCTGTCGCGGAGAAATATCTATGTGTGTGATTGCTAAGAGTCAACGATGACTTGATGACACACAATCTATCAACCAAATGAAGAGTAGTTTGGTAAAATAATTGTAAATGAAGAAGATGAATGGTATGACACACGCAAGGTGTATGTTTACTGGACGGGTTTCCCCCCCCCCTTTCCTTTAAGAGAAAGAGAGGGGGAGCTCAGTAGAACAGTGCTTCAATCCTCTCAAATACAGTAAAAAATATATAACTCAGGCATGTGTTTAGAATTTGATTCAGTAAAAATCTGGTCTCGGCTTCAATTTTTGTCTTGCTGTTCCTGCTGTTGTGTTTATTTATCTGCTGCTTCATTGATGGTAGTGAATTGGCAGTGTGGCAGATGAAAGCCTGTTTGTGAAATAAGATTAATATTGGCTTCCTTCACCATTTTGAGGCAACCTTGTAATTTGTAAAATTGAGCCCTTGATCATGTTCTTTACCGCAGAGCTTGAAGAGAGAACATTTGCAAGTACTCTCTCCTATATAACCCCTCCTATCGTTTCAAAATCTTGTTAAGTTTTTTTTTTTGGAGGGGTGTTTTTTAATTAATAGTGAAATTCCATGCATATTCATTCAAAAGTAAATTCTGTTGAGTTCAGAGAGTTTTAGGAGCTGAGGTGGTGCAGTGGTTAGAGTGCAGCACTGCAGGCTACTTCAGCTGACTGTTAGCTGCAGTTCAGCGGTTCAAATCTCACCGGCTCAAGGTTGACTCAGCCTTCCATCCTTCTGAGGTGGGTAAAATGAGGACCCAGATTGTTGGGGGCAATATGCTAACTCTCTAAACCGCTTAGAGAGGGCTGTAAAGCACTATGAAGCTGTATATAAGTCTAACTGCTATTGCTATTGCTATTTACTACCCATTACATAAGAATACGTTCTCATGTGTGTTTATGTTTTGTATTATATTTAAAGCAAAGGTAGCAGTGTATAGTGGCATCCATTTAATCTTTATTATAACAGCAGTGAAGGAAATGACAACTACTTCCATGTTTATCAACTGAAATCAATACTTGTTTCTTAAAATTCACCCACACAGACTACAGAGTTCAATTTCATTTCCTGTGACCAAGGCCAGCTCACTTATTTCTTCTTTTAAAATGTCTCATTTTAAAAACCCATCTTTTTGAGTCAGTAGTATAAAACGTAATTGCATTGATTCCATAAAACTGCATTTTCAGAGGGTAAGCTGGAAAAAAAGTCTATCAACAGGGAATGTGATTTTTTTCATCATGATTCATTATTGGGACATAATTCCTACCTGCCATAGGAAGGGCAAATAACGTGAACTACTAAAGAAGATGATAAAAATTCAGCTTTGCATACTGTACCAATGCAATCTTCATAATAGTAGGGAAAAACTATCCTATTATATAATAATCTATATTTTATAAAAAGAAAAAACCCTTCACTAATCTACATAAAGTAAAAATGGGGGGGGGGAATACAAGAGACAAAAAAAGAAACTTTACAAACATGTTTAAATGAACAACGATAAAACTTGAAAAATAGCAACTACATTTGATCTTAGTGAAAAGGCCAAGAAGAAGCAATGAGAATAATGTCTCATTTTTTGCTGCTAGTTTTTTCACTTCTCAGATTTTATCACCTTATTAATTGCTGGGGTCATAACGTAGATAAACTTGGTGTTGCACAGAAAGATTTAGCCTTTTGTCTTAGAACAGTATAGTCTTTTAGATATTCTTACTGTTACATAGACAACCCTCTGCCCGGGAATTATTTTTAACAGGCTCTTACACAAGGCTGCAGTGTGTGAAAAAGCCACTAGGATTTGGACAAATTGTGGAGATAATTAAACCATTACACATCCTTTTTAGAATCACAGGGTTAGAACGGGTAATTAAGGCCATTCATTCCAGCCCCATGCCCAGTGTACTAATCCAATTTAAAGCATCACTAAGTGATAGCTATCTAGTCTCCATTTAAACACATCCAACAAAGGGAAACTACCATCTCTCTGGGTAACCTGTTCCATTCTCCAGCATTCTTTCTGTTCAGAATCCTTTTTCTAACGTTCAATCAAGCTTGAGTGCATAATGGGGATGATCTGACATATCCTGGCTGCTAAGTCACAGCGTTTTGTCTCTGACAGATAAGAATGGAGCAGTCGATGAAATTGTCATACTGCACCATTCCTACAGTTATTGGTCTGAATCCAAAGTCAGTCATAAATGTCTCCAGATGGCGTAGCGTTTTTCTGGAGCGCTTTGTTTGACTCTGCTTTTTAATAACCTAACAGCAGTTGCACAAGTCAAACATTTAAATAGTCTCGAAAACAAAAGGGCCAAAGTTGCTATTGTCATTACTGATAAAATGGACAAACAGTAGATGATAATAACACTGGAAGAAAAAGAATTCATAAATATCAGAGTCAACATTCATTAAATCTTCTTATGTTTAGCATAATTCCAGCATTTGCGCGTAATATAAATTTAAAAAATCAAGCTGATGAATATGAAGAAGATACAGATACAGATTAACAGAGTTGGAAGCAGAGGTGGGTTCCTGCCGGTTCGGACCGGCTCTATAGAACCGGTAGCAGAAATTTCCCCCAGCTCGCCGAACCAGCAACGATGGCCGGCTGGACACGCCCCCGAACTGGCTCTCTTGGCGGCGGCGTAGGCAGCGCCATCTTGGTTTTTGCTTCTGTGCACGCGCAAAAGCTGTTTTTTGCTTCTGCGCATGCGCAGAAGCTTGGTTTTTAGCATTGCACATGCGTGCGCGTGCTCACGTGGTGCGCCCGTGCGGCGCGCAAGGCGCACGCACCCACGCGGTGCGTGAGGAAGCAAACCGGCAGCGAGGTAAGTCAGAACCCACCCCTGGTTGGAAGGTCATCTAATCCAACCCTCTGCCCAAGCAGACCCTACACCATTTCTGACAGATGGCAGTCCAGTCTCTTCTTGAAAGCTTCCAGTGATGAAGCTCCCACAACTTCTGAAGGCAAGCTGTTCCATTGGTTGATTGTTCTCCGTGTCAGAAAATTTCTCCTTATTTCTAGGTTGAATCTCTCCTTGGTCAGTTTCCATCCATTATTCCTTGTCTGGCCTTCAGGTGCTTTGGAAAATAGCTTGACCCCCTCCTCTCTGTGACAGCCCCTCAAATATTGGACCACTGCTATCATGTCTCCCCTGGTCCTTCTCTTCACTAGACTAGCCATGACCAGTTCCTGCAACCGTTCATCGTATGTTTTGGTCCCCACACTATAAAAAAGTCCCCTAATCATCTTGGTTGCTCTTTTCTGCACTCTTTCTAGAGTTTCAACATCTTTTTTATAGTGTGGGGACCAAAACTGGATGCAGTACTCTAGGTGTGGTCTTACTAAGGCTTTATAGAGTGGTATTACTACCTCACTAAAAGAAGAGGGGGGAAAACCTAATTCAATAGTATCTTACACTGGTTCTTTAGTACTAATATGCATATACTATTCTTTGGCTAAATCACAAAGTTATATACAGGTAGTCCTCGACTTATGACCATAATTGAGCCCAAAATTTCTGTTGCCAAGTGAAACATTTGTAAAGTGAGTTTTGCCCCATTTACGACTTTCATTGCCACAGTGGTTAAGTGAATCACTGCAGTTGATAAATTAGTAACCCGGTGGTTAAACGAATCTGGCTTCCCCATTGACTTTGCTTGTCAGAAAGTCGCAAAAGGTGATCACATGACCCTGGGGCACTGCAACGGTCATAAGTATGAACCAGTTGCCAAGCATCTGAATTTTGATCACGTGACCATGGGGATGCTGCAAAGGATGTAACTCTGAAAAATGGTCATAAGTCACTTTTTTCAGTGCCGTTGTAACTTTGAACGGTCACTAAATGAACTGTTGTAAGTCGAGGACTACCTGTATATATAATTGGGGGGGGGGACTTAAAAACATTCTTTTTTGAAAAAAAAATAGAAACTTTCAATAAATACAGGAAGCAATTAAAAGGATGTTTTGTAATAGTTTTTTTTTTTCCCTAGAAACCAAGGCCTCTATTCATAGCCTATTCATAGCCTCTAGCACATGCCACAGCTTAGGAGAAACAATCTGTCAAGTATTAAAAACCACTGGGGATTCTCAAGACCTGAGTCTGCTGTTGGAGAAAGTGAGTTCAGAGCTGAACAGAGATCATGCCAATTTGGAACTATAATGGACCTCTTTGATTCTATTACATGCATGAGAGACTTCCTGGTGTAGCCCAGCAGAAATCTTCTTTGAAATGAGTGTCAAGGACTATGGAGAAATTGATTGTTTATCTGAAATAATGTTATTTCTCTGGTTTATTCTGTTTGTGCAACCACTGGAAAAAGATTTCCTTTCTTGACAGAATCATTTGACAGGCCTTATCAATTGCAGGGGGGTGGGAAATCCACTATAATAAATGGGTTCCTTATTAATTTTTGTACTGTTAGGTTAAATACTGCGTTGCACATTAAGCGCCTTCTGAAAACTTCCTTGTAATAAATTGTACAGCTTGCTTCTTTGTTCTTCCAGGCTGAAGGATTCAATGTTTTGATTTATTTTTCATCAAGAAAATAAAAAAAGGAAGGCAGTGTCAGTCTAAAAGGGTGGGACAGTAACTCTTTATGAACCAAAGTATGGCAAAACAATGTTTCTTGTTCCGTTGGCAGTCTTTCTCGGGAAGATAGAGATCCTTCTCAAGAGGATTCATATTCCCCATTGATAGGTCTTCCAAACAAATGCCTTAAAGCAGTTATTTTAAATACGTGTACACTGTTCATTACTACTGTGCACTTCCTATTTGCTTTCCAAATACCCATTCTATGTTCCTCTTTCCCATTTACAGAGTATAGTGGATGCAGGAGTATCTTTTTCCTTTCTTGGAGTGTCTTTCCCCATTGATGTCTGGGCATACAATCAATTTCCAGACTCTGTTGATTTACCCCAAGGCCAATGCATATAGTACTCATTTAGTGACTGCCTTAGTTAGCAACCATTCACAAATATGACAACAATAAATAGTAATTTAAAAAATCATTTTCTAACCATGCATTTGCCGTCTAATGTCATAATGCTTGACAACCAAGGTCTTCAGTGTGAAACTGATTAAAGTGTGGTTGGTTTCAGGCAGCAGTTCCCAGCCAGTGAGAGGGTCTAATCAACTAATTAAAGTTGCAGAGCTGAATTTGTTAACTTACGGTTAACACTTTTTTTGAAATGTGCTTCTGCACAGCAGAGAAATCAGCACCTCAAGAAGAGATAGCATGTTTAGGCAATTCTCCACCCTGTGAGGGGTAAAAAAAACACCCAAAGACACCAGTAGCAACCTGTAATCCTCTCTCCCTCCCTCCCTCCCTGNCAAATGGGGGTGGAGAAGAGAAACCTTGCTGAATTCCATTCCATTCCATTCCATTCCATTCCTCTCTCTCTCTCTCTCACTCTCTCTCTCTCTCTCTCCCCCCTCCCCCCTCTCTCCCTCCCCCCTCTCTTCCCTTAATGACCAAGTCATTGGAATAGAATGTGGTTACTAAACAAGGAGAGGGTAACAAGGAAATTGTAGGAAGAAGAGTAGTTCTGTAATCGAAGCATTCTTCAAAGTCTGCAGAATTATAATGATCAGGAGAAGATTCAATGCTGGCATGATAAGTAAGCATTCACAGGGTTCCAGCACAAATCATTTATCCAGCCATGAGGAACTTAAACCCTTTGTCAGCTGATAAGAATCATCTACAACTTTAAAATGGAAAAACAGCATTAAAAATAACAATTGGAAAATCTGTATTTATCTAAGTTTGTATTTATCTCTTCTTTGATCTTTCTTTGTTCTTGTAGTTCCGTCTTCAGTGTTATAAGGGTGACTTGGTGCATCTTTTATTACTCTATTCACACATACACACCCAAAACGCCATTTCTTTCAGCACTCACCTAGTTTGAGGAAATAAGACTTTCAAATAAGAAAACCAGTGTGTTACGACAGACCGGTGTGCATAAAATTTAAGGGTTAGAAATTAAGCACAGGTATGGAACAAGAGCCACTAAGGCTAACAAATTTATTAGCACATAAGCATTCATGGATCACAGTTCTTTTTTAGAGTTCTCACTTTCCCACACCATCTGTTGCCTCTTAGATGGAATTTTGCTCTCAACAGGAGCCATTTCCAAGTTGGAGACAGGGCGAAAGGATGAAGAAGCAGGATACTGAATTTGGGATTGCATCTGTTCTCTTGGCTCTATGCATGGGGTCAAAAGCATTAAATAGCTTAAAATTAGAATTCCTCCTTCTGAAGAATTTAAATAGAGTCAAAATGCATGGAAAGGATAAGTGTATTGCCTATAATTATTGATATCCCAGATATAAACATAAGAATGCTTATGCTTCCATGCTACTCCCCCCCCCTTTTTTTTTTTAATCTGCTCACTGATTTCTTTATTAGGATCTGACACACCAGTCTTCCCAAGTCACTGGATTGCTGTTATCTCACGCTGTTATTCCCCCCCCCCCTTTTGATTAATATTTGTTTTAGGACTAATATAACTGAAGTGCAGTCTTCGTAGCGAAAACTGGGCTGCACAGTAACTCTGCCCGGAGCAGCAGTTACCGATGTAGGTGGTGACAACTATCTGGGGTTGTCCAGGAGTGAAATGGTTTTGTTATTGTTGTTTTTATTGTAAATGATAACACTGCAGATGCTGGTATTTAAATGCTTCTTTAATATAACAATATTGGAGCAGGAGGAGAAAAGAAAAGAAAAGAAAAGAAAAGAAAAGAAAAGAAAAGAAAAGAAAAGAAAAGAAAAGAAAAGAAAAGAAAAGAAAAGGAGGAAGAGGGTTTCCAGAGCCACCTGTCCTGTCTGATATGCTTGAATTGATGGATTTTCCTCTCCATCTAGTTTGGAGCAGGTATCTTGGTAGCATATACAGGTATTCTTCTCCACCTACTTGTTCATCACTGGTCTCTACTGCCTTGCTCCTCTTTGTCCTCTGGGAATAATTTCAGTTTTGGATCTGGTTCAACCACCGAACATCTATTGCAGTACAATACTACAAAGGATTGCTGTCCAAATTCAGCTTTACGTGATCAACACATGTTTTCTTTTTGTCACTGAATAGAGGAGCACTTTTAATTTGGAATGGATTACTGACCTTTCTCATCTGACATCAAGGACAGAATCCAACTGCTTTTCTCTTGGAAAGGGTCTTCCCGGTATATCTGATTCTTGATTCACCTAAGTCAATTTCTGTGGCAAACCTAATTATTAGGAGTTCAGCAAGGCACATAAGCATCAATAGATATTTAAACACTTGCCTAGAAGGCCAAGCATGCCCTCAAGACTGTTAATGGTGTTGTTGTATGTAAAGCTCCTTTGAGTCAATCTGATTCCTAGTAACTTCAAAAATGTTCATGTGGTACTCTTGGCAGAAATGTGGGAGTAGTTTAACATTAAGTTCTTTTGGGTTTCACTTTTCCCAATTTAGTCTATAGTCCAGGAATTCCCTGGCAATGTCACATCCAAGCACTAGTTAAACCTAATTTAAGTTCTCAGCCCAGCCATGTCCAGCCAGATGCGGAGTTTAACTTGTGGAAAATAGAAGTGCAGATCAGATGGAGAAAGACAGAGTAAGAGCATGAAAGAGAGCTGCTTATATGTGTGCCTGTATTCATCCCTAAGGGGTATTCATTGCATTTTGGAAGTTTTACTTAGCAGGCACACATTATTTGGTTTATTAAGATGTAGGGAGAATCCCCACCCCCACCCATTTTAATATAAGAAAGCCCCCATATTAGCAAAATAATTCTCCCCACCCCCACCCAGAAGAGAAAAGGCTTCCCTAAAGTAAAAACCACTTGGCCAGCCCCTGTGAATGAATAGTTTCACAAACTGTTCCATTCATAAACAAAATGCCTTCAAGCTACAGCCTCTACAGAAGGCTGGAATGGATCAAATTAAAAAGCAGAGAGACAAGAGACATCTAAAATCTGCATTCCCCCAAGGACAGGGCATGGCCTCCCAGCCACAATAGAAACCAAGCCACTACAATTAGAATAACACACACTTGAAACTATTGCCCAACAAGCCCAGAAATCTCAATCACACAGCCCCAAAATAATATAAGTTCATCAACTCACCAGACCAGGTTGTCAGCTGTCCCAGAACCAATTGCTATGTCATTTCGCTTCTGATTCCTAAATAAATGGAAACCTCCTTTCCTGCAGCCTGCTTCCAATTCATTTTTTTTCCAGCGTCTTTCTCCCAGTTTGGAACCGGATCAGATTTCAACAAAGATGTACGGTAGATGCCTCAAGGAATCACAAGATTTTGGGGATTCCTAAAAAGTATTTCTGGCCCTCATCTGCAATCAAGAGGGAAACCTTTAGCCTTCAGCAGTTGAAATTTGAAAATACTGAAATGAAATTCAGTATTTTATTCCTACATTGCAGCCTGTAGGTTCTTTGCTGTTAAAACATTCTGTGCCTTTCCAAAATTTCACCTCTTACTTTCAAAATTTACCGTGTAAAAGTCAGAGAAAGCTGTATGTGGACGGGAGAATACTAACAAAAGAATTATATTACACTATAAAGAACGCTTTTCCTAGGTGGTAGAAATCCTTAAAGATTTCAGTGTGATTGGTGAAGCATTGGATTAAAGTTTCATTATACATTGCTTCTAATTTATTAACTTTGATTTCTTCTCTCTGTGACTTTCTCATTAGCTTAATCATATTCTTTGTCCTGGCGAATGATCTTTGCACTTTTTCTTGTGGAATTTTGTTCTTCTGAGTAGTAAAGTATCATCTTATTTCTATCCTAAATGTATTCATGGTCATGTTTATATCCTTTTGTTCTTATAAAATACATGCTCTTTTGCTATGCTCTCTTTTTACTTGACATTCTTTGAAAGACTGTCTAAGTGGAAGGAAATGGATTAAAAAAAAAATCACAGGAGAAAATTAGGTCAGTATAGTAACTATGAATAGTAATCCTGATAATAAAAATTATCCATAAGCCACTGTCATATGGTTAGTATTTTTTTCCCTTTGAAGCATTAACTGCAATTCAGGACTTCCGTTGTATTCATTGATTTTCTTAAGAGGACTCTGGCAATAGCTTTAAACTTCAGAAAGCTGCTTTGAAACCAAAATGTACCTGTCAATTAACTGAGTTTGATGTCCTGGCTTTTCTTGAGAACAATGCTTTGCCTGTAAGTAGAGTCTCATGAAATTTAATATAATTGTCAATCTGATTAAGGGAGAAAGAAAAAGCATTTATTAATACACTCTAGAAGCCAGAGCTTCTTGTTAGTGTACAAAGAGTAGGTCATGTTGAAAAGACCTACTGAATATTTAGTTTAACACACTAAAGCATACTGAATTGCATAACACAAAAGAATGAAAATCTAATTTGAACTCGGTGTTAAATGAATAATACCACATTAAAATATAATGCTTAAATTAACATAATTTGTTTATCCTTATTTCTAATATTTAAAATATTCGATGTAAATAGCCCTTCAGTTAAAGAGGGCTTTAAAATAAAGGATGAAGTCTGTCAAGCTAGAAATATCTACTATTATAGTTGACGTTTTGATTTGTGTTGTTATACGGTTAGAATAGAACAAAGGATTCCGCGTTTGCATTCATTTATTTCCCTGTGTGGCCTTGTGCTTACAACGAGTGCCATGACAGCATGGCCATGGATGGATGCTTGCTTGCTTTTTCTAATTTACAGAAATGGCTGCTACTTTTGTTTGACAAAAGTAACTCTACCATAAGAAGCTTTTCTTAATTGGGTGCCCTTTAGCTGTATAGGACTACAACTCCTATCATAACCAGTTAGTCCATATGAGAAGATCAGCTGGGCATTTCGAAGGCACCAGAATTAGGGAATGGTGGCAAAAACAGCTTCCAGGAAGATGTATTGTGGTTTTCATATTAGCCTATGACTTTGGCTGGAAACTGCATATTGAAAATCCCAAATTGAGTTTCTAGTGTGGATAAATATAGGAGCAGTCATCAAACAGTGTTATCAGTTTCTCTTCATTTTCTGTTCCATAAAATTGGGATTTCCCATGCTTAGTAATAGCACTTCATACCTCAAGCCAGCAGTTAGATCAAAAAGTAGGTGATGTTCTTAAATAAGCAAAACAATTCATATATTTTAAAAGAATAATTAGCAATCAAACAGATGCCACATTCGTCTAATGATGAGATTAACAATCAAAGAATTATACCTGAATCCAACAGTAAACATGAACACTTAGTAATTTCCATAATGTTTGAAACCAAACAGTATTTCCATCCCTTGTTTGACATAGGGTATTTTTCAAACAGAATAATCTGCAATTACTATTTTTAATAGTATTGCTCAGCCCTGAAATATGGAAAATAGGAGGTAAGTGAGGAAAGACCCAATGATATCCTATTCTAGGGCTTTTCATATCTGTTTTATATGAAAAAATGTTTTATGTTGCTTTGCTTTCCTGCAGGTAATTTTGTAATTAAGGTTTTTTGAATAAGTATGATGAGTAAACTAAAGAAAAGGAGAAAACTGTAGAATAGGTGTGTAGAGGAATAAGTAAATAAGTGGTTAAATGAATAAATAAGGGCATTAAATAAACATAAGTGCACAGACCTGTTGCTTATGGGAAAAGCTTGTGCGCATCAGTGCTTTGTCATAACAAACTTCTACATCTGGGAAATTGCCTTGGCTGAAGTTGTAATTTTTAAGCCACATTTTTCTCTTTTATAGTTTTCATAGTTTTCATATTAAGGTAAATCTGATCAAACAAAATAGATTTTTGTTAGAATAAACATGCATAGATTCCAGTATAGAGACTGTTTTTTTTTCTATTCACGAGTTTAAATACTTCCTGTTTCCCATAGAGTACCACATTCTAAGCATTTATGCTAATAACCTGGTAAAGAATGTTACCAAGTAAACACCCATCACTGCCATTAGCTTCCAAAGCGTCCTGCCAAACAGCTAATGACAGGGATGGGTGTTCTCTCATCAGAAATAGTCTGCTGTTGCTGATACCATTTCCTGATCAGTACTGAATGATAACTGCATACAAATAGACAGCAATGCTGAAAATTCACAATTAGGTCATATGATAAAAACAAATATGAGAGGGTAAAACAAGTTAAAAAAACCAAGCTATTACAGCTATATAAAATTTAATTACAGAACACAGTTATAACATTTTAGATGAATGATGTAATGCTAGAGAACTACTACAATATTGCCTAATTTGGTGTATGATGTGAGTTTAATAGGGCATAGTACCAAGTCACTCTCCGCGCATGTGAGTTTCTAAAATAAAATTGTCTTTTCTAATCTATGGAAATTAACAAAGGTATAATAAGAAAGCTTTGCCTAATACCTTTCTTAACATTTTCTCAGATGGAACAGTTCATTTGAATTGGAAAACAAAATGAGAAAGAGCTGTTGAATTAATATCTGTTCCTCCAACCCACCCGTTTCTAGATACTAGAAATCACT
The DNA here is from genome assembly GCA_003457575.1 of Thermophis baileyi. Taxonomy (NCBI): domain Eukaryota; kingdom Metazoa; phylum Chordata; class Lepidosauria; order Squamata; family Dipsadidae; genus Thermophis; species Thermophis baileyi. The sequence goes on from QLTV01001816.1 coordinate 3,815,324, forward strand.
GAAAGTCAGGTGTTAAACCCTAAAAATCACAGAAGATAATAATTGTGCGTTCTCCAGAATTAATAACAGAATAATGCCCACACTTCTAGAGTTTCAAAAGAGAAAGTAGAGTTTCTTGATCTTGCTTACTTCAAAAGGCTAATACATCTTGATCCTACACTAATAATAATGGCTGACTATATGCAACCAATCGTGATGATAATAACTAATACAACAACAAAAATAAAAACAACCCCAAAAAGTGGGTTACAAATACAAATGCAAAGTACAATCAATTGACAATTAAAAATAGAAATGATATTGCCATCAAAATAATGTTTGTATCTGCAATAAATATACAATGGCATTAGCAATAGCATTTAGGCTTAAATACTATCCCATAACTCTCTGGATGGTTTACAATATAAGCGTTATTTGCATATTGCTCCCAACAATCTGGGTTCTCATTTTACCAACTTCTGAAGGATGGAAGCCCAAGTCAACCTTGAGCTCTGTCAGGATTGAATTCCAGGCTGTGGGCAGAATTTGCCTGCACCACCAGGACTCCAAACATATTCAAACATATCCTGAATCATCAAGTACTACAAAAAGTATTGCTATAAATGTTCAGATGTTGAATTTACACTGCAAAGCAGTTATTTCAGATAATATTATGGATACATAGGCAGTCTGCTGAATTTAGATAATATGTCATGTATACAGAGGTTCTGCCCTGTTGTAATATCAAACTTAAGTATTGAATATGAAAATGTATTATTTGTATTAACAGCTCTAGCGTTATAAATACTTTCACTATAGTTCATTTTTCTACTTTGACCACACGTATTCTTTATTTCCAATTTCAGATTTTTGTAAGAGGAAAATGATCAAATGAATACAGAGAAAATGAATATTGGACAACATATTAGTAATGAAAAGCATATTTGTTGAATGTTTTCTCTGAAACATGATTAGGACAAAATGCATTAAGTATTAAATCAGCACAGTGACATGAGAAGTGATAATAGAATAGAATAGAATAGAATAGAACAGAACAGAACAGAATAGAATAGAATAGAATAGAATAGAATAGAATAGAATAGAATAGAATAGAATAGAATAGAATAGAATAACAGAGTTGGAAGGGACCTTGGAGGTCTTCTAGTCCAACCCCCTGCTTAGGCAGGAAACCC
>QLTV01001816.1:3816985-3874200 GCA_003457575.1 Thermophis baileyi
CTTACTTTTTTCACCATTGAATTTCATTTTGTTAGATAGCGCCCAATGTTCAAGTCTGTCAAGATCCTTCTGTATCTTGAGCCTATCTTCTGGAGTGTTGGCAATTCCTGCCAGTTTGGTGTCATCTGCAAATTTGATGAGTTCCCCATCTATCCCCTCATCCAAGTCATTGATGAAGATGTTGAAGAGTACTGGGTCTAAAACAGAGCCTTGGGGTACTCCACTGCATACTTCCCTCCATGTAGATGCAGTTCCATTGAGCACTACACGTTGAGTGCGGTTGGTCAGCCAGTTTCAAATCCATCTGGTGGTGTTGCTGTCTAACCCACATTTTTCTACTGAAACTGATAAGAGGAGAACAGTATAAAGAAAGCATAATTCCACCCTTTGAGCTGAATTTTCATGATTAAGCTTAGGAAGAGCAAAAACTCAGAAATATTTATGGGTGAATAGAGGAAAAACTGATTTGGTGTCTCACTGGACACCTCCTGCTTTTTTTAAAATGATGTTCAATAACAACCAAGAGGAACATATCTCTTTCCCCTGTGAGATCCATTATCTCTGATTAATTTCACATGTTTAATAGAACCAGTCTTAGAAAAACAACTATTCCATTACATTCTGAGCTAAATATTGATGGGACATTATCAGACCTTTCAAATAGAAACCTAATGACAAAGTTAGCAGGGCCAATTCATAGTCGGCTAAGTCTTTTATTAGTGTGTATGATCAATTCAAATGTATTCCTATCTCACAAAATAATTGGCTCACAAACATTGAAGGCTTTCAGAGCTGATAAACTTTAGTTTAGGAAGAAGAAAATGTTCCAGAAGCAGATTGGGTATGGGATCAAAGAGCAATAAGCAAGTTAAACTTGCAGAAATGAACTATGTGGCTCTGTTTAATCTGCTTCCACTAATGTCGGTCTTATATCATCCAGGCTGGATAGCATGTAATGACACCAAAGGCTTTCATGCTTGGAGACTAGCAAAAAAGTATTGTACAATTTATTGAATACAGTCTCTCTTATGCAGGGAGTAGGGAACCTGGTCTAATCTATCATACCTGGAAATTGGTCACTTTCCTAACCAGATTTACATCAAGCAGGTCTTGGTGTAAATCTTTACCAAAATTGTTATTTATGATATTCTCCAAATGCCATTTTTGGATTACAATATTTTTGTGTAAGCATGAGAGTAACTTATGTACATCTTTGGAAGCAGAGGTGGGTTCCTCCCGATTCGCACCGGTTCTATAGAACTGGTAGTAAACAGGTGGTGATGTTACGGTTCTTTCGGTGCCGGTCCGTGGACGCCGCCATCTTTTTTTTTTCTTGGAATTTTTTTGGGGGGGAATATTTTTTTTTAATTTTTTTGCTGGTTTTTGCTTCTGCGCATGCACAGAAGCTGAGTTTTTGGCACTGCGCATGCGCCGCCATCTTGTTTTTGGCTTTTTATTATTATTATTATTATTATTATTATTTTTTTGGCACTGCGCATGAGCGCGCCCACGAGGCGCCGCATGCACAGAAGCTGAGTTTTTGGCACTGCGCATGCGCCGCCATCTTGTTTTTGGCTTTTTATTATTATTATTATTATTATTATTATTATTATTAATAATTAAATTTGTATGCCGCCCAACTCCCAAGGGACTTTAAAAATTTTTTGCTTGTTTTGCTTCTGCGCATGTGCAGAAGCCGAGTTTTCGGCACTGCGCATGTGCGGCCGTGCGGTGTGGCCACGCGGCGCGCAATGCACGCACAGCCATGCAGCGTGGGAGGAAGCAAACCGGCGGCGAGGTAAGTTAGAACCCACCCATTTGGAAGATGGTGGTTCATTACCTTTTTCATATCCACACAAAAGATAGAAGGAGCCAGAATCTGTGTCAATCGGACATTCACTGGTCTGGCCTGGGAGTTGACCCTTAATCAACATCAACAAAAAGACATCTTGGCACTCTGCATGAGGCTACTCTTGAAGAGCATTCAAAAGCTTCAACTAGTACAAATATAGCTACACACATAGTAAATGGTACCAGGTATGCAATACATATAATAGCTGCATCAGTTACCAGTATGTTTCCAGATGCAATTCAAGATGCTAGTTATCACCCTTAAAGCCCTGGGCTTGTGACTGGTTACCCAAAGGATCATCTTTTCCCAATAGTTTTTGCCTGTCCAATCGGGTCCAGCTAATATTTAGGGCATGCCCTGAATTTCCTGGGCCAAGGAATATTAACTGGCAGAGATCAGAAGACCTACCTTCTCTTCTGTAGCCTTGCCCTTTGAAACATCCTTCCTTCAGAAATTAGAATGGCCCTGACTCTGTTAGCATTTTGTAAGTCTTTACAAACTTGGCTATGTGCTCAGGCCTGGAACTCTGAATACATTTAGGACCCTGTTTCTTTTTTTTTACTCACAATTATTATGATAATTTTATTGGATGCTGTATATATTTATTTTGTACTGTTTTTTAAATATTTTTAAAATTGTTGGTAGCCTAGAATAAGTTGGTTGAGATGGCTAACTTTCTTCTACTGCCACTAAGTAGAATAGGCACTGCCACATGTGACACCCAGCTCTGTCCCCACTACTGTTGATCATACCTCAAATCTTCTACTTGAAATAATCCTGTCATCCTGCTTAACAGTGACCCAGCACTGTAAAGAAAGCAAATGATTAGGCAATCACATTATTTTTGATTGGTTGGGGTTGTTCCATTAATGTTCATATTTTTGTGTGCTTGACTGCATTGCTTCCTGGCCTCACTAGCACCTCATTGAACAAGGATGAGCCATTGAGTTTCATGTACACATCTTGAATTGAGAATGAAAACATTCCTAATGTTGCTTTCAGATTTGTTGCACTTTTTTCTTGTTTCCTTTTATTGGGGGCAGAGAGAGAGAGAGAGAGAGAGAGGGAGGGAGGGAGGGAGGGAGGGAGGGAGAGAGACAGAGAGAGAGAGACAGAGAGAGACAGAGAGAGAGAGAGAGAGAGAGAGAGAGAGAGAGAGAGAGAGAGAGAGAGAGAGAGAGAGAGAGAGAGAGAGAGAGAGAGAGAGAGAGAGAGAGCACTAACCAACCTAGCACATAATTTGTCCTTTGCGGATACAACATTTAGGGCAGTGCAGCCATTTCTGATAGTAAATGCTTCTGCGAAACAGCAAGTTTACAGAGGAGGGCCTTAGAAGCAACATGCCCAAAAGGGAATGGTGGATTCTTTGACAATAGATTTCCCTTGCCTGAGGCCCTGTTCCAGAGGTATCCCAGCAGGAATAGTGGAGAGCTGAAATGAAGGCAAAAGAGTAAGAGATTATGGTGAAAAAATTATACTGGCTTGACCTAGTAGCCTGAAGAGAAGGATGAACAGAGGGGGTTGAGACTAGGAGAGTTTTAAAGAGTAACTATAGCACATTTGAGCGGCCAAATAGTAGTATTTGAGGGGCCAAATAGGCACAGTGGGATATTTTATTAATTAATAAATGGAATTGTTAGTTCTCACAAACTGCTAGGTTCAGGAACCTGTGCACTAATGTGTAAATGTTCTCTGCGCTAATACATAAATGTTCTAATTAGGAAATATATGCAATAGATCTTTACAGCTCTTTCAAATATCTTATTTTCCTTATCATGTATAGATTACCTGTTTTACTATTAGGTAAAATAGTGTGTGGTTCTGTGATTGTGTAGCCATGAATAAATAAATATGGATTTCATAACTTGTCTTAAAGATTTTCCACGTCCACTCAAATTATATACTGCCAGAAAAAATGGCTATTAAAAGCTGTGCTATGGCTGTGGTGCTCGTAATAGTTTTGCTGTTCCCTGGGTGGTATTTCTTTCTCCATAATTTTTTTCCTTTTTTTTCCCTTTTCCCTCTTTTCTACAGTTTGTTTGTTTGTTTGTTTGTTTGTTTGATTTATATTGCCGCCTATTCGCACATGGCGACTCAAGGTGGCTTCCAAGAATATAAATACATCATGAGCCTCGGTAGTGCAATGGTTAGAGTGCAGTACTGCAGGCTACTTCTGCTGACTGCCGGCTGCCTGCAATTTGGCAGTTCAAATCCCACCAGGCTCCCACCAGCCTTCCATCCTTCCGAGGTGGGTAAAATGAGGACCCAAATTGTTGGGGGCAATATGTTGACTCTGTAAACCGCTTAGAGAGGGCTATACAGCACTGTAAAGCGGTATATAAGTCTAAGTGCTATTGCTATTAAATAAAAACAATAAAACTCATAAAAGAGAGAATCATATATATAAATAAAAGAACCCCCCGCCCCCCGCCCCGGCAACAACACATCATCCGAGCCATTTAATGGGCTCCATCCCGCCCTGCGTTCCCCAGGCCTGCTGGCAGAACCAGGTCTTCAGCACCTTCCGGAAGAGTGTTAGAGTGGAGGCCATTCTAATCTCTGGGGGAATGATGTTCCAGAGAGAGGGAGCCACCACGGAGAAGGCCATTCTTCTGAGTCCCACCAGGTGTATCTCCTTGGGGGATGGGACTCGCAACATTCCTTGCCTCCCCGCTCTGGTGGGTTGGGTAGATGTGACCGACAAGAGATGGTCCCTCAGATATCTTCTCCTTTGTGCAGCAGTTGGTTTCTACCTGCCATCAGAACTTAACTCTGATGTCCTTACAAGCCTTCTCCAAGTTTATTAATTTGATAGTTTATATCTCCTTATTCTTTGCTTTTGTGGACAATTAAGTGTCAGAAAGTGACTTCAGCATTTATTCTCATTGACATCATACCTATGTATTGCTTGGTTAGAGTAAGCCATTTTCTTAATTGGAAGAATATCTATAATTAAAATAATGCTACAATTCCTTTTAAGAATCTCTATATTATCATATTCTACAAAATTGCCAGTCATGCATTATTCTCTTATTTTGAGTTCACATTTCCTAATGTTTTATATTTTGAAACCCAGAAAGAAAGGGAGAAAGGAAACTTTCTATAGTATTTCCCCCAGCCAGAGCCCTATTGAATATACCAGCTTTCCAATTCAAAGTAATAAAAGCATTGATCTTCCAGCTCTCTAACACAGCAGTCCCTCTAATTCTGCATTAGTACTAAACACAAACAAAAAATTTAGTATAAGAAGCCCCAGGAGACAGCTCAACCACATTTTTGCATTTCCTAGGGACAAATCAGCTACTGAAAACTTAATTTAAGACGCTGACAGAGGCATCAGAGTTAGAAGGGTAAATCTGCTGTCTACCAGATCCTTAAATAAACATTTTGGGCACCTATTAAGACTTCAGAAACAGGGAGTTTTCTTTGTAACTGTCTCTGCAGCAAGTCCTTCTTATTAAAGTTCATTGCTTTTAGTGCTGAAAGGTATCTGGAAGGACTTTGAGGTGTTAGAGGCAGTGGCTGAAAAGGCTTTTCTTTTATCAACTGAATTGATTAAAAGCTGGTGCATGGACAATGCATCCTGAGAAGCTTGATGGTAAGCATTAAGAAGCCCCAATACATTAAGAAATGTAGAAGCCAGAGAAAGAAGAGAAAGTCTATGGAGGCTAAGCCACACCGAAATATGTCTACATTCTAGTCAGTAGTGGATTCTAAATCCCGTCGCTACCGGTTTGCACGCTCACTCGCGCGCGTGATGCTTATGCGCATGCGCAGAAGTGTCCTGGGCGGGTGGGTGGAGCCTCCTGCCGCCGCTACCGGTTTGCCGAACCGGGCCTAACCGGGAGCAACCCACAGCTGATTCTAGTCACTAGTAGAGAAGACAGAATCAAGTGATTCCTTTTGATTTAGTTTCACACCCACTCACTATGAAGCACACAATGTGTCTTTAGACCGATTATATTTCATAAAGAAGTACATTAATTATATACTACCCTGGTTTCCTTAGAGAAACAGTGGGGGAGGGGAGAAAGAAGGAAGGAAGGAAAGGAAAGGAAAGGAAAGGAAAGGAAAGGAAAGGAAAGGAAAGGAAAGGAAAGGAAAGGAAAGGAAAGGAAAGGAAAGGAAAGGAAAGGAAGGAAAGGAGGAAGATTATTTATGGATTTATCATCTTTATGTATTTATGTATATTTCACATTTTTATGCCACCCAACTCCAATAACAAATAAGGAAAGTGACTTGGATAATTTTCCTATATTGGATTTACAAAGGAGACCTGTTAAAGTTTTTAAAAAACTAGGTGAGAAAGACAGGGAAAAAAATCAAGTTCTAAGATATTTGGAGGAATTAAAGATAGTTAGATCTTGTTTTTTAACAATCTTGTTAGATTGTAACGTTGATTTATTTGACCAGGAGTAAAATTTAGGGACTTGTATAAATCAAATTTTTGAATATATTAAGAAAAAAATTATAAAACTACCTTCATTCTGCATAAAGAACCGAAATATGAACTCAGCATCCAACTTCTCTTATATTTAGCTATAAGTAGTTGTACTAATAAGAGCCAGTTTGGTGTAGTGGTTAAAGCACCAGGCTAGAAAGCGGGAGACTGACAGTTCTAGTCCCACTTTACACACAAAGCCAGCTGAATGACCTTAGGCCAGTCCCTCCTATCTGTCAAATCTAAGACGATGACATTGGCAGATACTTGCCAAGAAAACTGTCGGGTCTTGTCCATGCAATTGCCAGGAGTCAATATTCAAAGGCGTGCGCGCGCACACACACACACGACAAATTTTATTCCTAATGCTGCCTATTCCACTTGTTCCCAATTATTGATTTGAGGATCGTGAATTTTCAGCTTCTTTGAAGTAGAGCCAACTGCTAAGACACTACAGCTGCAGAGATCATACAGTTTGACTCTGTTGCCTGAGTTTCAATCTTTATCCTAACCTTGAGGTTATTTGATTCTCCTGATGATATCTCCTATTGCGTCACTAACTATTTCCTGCTGGTATCTCAACATAGTACAATCTGTATATGGTGTTATTATCCTTTCCAGTTGCCGACCCCCTGCTGTTGCTATGCACATTGAATCCTGTGCTCTACAGGCTGCTAGTAAGCTTGCCAATCCAATCATAATATTCTTTGTGCTTAACCTGTTGCTGCTGCAATCGAAAATGTATTCCCTGAGGAATCTGGGCAGAATAATTGTTTGTTTGATAGATGGAAGGAGGGTCCCTAATATGAGGTTTGGCAATAACTGTGCAAGGATAACTTCAGGCTAGTCAAGAGTATATTCTCAAGTTCCAATAAAACTAAATGAACATCCTCACCTGTTCTTGTACTTTGTAAAGTATTGATTTAATTATTTGAATTGTTCACTCCATAATCTCATTGGATTGAAGATACTTTGGACTGAAACAGATTAATTTTACTCCTCAGATCTTGTAAACTATGTCATTTATCTAGGTCAGTGATTGCTAACCTTTTCCGGACCGAGTGCTCAAAGCACACACGTGCGCACATGAATGCGTGCATGTACCTCCGAACCCCCAAAATGCAATGTGCACACGCCCCCCGCGCATGCCCTGCCACCGGGCATGCGCTCATGTCCCCTGCATGCGCCCCGCCCCGTGCATGCACGTGAGCCCCCCGCACACGCCCCCACGCATGCACACTTGCCTCCCACACACGCCCTGCCCCCGCGCATTCGCAGCAGATACCCGAAGACCAGTTGGCTGGCCGGATCTGGCCCGCGGGATACTTAGATCTCCCCCGCATGGCCACCCTGGAAACAGCGAAGGACCAGCCTGCGGTGCTTCTGCCAGCGAAAACAGGCTCCTGAGCTTTGTTTTTGGCTGCCCGGGCCTCCTGCAACCCTCTGCCAGCGAAAATGGAGCTCAGGAGGGCGTTTTTGCTGGCAGAGCACTGGGACCACCACAAGCGTCCCCGACATGAGTGACTTTGAGCTGGCCATGCCCATCCTGGCCATGCCCACCCTGGCCCCCAGAGGTCAAACACAACCCTGATGCGGCCCTCAATGAAATCAAGTTTGACACCCCTGGTATAAGGGAATCTCAGATATTTGCTGGAAATGTAATCAAATTAAAGGATTTTTTTTTCCCATTTTTGGTGGACATGTAATAAAGCTTAGAAAATATTGGAATCAAGTTATGTATTTTGATGCAGAAGATGTTAAAAGTGAATGTAAAGTTGAACCAGAGGCTTTTCTTTTGGGCTTAAGGGACAAACAAATGGAAACATTTTATGTAACTTTGTTTTTATGTATGATAATGGCAATGAGATTTTTATGTCATTTTTTTATATGCTGAAAGGTAGAAGGACTTACAATTAACTACAATGGAAGAATGGATCTTGACACTGATAGAATTGGTAGCAATGGTGAAATTGGCAGCCTTGATTAGAGAAAAGACTTTGACAAATTTTATTTGTACTTGGCAAACATTTTTGGACTTTTTGAGAGAAACTGAAAGAAATCCCAAATTTTGGGATTTGATGATTAGAATTATATGGGAAATAATCTAGACAAACGTTAATTTTAGAGTAAGAGTTTAAGGTGTTTTTTATTTATATCGACACCAAAAATGTTGTGATTCATTCTTTTTCTATTTTTATTTCTCTTGTTTTTCCCTTTCTTTTTTATACTTTCACTCTTTCCTAGCTTTTTCTTTTTTTAAATCTTTTTTGTTTGTTTATCTTTTAACTTTGTATCTTTTTTTGAAAATTAATAAAGTTATATTAAGGAAAAACAAAGATGCCATGTAAAAGCCAATGTAAAAGGCAATTAGTGTCAGTCGATCATGACACAAAAGAGTTATGTTGTGTAATATGTATTGTATGATGACATCATGAAAGATGTGGCATCACTTGCCTCCCTTTATGCTTTGTCTAGAGTCCCCCCAACGCCTTCTAATTTCTCCTTGCTATCTTTTAAGAAACCTGTAAAAAATTGACACTCTTAGCAAGCCTTGGGTTGGAGTGTCTTAATAAATCTGCTGGAAATATGTGATATTTTAATACTTTTTCATTTCCTTGACACGGTCTTCCTTCCTCCTTCCTTCCTTTCTCCTTCCTTCCTTCTTTCCTTCCTTCCTTTCTTCCCTTTTTCTAATTTCTATTTTTTTTCTTTTGTTTTAGGATATGTTTTTAACGTTTTAGTGTGCAGTCTTGAGTTGCTTTTCTGATGAAATGGGTTATAAATTAAATGCTGTAAATTATTTTCACTAACATCAACCTCTATTCTTTATAAATCTTGCACCTTTCAGTTAAATCGACACTCTTAGTTGAATCATTTTGGCCAGTACAAAAACTTTTTGTTTTGTTCTGTGAGTACTTTGATAATGGTTTATGAAGGAGACTAAGCACGTCTACTCTTGTATGACAAGGTATAGTAATCTTACCCTGTCTTTAAGAGACCATCCTGTGAAGATCATAGCTTTATGCACCAATATAATTGCAGAATAACTTCTAGTTGCTTTGTCCATCATGGCCACCCAGAGTGAACAAAACCAGATAAGGGCTATAATTCCAGGCATTGACTTTATGATAGCGGCATCAACAAATCTACTCCTGCCTTAGATATAAAATGTACAAAGTAAGCTATTTTGCCATCCGTAACAATGTCATTCAATAATTCGATATTTAGCAATGCTTCTATAGAAAATAAACCTACAATCAGCAGATGTTCACTAGAAACATGCTGGAGGACTATCTGTAGATTGCATTTTTCTAACTGAAAACAGTGCAATTATCCTACTATTTGCCAATGAAATTTACAGAAGTTGCCTTGTGGCTTCTGATCCATTTGTAATTTTTTTAACATTAAAGTTTTAAGATTTAAATACACTGATGAAATCTCTTAGAAGCAAACACAGTAATAACTTTTTCCTACTGCAGCATTATTCTGTTGTGTTGGTCAAAATTTTTAATACATATGAACATCCTCTTGTAAAAGGCAAGCCCCAACTCATTCTGAGATCTCATTCTGAGATTCTGAGATGCATCTACTTGAATAATAATTGTCTTATTTGCGTCATATAACTTCAAAAGAGGTCCTGTACATAATACACTGGACAACAATTTTTTTTCAAAAGTTTTGCTTCCTGAAAAACTTTTAGTGATTATTAGACCCCTTTAAACTGAAAACAGACATACCGTATTTTTTGCAGTATAAGACGCTCCGGACTATAAGACACACATTAACTTTAGAGGAGGAAAACAAAAAAAAATCTGCCTCTGCCTCCCAGCATCCATCCGGTATTCATCTGGCTAGCGTCCTTGCAGCAAACAGCCTACCTCCTCTGTGTCTGCTGCCTCCGCCGGGGAACGCTGGAGCCTTTGCTGCTGATTGGCGGTTGGATCGGCATCCCGGAATACCACCGATCAGCTGTTCTAGGCAGCAGGGATCGCCATCACCGCCTATTGCCAGTGCCGTTCACCGCCACCCGTTCACTGCTGCCGCCCGTTTGCCTTCGCCACTGATCGCCACCACCCGTTCGCCACCGCCCATTCTCCACCAATCACCACAGCCCGTTTGCCACCGCCATTCGCTGGCGATCGCCGCCGCCCATACACCACCGCCAATCGGTGACGATAGGCAGTGGTGAACGGCAGCGGCGAACAGTAGCAGCAATAGGCGGCGGTGATCCCCGCTGCCTAGAACAGCTGATCGGCAGTATTCTGGGAGGCCGATCCAACTGCCAATCAGCTGCTTGGCAGCGAAGGCTCCAGCATTCCCCTGTGCTGGTGGAAAATGGCAGCACACCAACCCCCCCTCCCCCCGCTGCAATATTTGCTCTATAAGACGCACAGACATTTCCACCCATTTTTGGGGGGGAAGTGCATCTTATGCGAAAAATACGGTAATTTCAAATGACTGTATTACATAAAAATCTTGAGAAATATGAAATTAACTTTTAATGACTATAATGTATTTAATCGTATCATATTTCCCATGCTCTGCATGGGTTCAACAGGACTAAGTGCTTGCTGCTGATTTTTGTTTGTACTCCATGTCTGATACATCTCGCTGAAGTGTCCAACAGTAGTTAGCCAGCATTGATAGATTCCATGATACCATTTTTCCATTGTGACAATGACCTAGTGAAAACTTTCACCATGTTCGTCACTGATTGCACCTAGATTGTTGGGAAAGAAGTCCAAGCGTGAAGGCAGAAAATGAATCTTCGGTAACATGTTTCACTTCATGGTCTTGTACACTGTAAGAAGTTTGTCAATTAGCTGAATGTAGCTTGGTACTCTGTAATCGCCAAGAAAATTCTCAATGACATCTTTGAATGCTTTCCAGTTAATTTTTTCTGGCCCCACTAACAAATCTTCAAACTGCTTGTCACTGATGACAGATCTGCTCCGTGGACCAACAAAAATGCCTTCCTTAATCTTGGCATCAGTTATTAGAAATATCTGTCTCAAATAACAAAAACCTTCACCTTCCTTGTTCATCACTTTCACATAATTTGTCATCAGTCCACGTTTTATGTGAAACGGAGGCAAACATATTTTTGTCAGGTCAACAAGTGGTTTTTCTATCCTGGAACCAAATTCTTTCTGACTGGCCATTTTGTTTTAATGTAATATGGCTTTCTTGCATGGCTGTCCCATTTGCAAATGTAATGACAGTAATTGGTACATCTACTTGACATATCCAAGCAGCAGAGTCACTATTTTTAGATTTCCACAGATATTCCAGTTGTACTTGGTGTACTGGATGTGCTTCAACAGCAATTCCATGTTTTTGTATATTTCTTTCATGTGTTCAGCATGGCCAACAGGTACTGAAGAGTATACATTGCCATTGTGTGACAAGACAGCCTTGAAACTTAACACTGATGACTCAATAAAGAGACACCCTTCTAGTGGGTATTAGTAATTAGTAAAATTAAAATGAGTAGACTTTGTTAAATTACTAAACTTAAAACATACATTATATAAAAAGAAATCACAAAAACAGAAGATTTCTATAAAATGATACATGATAGGTTAAATTACAGTTTATTTTTGTGATTCACAGCCAAAAATCTATAAGATACACCCAAAAGTATTCAGGAAACAAGATCTTTGTTGTCCAGTATAGTTTTCAGAAATGTCAATGTATTGTTATATCCCCAAGACCATTGCAACATGGCATTATCAAGCAGAGGTTGCTATCAGTTCAATCTGACCCTCCCCAAAATTCTCTGTTAACCTTTCTTTATCTTGTAATGCAATAATTAACTATAGCTGGAACTTTACTATCGTTTGGCTTAATGCTTTTTGATAAAAGTATATGTCCCAGATGCCTAACTTCATTCATCTTAAACGGGATCTTATCTGGGTTAATTTAACATTTTCCCATTGGGCTGTTTCAATCACTTCCTGCAGAATCCTATCATGCTGCTCTTCCTTTGTGGGGACAGCTACAAGCACACCATCAGCTATGACATGAATAGCAGTGATATTGCCTAACCTCTCATTTATTCTACTGCCAAAAACACTTCACTGACAGGGAGTTGTTTCGTATGAAGGATACAAACAACTTCCTTTTTATCCTAATGCAACGAAGGGCAAGTGCTAAATTCTCAACATTCTTTAGGTGAGGCATCATTCTATCTCTGTTAGGGTTTTTTCCCCCTCTAGAGTCAAAATTATATGCTCAGTGAAAGGACATCTTCTTTTTTATGAAGACTTCTTAAGAACTGAAGATGGACTCCAGCACCAGTTCTAAAGCTCAGAAAAGTAAACCTCTGGTTCCGGTGACTGGCCCAGATTCGATCTTGCAACATTATCCTGGGACACGTATATTTGCCCTCATTCTTAAGAACTTCCCATTTGCAACTTTGAGTCTCAGCAAGGCTGAGCTCTAAGTCAGACCTAAAGAACTCATGCACTACAGATTTCTGCAGCACACATTTTATTGTTAATACCCTCATAGCCTCTATAAATTATTTATTCACTCTTAATCAATTATTTATAAAGGGGAGTACACCACAGAGTAATTGGCCATCTTGGTTGTTAAGATATTTCACATATAAACTGATACAGATGTGAAGTGCATGGAGCCAAACAGCCAATGACCATGTTTGGTGTGTTTAGATTTTGTTTAGATAATAGAGGTAGATAATTTAAATAATTTAAGTGTAGCACTGTTTGTGACAGATTTTCTTTGCTCAGCTGTTGAACCGTATCTCTTATCAGACTATTAAGAGTGGATCCCACATCTTGGTTAGGTTTAGGACTAATATCTTAGTAGATATGCATACAACTGCCCTATAACACTGCTGAACTGCATTAAATCTTACAATCATATAGGAATTGGATTGACTTCATGAAAATTCTGGAGCAATACTGTAGTTTATCCAACCTATATTTATTTCCTTTTTTTTATACTTATCACCGTAACTACCAGTTAGCCTTCTGCCTTGTTAAGCCTCTAGAACAGCATATGAAGTGGGCCAGGAATTCAGTAGTTTACGATTTCGTTACAGTAGATTTGATTTTTGCTTCTCCTCTCCCAGGGTAAAAGATTTTTATTTTGTGGATTTTAAGGAAGATAACAAGGGAAAGGGTTTCTCTTTCTGCCTCAAGTGTCTTCAAAGGGAACATATACAACCTGAATCCCAATCATATTTAGACGTCATTCTGCCAAATGCTTAATTTCAATTAAAACACAACAGCATTAGTTTCACATTATTGAATTAATTGTGGCATGTAAAATTAAAAGAGTTTGACTGATTGTAACCAAAAATAATGAGAGGTAAAATGAAGTAGTCTTCATACTTTTATTTTTGTGACATCTGTTGAAAAGCATAGTTTTCTCTGTGGTTGTGATCTCTAAAAGGTTATTTACCTATTTACACTTACTCTCTCTCTCTCTTTCTATCTCTCTATGTATACTCAATATAACAATATAGAATAATAGAACACTACACTGTAGCCAAAGTATACTCACCACACCAGTATGATGCCTAGCATGGAATAAATTGGAATTTTCATCACCTTACGATATTACCTCAAGGTCTTTTTTCTGGTCAGTCAGTTCTGATCTTCCTAGAGAATATATTGAGCTGAATACTTAATTCCAAAAGTTCAATGTTTTACATTTAGATTTATAGTGAACTACTTTGGCCATTCATTGCCCATTCAACAATTTGATGGGATAATCCTGAATAACCTGGTGTCACCTGCAAAAATGATCACATTAAAATTCACCTCTAAATCTACTGTAAATTATTCATACATACATAGACACACTTTAATGCCAATGCAGATTTTTGAAGTACAGGTAGTCCTTGTTTAGCAGCTCCCTTATTAAAGACCATTCGAAATTCCAACAGTGATGAAACAGACTTTTACTTCTACAGACTTTTAGCTACACAATTTGGGATGAACACCCTTTGAATGGTGTGGGAGTAGGAATGGATTTCCAGAGAAAAAATTGCAGACTACAGGAACCAGGAGCACTACTCAGGTGACCCTGAGGACACAGATAAACCTCCAAGTGCTTCAATGACCCTCTAAAACAGTGGTTCTCAACCTTCCTAATGCCGCGACCCCTGCCCTGTTGCCGCGACCCTCTCCCCGCCCCCTCCCCGCGCACAATGAGGTGACAAAGGGGGCGTGGCACCAAGGTGGGCTAGTGTGCACTTAGGCGACCCCTGTGAAAGGGTCGTTCGACCCCCAAAGGGGTCGAGACCCACAGGTTGAGAACCGCTGCTCTAAAAGGATGCAGATGACCAGCTGTCTGCGAGGAATATAAATCCTTCCATTCCTCACTATCCTGTCAGAGCTGAAGAAGCTTCTTGGATGAGAAGCGAAATGTCTTCAAAGAAAAAACAAGAAAGTCCAGTTGCCTCCTGAAAAAGCACCTTTGGGACAGCCATGACCTGGATGACTGAAAATCTCTACAGACTTTCAGTGATGAAACAGTAATTTTATGACCGATCCTAATATTTTCATCATCTGCAAGTCTGTAAAGCAGAGGAAAGCTGACATAAGATCATAAGCACCGTTGCAGTATCTTTTAGTGACTGCTTTGCTTCACCCCCAAACTGCCAATCCCAACTGTGGTTACTAAACCAGAACTACCTGTATTCTACTTTGCGTTTCTCCACTGTGATAATATTATTGTGTGTTTCCTTTTATTAATATTCTTATTCTTTAGTCACTTATAAGTTACAGTATTAAGAGGACCTCACTGGATGATAGTTGTCATTTCTTAAGAAATGTTGATAAGGTATTTAGTCAAGAGCTTTATGAAAACATCATATATAATTATAGTATTTATGCAGTAATTAATCACATTAAACCATAATACCATATAGCTATATAAAGAATACAATGTATAGATTGCCTTATTGGTTATTTATTGGCTTTGGATATATGAGAACAATCAAATATATGGCAATTAGTTGGCTATTCCAATTTAGAGTTCTTTGAAATATATTTGCATCTTTCTGATCTTCTGAATTTTTGTATAACTCTGTATCTTATCGGAGCTTCAAGTGAGCGATAATAAATAATAAATTGAATGACACCAATGTTTAGTGCTTGTTTCGTTTATTTCATAAGCAAAACAATCCAGTGAGTATGAGGCACGAATGTAAAAAAGGAACCATCCTTTTCAAGTAATATCAGTGGCAATAACTGCAACCACATGCTTCCTCCATTTGGTGATCAACCACCTATATTCCTATGTAGGCATTTTGGCTCATTTCTTCATGCTGACTTCAGGAATATCTGAGGGTTTCCTAGTGAAATCAGATAGTGCCACAACATGTCTATGCGGTTTCAGTCTAACATTCATTTGGCCAAATGTGCTAAGGGATGATGTAAAGCAAACATTTCTGCTTACTTCAGTTATGGTAAGTAACCCAATACTGAGGCCACAAAATACAAAATCCTTGACTCATAGCAGTTCATTTAGTGACAGTTCAAAGTTACAACGGCACTGAAAAAAAATGACCGGTGACCATTTTTCATACTTACAACCATAGCATCATCCCCACAGTCACATGATCAAAATTCAGGTGCTTGGCAACTGACTCATATTTATGGCCACATTATCACCTTTTGCAACCTTCTGACAAGCAGAGTCAGTGGGGAAGCCAGACTCATTTAACAATCGTGTTACTAACTTAACAACTACAGTGAATCACTTAACAACTGTGGCAAGAAAGGTCATAAAATGGGCAAATTCACTTAACAAGTGTCTCATTAGCAACAGAAACTTTGGTCTCAATTGTGTTCGTAAGTCAAAGACTACCTGAATATCCAAACCATGACATTACCACCTTCATATTCAACAGTTAATATCAAGTTCTTATTGTGGAATATAATGGTTCTCTTCTATCAGACATAACGTTTACGAAGTCCCAATATTTCACTTTTGACTCATCTGCCCATTGAACATTCCTCCCAAAGTTTGACAAACTTGAGATGACCATCAATGGTTGCCTTTGTGTTCAGTGACTTCCCCCTTGCTATTTTTCTGATGTTCTCTTCCTTAGTATCTTTGGTTTCAAAATCTTCATTAGGTAGCTCAATATTGATAATAAAAATTAATAGAACTGTAAAAACAATATGTGGGGATGATTGGATTCTGAGCAGCCATTTCACATAAAAGGTTTAATTTTCTTGCTTGACTGAACACTTGGATTCCTTTTCACAGGTTGCTTCTTTTCACAGGTTGCTTCTTTAAGCTGATTGTGGCCTTCTGTCGCCAGTCTTTGTTGTCACTGGATATACAGGAGACAGAATCATCTCTCTCTTATTTGTGGAAGCTGAATGATATCATAAAAACTGAAATATTCTGTCACAAATTACAAGTCTAGTTGCAAATTTTAATTTTAAAACTGAGCGGAGATCATTTTAATTTTTTTTTAAAAAAAAAGTAAAACCATGGTTCAAACTAAACTTCAGCTGATGGCTTATTGACTTTTCCCTTTGACAGGAAACAGATCTTATTCTGACCTTCAATATTTCAATGCACCGGTCTTGGTGGATGGAAAATGGCCCAGGCTGCACAGTGACATCTGTGACTCCAGCCCCAGATTGGGCCCCAGAAGACCATCGCTACATCACTGTGTCAGGGTGCGTTCTTGAATATCAATATATAGAAGTGGCTCACAGTGCTCTACAAATCTTTTTTGCAGTAAGTATCCCATTATCTTTCATTGTCTTCTTATATGAGGTATCCCAAGAGAATACAAAAATTGCAATACTCTTTTTAAGTATATTTAGTTTGAACCACACATCATTTTTAAAGAATGGCCTCTAGAATTGTGTAAATCAAAATCATGTGGTGTTCTACAGAACATTTGCAAGCTATAGTTTTGGATGAGAGCATCAGAATTTCAAGCATCAGAATTTCAATGTGTTTTGAGAAGCATTTAGGGATAAATGCAAGGTGTATGATTGAGCAAGCTACCATCTTTTTATTAAAAACTGCAGAAATATGGATAGTTCTGCAGTTGTACTATTTGATGGAGCAACAAGACTTAGTCTGTATTCATTGGAATAATTCCACAAGTTTAGAATTATACTACAATACTTAGTTGTACATATGTTGTTCCAGTGTTTTCTTCTTTATCCAGAACTTTATTTATTTATTTTATTTACATGGATGATCAATAGAAAAGTATTAAAATATGAATTTTATATATATACCGTGTTTCCCCAAAAATAAGACAGGGGCTTATAATTTTTTGACCCCTGAAATATGGCCTTGGCCTTATTATTGGGGGGGGGTATTATTTCTGGGGTGCAGGAGGCGGGGCAGGCCGCGAGATGCGCGTCTTACTGGAATCTGGCAGCTCTGTGGCGTCTCTCGGCCGGTCTGTTTAGTTCCAGTTCCAGCTGTCACCATAAAGCGGGAAGCGCACTCACAGAGCGGCCGCTGCCCTGGCTGGGGTTTGGAAGACGTAGAGCCGGAGTTTGGGGGAGAGAAAGAAAGAAAGACTTCTGCTGCTTCTGCTTTTGGCTGCACGCGAGGAAAGCAGCAGAAGTCTTTCTTTCTCCCCCCCCCAAACTCCGGCTCTGCGGCTTCCAAACCCCAGCCAGGGCAGCGGCTGCTCTGCAAGTGCGCTTCCAGCTCTATGGTGATGGTCATTGGAGGCCTCCCCTTCCCCCCTGCTCCTCTTTGCTCCAATCTCCCCGCGGTCCCCCCACCTGAGCACTGACTGACCGGAGTGCCCACCGGCATGCCCGGGAAGCCCCTCTGCCTTGGGAGTCACCAGATGGGACAGCGATTGAGCCGGATTCTTCCTGGGGAGGGGAGCCTCGCAGGACCCTTGCCTGCACTCCCTTCCTCCCACAGGCCCCACTTACTCTTCCCAGGTGCCTGGCAGCGAGACACCGGGTAGCCATGCCGAGGGAAGCCCCGACATACGCAGCTCGACTGGCCCAGCCACGGCCAGTGCTCCCTGCCCGCAGCTGAGCTTGGCCGGCTGGGGCCTCCGTAGGCGGCGGCAGTGAGGGCAGCAGCAACACCCGCATGAAACGCATTTTTCTTTTCAGGAACAAATCTGCCACGAAAGTCTAAGCCCATATTCAGAATTTAAAATTGCAGTTTTAGTAGAAAGAAATATTCACATATCTTTCTATATACCATAAAAAGCAGGCACAATATTTAATATTTAATTCTTCACCTGCTATAAAAGCATTAAAGCACAACCATTTTACATTCTGCAGAGCATGCTTATGGAAGCAGAACTGTGATCTTAAATTAATCACCTATTTTTTCTGAAAGATTTTTTCTGTAAGCTAGAAAAAACATCGTACCAAGTGGTAAAAAACAGAGTAGTTAAATATTATTATAGACTATTTCCCCATATTGAATAGCCTTGTGTATATTTTGGCCAATGTTTGTTACCTGAAAGAAATTATATGTAAAAGTGATTCTTGGAAAACAGAACAGAAAAAAGATATATTTGCACAAATATGTCCAAGTATTGGAGAATATATAGATCAGTGAATTGACCTATGATTTAATAATAAATCACAATTCTGATTAAAAGGAATGAAATACAATATCATGTTACTCAGGGGTGGGTTCTAACTTACCTCGCTGCCGGTTCGCTTCCTCCTGCGCCGCATGGGCGCGCCTCGTGTGGGCATGCCTCATGGGTGCTTCGCACGCACGCACATGTGCAGTGCAAATTAAAAAAAAAAAATCCCAAAAAGCCAAAAACAAGATGGTGACGCATGCGCAGTGCTGGAAACTCAGCTTCTGCGCATGCGCAGAAGAAAAAAAAATTCAAATTTTTTTTTTAAAAAAAGATGGCGGCGTCCACGGACCGGCACCGACCGAACCAGATCCGTGACGTCATCGTGACGTCACCAGCGGGTCGCTACCGGTTCAGGCGAACCGGTCCGAACCAGGAGGAACCCACCTCTGATGTTACTCCAATATCATGTTACTGCATTATAGAGCTCTTTCTCTCTCTCTAACACATAGACATAGAATAAGAGGTGGCTTATATTGGTGTTTCCCATATGCCTATGAAATATGTGTGAATTTCACAAGAACATGAGCTGAATTTATACCTAGAGCTTTTCCCTTTATGTTGAAACCTAATAGTATACATAATCTACATTGAGTAGAGACATTTACTTGGCTCCTGCTTCATATTCACACAATATTCACATACTATTACTTAATTTCTGAGGGATTGTTCTTCAAATTATAAAACCAGAGACCTTTTTTTACAAGTTGCATCCATAAAAAGTACAGTATGTTTTACTAATGAGCCATGGTATTAGTCTATAGAGCTGATTTCCATATGGACTAGGAATGGATTCATTAAAGTTTCAGGTAGAAGTCCTCCTCAGTCTTACCTGAATATAGCAATAGCAATAGCACTTAGACTTATATACCGCTTCATAGTGCTTTACAGCCCTCTCTAAGCGGTTTACAGAATCAGCATATTGCCCCCAACAATCTGGGTCCTCATTTTACCGACCTCGGAAGGATGGAAGGCTGAGTTAACCTTGAGCCTGGTGAGATTCGATCTGCCAAACTGCTGGCAGCCAGTGATCAGCAGAAGTAGCCTGCAGTACTGCACTCTAACCACTGCGCCACCGCGGCTCATATGCCAGGAATACAGCCTGGGATTTTACATATATCAGATTCATATTTTATTCATTTTATTCTCTGTAGGCAATGTGTGTAGAAAGCCACAGATATAACCTTGGGAAACCTATGCAGCAACAGTTAGAAAAACAGGCTTTAAGTTCGGGCGTGCCTGTGGGTCACCGGACAGCCGGTAGCGACGGAAGCGGGAGACTTCGCCCACCCGCCCGGACACCGCCATTTGGGTTCTTTTACCTTCTGCGCATGCACAAAGCATTCTGCGTATGTGCAGAGGGTAAAAGAACCCAAATGGCGGCGTCTGGGCAGATGGGCGAAGTCTCCCCCTTCCATCGCTACCGGCTGTCTGGCGACCCGCAGGCACGCCCAAACCGGGAGCATTTCACCCCTGCTTTAAGCCCAGAAAATGAGGAACAATAACAACAACAACAAAAACCCTCAAATTGGCTCTGCCCTAATTCCCTGGGTTATAGAGGAAGGGAAGGGACTTCACAGCCAGGACTTCATGATTTGTTTCTATAGCATTTATTAATAAAGTGTGGTTCCGGTCTAATTGCCCGACATAGACAGTTTCCATGGGCTGACCCTGCTATTGATCACAGCTAGAATTGATAGCACTTATTGGTCAGGTGTAACTAAACATTCAAAGCAAACATTTCTACTTTTTACATTTTAAAGGAAATTCACAAACTTTGTAAACATTGGCAACTCATACCCCACTCATTCCATTAGTAAATCTTTTACATGGACCAACTACTAATGTCATCTAGTAGTATCTAATGCAGTGTTCTTTCTGTTTCCATAATTGCAATTCCTGATGTTATCCAGTTTTGTGTATTGTACTAAGAGAGCATAAGCTACAATAATTCTTTGAGTCTTTTCTAAACAATTCCAAATATCTTTCAAAAAAAATTCCTTCTTTCTTCCTTACCTGCCTTGCTCATTTTCTCTCATCACGAGTTCTTGATAAGAACCTAGTAGCAATGGACTTCTAATCACTCAAGATTCTTCATGGACAGTGTTTGAAAGGTGTCCAAATAATCCCCTTCCTCTGAAGTGATCACTGTTTTGCATAATGTTCTAGAACAGGGGTCCCCAACCCCCGGTCCATGGACCGGCAGTCTGCGGCATGCCAGCAACTGGTCCATGCAAACAAGCGAAGCCCCATCCACAGTACGCAGACAGCATGCAAAACCACACCCCCTCTGGTCCACGGAAAAACCTTTTCCCACGGAACTGGTCCCTGGTGCTCAAAAGTTGGGGGGCACTGTTCTAGAACTCATTTTGGCCTTAATGAATGCTGTGGCAAGGATATGCTCTGCTACCTGTGAATTGGATCTATGCCCTCCTGTTTATTTCATGGGGTTGGGTGATATGAATGCCAAAGAAGTAGTCAGCTGCACCCAGAAGGAAGTGGTATTGTGGCTCTTTCTTAAGAAGCCTTCTGTGAACTCGGCTGCTTTATGCCATTATCTTCAAGATTTGGTTCTAAGTTACAGAGTGCCTTAGAAAAGGGGATCACTTGGACTGTCTTCAGTCAAGATTCAGGGCTAGAAATGGGACAGGAAAAAAAATGATGTTCTGGTAGATGACTTTTCCTGGGTCTTAAATGCCCTTCTAGTCCTTTTGAATTTCTGAATCATGAATTGTGGTATCTTGCAATCCATAAGTGATGGAAATCAGAGGCACTGTTCTGCAGTGGTTCCATTCTTCTAGGTGTGCAGTTCCAATTACAGCTAATGGAAATGAGAGATTGGACAGGTGGACTCCCTTGCAATGTACCTCGGGATTTGGTTTGTTCTCACCTGTTGTTTATTGTCAGAGGAGGTCATATGTTGGTGTAGGATGAAGTGTCATACAACTGTATATCTCCATTCCAGACCAGGCTGGAGATCCAATGAAACTCTTGACCCAGTGTCTAGAGTCTACATGGACCTAGATGGGACAAAACAGACTGAGATTGACTCTAGTAATATGGAGCTGCTGTCTGTTTAGAAACCACTTGGTTCTCTGTCATCTCTGATTTTAACCATGAATGAGGTGGCATGCCTCCAAAGGAGCAGGTCTGCAACTTGGGAATTCTTTTGGAGTCACAACTACAGCAAGGCTGTGGCTAGGGCGGCATTTGGCAAACTAGCTTATGTAACAATCATAGCCCTATCTGGAGCAAGAACTAGTTACTGCCCTATCTGGAATAGGATCGTACATGTTATCATCATCATTTGCTTTTTATGGGTCTGTCTTTAAAAGCATCCAAAAACTGCAGTTGCGGCTGAGTACAGCGGATGGCATGTGGGCAGGTGAGAGTCATTAGAGTCACATAATGGTATGCTCTGCATTGGTTTCCAGTAGGTTTCTGAATATAATTTAAAGAGCTGTTTTGGCTCCTAGAACCACCTTTTCCAGACAGAATCCATCTATCCAATACAATTATCCCAGGTGGGAAAGCGTAGGGTATCCCATGACCTGGGGAGTGTCTGAAGGGAGTGCTTTATTGTTCTGGACCCATCTTATGAAAAAGCCTCTTCTCAGCAAATTTTGATTTCACCTACTTTGCGTCATTTAGAAGGGCTTTGAAAACTGGACCCTTCTGCAGGGCATTTCAGATCTAACGGTTATGAGATTATGTAGCACCATGGTTCTTATTTCTGTATATATAGCTGCTTTTATGTGTAGATATTATATGATTGTAAACCACTGAGAAATTGCTCACAGCTGGTGGTAAGTAAGTAAGTAGATGGGGCTATCAGCTTTGCAAGCATTTATCGGCCCCGGCTTAGTTACACTATAAATATTCATGCTATGCAGGGGGAAAAATTTCTGCATTTTTTTCTATCTAATCTCCATTCATGAAAGAGAATTTACTGTTGAAATTTACTACAAAGATGAGAAATTATCAGGAGTGAAGTTGCACTTAGTTAATTATGAAGTGGCTGTCTGGATGTCTTGTCTGTTACTGTACTATCCTCTCTTCCGTGGTCTGAAGCTGTCCTGACATTCAGCACTTCAGTTTAATCCCAAAGGGGAAAATCGTGAATATCATCTTTTCTTCCCACTTTTTCAGCTTAGACAGCCCAGGATCTTCAAAAAGATGGCAACAGAAAACAGCTATTCTAGCAGTAGCACCCTTCAGACCTCTAGCTCTATTAAGTAACCTTGTAAACCCTACCTAGATAAATTCAGAAGAAATGCTCAAGCCTAGAGAAAAAAAAGATGCTTGTTTCAAAGTGAGAGGGGAAAAAGGACATTTTGAGAAACCAAGAGACAGATTATAGCAAAACTTCAGGAAAAAAAACAGCCTGCCAACCTAGCAACTAGTTTTGAAGATGTCCTCAGCTCCATGTGATTCCAGGCCTCCTCTAAGCTCCATTGCCTGACCTTGTCATTAAAGAGAGAGAAGGTGAGTTTTTCTTCCAGAGATGGTTACAAATATTGCATTTAGAAATGGAATCAAATTAAAGCCTTCATTTGAGCATCACTATTCATGTAAATAAGATTATTTAACTTAAGTAATTTGTCAAGTTCTATTTTCAGTACTAATGCCTCATATTTTGTTGCTATTCGGTAGCGGTATTTTATTTTTAACACAACATTCTAATGTGCCTCCTACTTATGTTGAACTATATAAAATAAATCTGAACTCCTCAGATATTTCTTGTGATTCAAATTGAACTTTGATATCTAATGCAAAAAGAAAGGAATATGCTTTTTTATTAAAAAAAAAGTTCATATTTAAGCTATTTATAAACTGTTACTGGGAATATAGAGTTTTGATTGCTAGAATGAGAAGAAACGTCTTTTATTCTACATGAAAACAAGAAATCAAGAGAACCTTTGACATACAAACAAAAAAAGTAGCTGGACATATTTTTATTTTATAATAATGAAATCTTGCAAGTTATACTTCACAGCTATTTATTTTTCTTGACTTCTTCCTCTCCTATGAAATAAATTATTCTAGATATGATCCCCTCCTTTCTGAAGTGCCCTGCTTCAGGATTCCGGCCATCCATTCTGTCCAAATGAGTGAGGCATGAAAGTTCCACCTGTCTTGGATATTTTGGTTTTCTTCTCTTCTCTCATGCCAGATATTCAGTACTGAAGGTCTGCTGAGAATCCTTGTCCTCCCTGGGGTGTTATTCTTTTTTTTTTTTTTGGTAGGCTTTTGTTAGGAGTGTTTTTGAGAAGGGATGTCACAGGGAAGAGGGAATTTATTCCCTCTAACACTTGAGGGGAAGCCAAAAATCAACAGAGGGAAGGTT
Organism: Thermophis baileyi; assembly: GCA_003457575.1. Classification (NCBI taxonomy): domain Eukaryota; kingdom Metazoa; phylum Chordata; class Lepidosauria; order Squamata; family Dipsadidae; genus Thermophis; species Thermophis baileyi. The sequence continues at coordinate 3,841,209 of QLTV01001816.1, forward strand.
TAGAGTAGGAGATCCAAACTTGAACTAAGGAGGAATTTCCTGACTGTAAGAGCTATTAAGCAATGGAAGAACCGGCCTGCTGAAATTATGGATGCTCCATAACTGGAGACATTCAAGAAAAGACTGGACAGTCATTTGTTTCCTGCACTAAAGACTCCTTTCCTGGGCAGGTGGTTGGACTAGGAGACTTCCAAAGTCTGTTCCAACTCTATGGATCATTTGATAAACTGCAGATTCCTTCTGAATAAATTGAGATTCTCTTTCTCAGGCTTTAATTTGAATCCAGTCAGGATTAATTTACTAGAGCAGTTGTTTTCTGAACAATCTTACTACACTTAATTAAGCTGTATGTCTGAGAAAGGTTGTTTATAACTTTAATAAAAATAAATATTTAACTATTAATAGTTTCAAGAATACGTAGTATTTGCACTTTATCTCTGAACAAAATAAATAAATGCAAAGAACAACAATAGCATGAAACTATTCAACAAGAGATTCCTTCCAATCTACAAAGGCAAAGGAATCTTATCATACTACATGTGTTAATTATCTCAGTAATGTCAGAATATCACACCTAACAACTGTCTTATGAATGGCCCCTGTCAAGTAGGTAATTATCACTCTCTGTGCCTTTTGTATTTTAATTCTGTTCGACCTCTTAATTATTCATTTCCACCCAACACCTCTAAGCCTATACCAAATTAAAACTGTTAAAGATAAGGATATACAGAAATGAATCAGTACACCTCTGGATCTTCCAAATTTAGCTGATTTACTCTAGAACATTTGGGATAATTCAGCTAACTCATTCCACAGAAAAATGTATCTCCACCTTCACAATTTTGCATGGAAAAAATATGGCTCTAAGACAGTGGTTCTCAACCTTCCTAATGCCGTGACCCCCGCCCCGCTGCCGCGACCCCCGCCCTGCCCCCTCCCCACGTGCGATGAGGTGACAAAGGGGGCGTGGCACTAAGATGGCAGGCTAGCGCGCGCTTAGGTGACCCCTGTGAAAGGGTTGTTCGACCCCCAAAGGGGTTGCGACCCACAGGTTGAGAACCGCTGCTCTAAGAGATGCAATGCACAAGAAAGGCAGAAATTTCAATAAAGGGGAACTGAATAATGTTTAACCACAAATTGGTATGGAGGATTTTGAGTTATAACTGCCTGTGACTTTCATATTTGGGAACAGAACTAGATGAAGTTTAAGAACAGGTGAATTGTTCATATATTGCACGTGCAAGTAATCCTCAGCTTACAACAAAAATTGGGACTAGATCCTCTGTCACTAAATGATCCAGTTAAGTGAGCTGTGCTCAATTTAACCCACTAAGACATTTTTGCCTTGGTTGTTAAGAAAATCATTGTGGTCATTAAGTGAATCTGGTTCTTCCCATTGATCTTGCTTGTCAGAAATCCCTGGGAGGGACACAAATGGCAATCACATGACCCCAGAATGCTACAACTATCATAAATACACGTCGGTTGCCAAGCACCCGAATTTTGATCATGTGACTGCAATGGTTTTGATGCTGCAATGGTTGTAAATGCAAGGTTGATAGTTACTTTTTTCAGCACTGTTGTAACTTCAAACAGTCGCTAAGTGAATGGTCATAAGTCAAGGACTACCTGTACATTTTTGATGATATATCTGAGGTTGAGACATATTTGTAGCAGTTTTTGGACACATGATTTAATATCTGTGTTTGCAAGAGGAAGATGATGCCACTCTCTGAATGTGGAGGTAATTTGCTGATTGTCAGGAGTGAAGTAAAAGTGTAAGGTATCAGTTTTGTGTCTTTTCTATCAATTAAATCTATTATTCAGCTGACCAACTAGCAGCTCCTAAAACATCGTCGCAAACTGTTAAAAATGAGCGCAGACTGGAGCTTCAAGGAAACACATGTTTAAAACAGGAGAAGGATTTATCCACTTCACAATGGTAAATTAAACTGGTTTTCAAATTATACTGAAAAAATTCAGCTTCAACTAATTCCAGAGCATACCTGTAACATACATACATACATACATACATACATACATACATACATACATACATACATGTGTGTGTGTGTGTAGGTCTCGCTTAATTTGTTTAGCAATTGTTCAAAGTTATGACACCTTTGAAAAAAAGTGACTTAAGACTAATGCACACATTTACAACTGTTGTAGCATCCTCACGGTCCTGTGATTGTGATTTAGATGGCTGGCAACCATCACACATTTACGAAAGTCACAGCATGCCACCTTCATGAAATCACTATTTGTGACCTTCCCAGACAGTTACCGCCAAGCAAAGTCAGTGGGGAAGCTGGCAGGAGGTTGCAAGTTGCAGTCATATGAATAACTTAATGACAGCTTTGCTTAGCAACAAAGTTGCCTGTCCCAATTAGGATTGTTAAGTGAGAACTACTTGTAAACTTCAGATTAGATGCAAAGGAACTGATAAGTCATGGGGAGTGATTTGCTTCCTCTGCTCATTGGGAATTTCTCTTCCTCGCCTTTTCTGCCAAGCTGCCACAGCACACTGTGCAAACCTGATAGCAGAACCACACTGCAGGTAATTCTTACTTCTCTGTTGACCCTTTTCTCCCTACTGACCCATTGCTGTGGCTCAACAAAATAGCTTATATCTTCAGGGAACACGGGGAGAAAAATGTAAGTGATAAGTCATAATAAAATATGGGTGTCTCCATAGCAGGGGTGGGTTCTGACTTACCTCGCTGCCAGTTCGCTTCCTCCTGTGCCGCATGGGCGTGCGCGCATTGTGCGCCATGCGGGCGCTTCGCGTGTGCATGCGTAGTGCTGAAAATCCAGCTTCTGCACATGCGCAGAAGCAAAAAACAGCTTCTGTGTGTGCGCAGAAGCAAAAAACAAGATGGCGGCGCCTATGGCGCCGCCAAGAGAGCCGGTTCGGGGGCGTGTCCAGCCGGTCATCGCTGCCGGTTCAGTGAGCAGGGGGGGATTCCCGCTACCGGTTCTAAAGAACCGGTCCATAGGGGCCATAAAAGTCAAGCTCCATAGGGGTCATAAAAGTCAAGATGGCAGCGACAACCATGCAATAAAAGTCATGCCTCCTTTTAATGTGTGTTGCAACACTGTGAAATAGAGGTTGGACTTCAATTGTTAGGTTGCAGTCATCATCTTGACCTTTCTGGGAATGCCCTTTTCCAAACCACACTCTTAATTAGTCTGCTACATATTGGAGAGTGGATTATCCTAATTCTGCCTGATTGTCCCCTTAAATGTTTTGTCTGTTTCTCTAAACAATGAATGGTGTTTTCTATGGTGCAGATTTCTTACAGTAGCAGTGTTCACACTGGGTAATCTATGAGGTCTCTTCTATTTCAATCTGTATCCCTCTGAGATGTTTTTCAAGCTGTTGACAGCTTTAAAATATGTGGACTTCAACTCCCAGAATTCCCCAGAGCTGAAGTTCACACATTTTAAAGCTGGCAAGGTTGAAAAAAAAGTCAGCTGTGTGATATTCCAGTTGTTATGGCCTATAAAGCATTAGAGGGAAATTGGAGTCACTGCAATTTTATTTAAGAATTTTAGTTTGTTTTATATAAGCCTCGTTACAGGTACTGCATTTCTCCTTCTCTTAGAGAAAATTCACTAAATACCTGTTTGAAGTATAAAATTGAACAAACTGTGTCATTAATCCTTAGATCAAAGACTTCCCTCAATTATAGTTTACAAGACAGTTAATATTATTCATATGCATAAACTTTCCAAAGAAATAATTACTTCAAAAATCTATCTCCGCTCTTCACCAAGGATAGTTTGGGATGTATACAGTAGTGTACCTCACTACAGATTTAGGATATAAAAAGATATTCTTCAACTATATTTGCTTAGAGTTTATATATGACAGTTTTCTGTATCTCATATCCAAAAATAATTTCAATAATTTCAAATGTAATTTTAGCAACAAAAAAAACCCCTTATTGCACATGCACACACACACACACATAAAATTTGTGTGGGTAGCTATATATTATTTAAACTCTTCTTCCTATAACCTTTAACTGGGTGAAACAGTACATTATAAGAAAACAATTTTTGAACCAAGGTACCTCAAATGGGATAACTTACAGCATGCATTCCAAATCTGGGATCCATGATTCCTGAGGGACTGAAGTTTGGGAAACCTGTGAGTGCCTTAGTGCTGCTGAGTGGCTGCTAGTGCTGCTACAGCATTGCTGGGCTGCTGCAGCTGCAGTCATGTGATGCTCATTTTGAATGTGCTGTGACAGTTTCCCAGCCACCCTCACAATCTGTGGCTCTCCTGTTCCCTCTCCCGCAACCAGCAGCAGAAGGGAAGGGGAAATAGAAAGCAAGGACACACATACACAGACATGCACACTTCTTGGCCTACACTGCCCCCCTGCACAGTTCCCTAACTATGCAGCACTTCTTACACACCTCCACAAGCCAAAGAAGCGGAAGGAAGGAAGGAAGGAAGGAAGGAAGGAAGGAAGGAAGGAAGGAAGGAAGGAAGGAAGGAAGGAAGCTGGGGGAAGCTGACAGGAATTTGGAAGTTGCTTCTGCTCCCACTGTTTTGTTTTGTTTTTTGTTTTTTGTTTTTGTTTTTTTGCCTACCCATGGTCATTCTGTTTTCTGTTTAGGATAAGGAAATATCTCTGAAATGATTTTACACATATTTGAGGATTATGTAATTCCATTTATCCAACCTTTAGGAGCTGATAAAATAATCTAAAGTTGTTTCTTTATTTGAAGTATTTCAAATATTTGAAAAGTATATCATAAAGTATTTGAGGAATATGTAATTCCATTTATCCAACCTTTAAGAGCTGATAAAATAATCTAAAGTTGTTTCTTTATTTGAAAAGAAACATTCCCTTCATCAGCTTTAAATGTTAGTTTAAAGCAGTTTATAACAATAAATTTTTACATTCAATCAGCTAATTCTTCCCAAATAGTATTACATTAGTAAATTCGAGAAAAGTAGAATAGTGGTTTAATGTATAAACTATATAAACATATGCAATAAGTATAGCATGAATGATACCAGGGTTACTAGAGAATTTAAGAATCATTTTTACAACTGGAAGTCTTGTGATACTAAGAGTCAAAGTAGTCCAGCTTTGGACTTCGTGAAAGATGAAGTATAAATTTATGTGCTGCCTGGGCTTTTATAAAATCTAGGAAGAAGAAACTGAAAACTTGAGCAGCAGCATTCCAATCATATCTGCTACTTGAGGGAATCCAAAAGAAGTGAGGCCTTATCTTCAGGCTGAAGAGAAACATCATAAATTGCATTTTCAAGGTTATTGTGTCTTGTCTGCTGAGACTTAATGCTGTTTCCCAACAAACTCAGCCATAATCAACACGATCCTTTGAAATTTTCTTTACTCCTTCCTACTGAGTCAAAACTTTGTGTTCTATTTTTTTTCTTCCCCCCCCCCCCCAGTTTGTACTAGTTTTTGCCATTGTGGTTGTAATTTTTAATAAAATTACTATTAAAAATTAAAAGAAGTCTAATTAAAAGAAAAATTAGATGGCAGCTTTTTTTAGATCCCCATATGCCTCCATGTACGCTAATGTTTAAGATGTGCAAAGTTATCTGATTAGTTTGTAGGAGACACTTTTTATAAGATTGTTGGCCTTTCTGAGTTTGCCAGTTGTGTGAGATTTCTGAGCCTTCTCCGTTCTTTTTTCTTACTTCTGTAGGAAGTTAGCACCCACTCCCCTCCTAGGAAAATGAAATATTCTGGGAAATATTAAAAAGGCAGAATATTATATCTCCCTGGATGAGAAATGGAGAAACATGGTTTTTTTTTAGGCAGGAAGCAGGCTCACTCTTAATAGCCCCCACCCTCCTCAATAGCCCACAGCAGATGTCAGCACTTAAGAGATAAAGAGATAGCTAGGTCTATTCATAAGCAAATACCCTCACCCAAGATCCAACAAAGGTAGGATTAGCCCTCAGCCACAATAGGAATTGCCCAAAGCTCCTTCATTACATCATCACCCAGCAAGATTCAACCTGGCCCCATGGGATTCTGACAACCAATCAGAATACATTTCTTACACAGGAACAGGAAGCTCCAAGGTACGGCCCAAGAGAGGGTATAAATCTATCTCCCTCTCTCACCCATGTGCTCTTTTTTGCCCAGGACCCAAAAAACCCATGTGGTCCTGTCCACCATTAAACCATCTTTCCAAGCAGTCTCCATGTTTCCAGTGTCTTTCTTCCCACTTGGAACTGAACCCAGATGGACATTTCTTCCAACAATTCCTTTTCAAAGACTAAGTTCAGAGATGGGGGCCTCCTTTCCTCTGTTGGCTATTTATAAGCGGCATTTCATGCACAAATCATTTGTTTCGGCAGAATGAATAATTTTGTTACGTTGGCTCTCAATGAACTTTACAAGAGACACTTTTGAAGCATCTACTTTATTTTTAACCATGGTCAACAGGTGGGAGCTTAAAAGAACAGTTTGTGCCAATAAGAAACAATGTCTTGTCATCTAAACAAGCGTATTTACTCTTTTCAAAGATTCAAGATTTAAATCCCCATCCCTATCCTGCATGAGCTATATGGTCACTGAGCAAGCAGCCACAGTCTGAGGAGAAGGAACATCCTCTCTCAAGGAGGAAGAAAGATCTATAAATGGCTGATTTTCAATCTGAGCTTGTAAATCCCACTCCAGGGAATCATACCTATCAGACAGCCAAAGTGGGGTGAGGCTTGCTTGCTTGCTTGTCATAGATCTGTGAACTTTCTGTTTTTCATGGATGGAGTCTCTGATGCAGATGTAGCCTGTATCTTCTTCCTTTTCCCCATAGTAATAGTATAAATATCCACACTTGTAAAGGGACAAACCAATAATGACTGTAGTAAAAAATGAAGATAAGGAAGGATAAAGTGATGTGTAAATAAGACAATAAAATGGAACACAAAGTAATTGAGAAGACTTTAGAGGACAAGTTCATTATACCTTGATGCCATTTTTCTGCTTTCCTCCTGTACTGGAAATATCCTTATTGAGTTGGTAAGGTATATTTGTTCAAGAAGATGTTGTAACCCAACATCAGGTCAAAGAATGCTATTTCCACCACTTTCATCATCTATTTCATTCTATTAGGACCAGTCTTTTTCAATGAATCCATATGTGAGCTGGCTTGCTGAGCAAACAAAGGAAAAAGATCTCTCAGGTCATTCAGTCTACCAGTGATTGTATTTTTCCCTCAGGGGTTGGATCATTTCTTTTCCCACCAAGTGGCCTAATTAGATGATAGTCTGAAGTTCTCAAAAGCATTTTTGTGATTTGTCATAGTTCCAGCATCTTGGAAACAAGTACATTCTGCTGCCAAACATGGAAAATGTTCCTGTGGATCCTAATATTTCTGAACCACTGACTAGCTAAGGCTCTTCTCTCAAATCCTCTTAGGTTTTTACATCATTTGGCACCTAGTACGTGGACTAATTAGTCCAGGGCACTAGCTAAGTTTGGTGTTAATTAATCAGTATGATCCTAAATTGCTATGTATACAGCCTGTGCCTGTCCCAATCCATCTGTAGATCCATCCACAGAGATGATCTTAGAGAAACTATGCAGAAACGGTTATACAAGCAAAAGTATACTTTTAAATCAGGGCAACAGAAAAAGTAGATTTTGAAGGGCTATATCAGATCAAGAAATAAACATCACATAGGCCTAACATTACTTGTAATTAGAATGGCTATAGCAACATCATTTTTCAAGTCTGGATGTTCTTCCCCTCTTCTCTCTTTAATTGCCATGTGAATTAGGGAGTACTGGTCTTAGGCATTTTTGTAAATCTTCATACAGGCTTAAGCCATGTTTATCTGATGGTTGCCTTGGTAATAGATCTTTCCTCTCTCCATCAGGGGCGTCCTTTATACTCTCTACAGGCTGACATTATCCTGATTCTTGACTGATTCCCATATAATTCCAGGTTTTATTACCAGTATGACAGGGATACTGGGAGAAGTCAGGAGTAAACATATAGTGTGAGAAGTTTGTGCTGAAGCCAGATAAATCAGACAGCAATATGAAGGTGGCGTAAATAGCAAAGATAGATAGCAAAACTGAAAATTTTCTGCTCAAGTGATTTACTTAAAATAATATAAGCCAGGTAATATTACCTTCCCATTATCGCCATTAATTAATGGTGGGAAATGTTTTCTTTTTTTTTGTTGGGTAGAGAAATAATTGTAATATATTTCTGTATTCTGCACAAATATTCATTCATAAGTTACTGTTTTCTTTGTACAATAATGTACAATATAATGTTAAAATGTTATTGCAATTACTGCTGGCTTACTTTTCAGTTATTCTAGACTAAGCTTCTCCAAAGTAGCCAGTATTGACATTGGGGGTCAGTGGGGTATTTATGGTTGGTCATAGAGTCATCCAGATATTTAGATTGGATTTGGCATTTTTATCCACCTATTGAGTCCTTCCCAAGGAGCTGGGATAGGCAGATGTGAATGTTTGATGGTATTTAAAGGTATCATCTCAGGATGTAAGTTATTCTAAGTAAAGTTGCCTTTTGCAATTGACTGGTTGTGATTTTGTCAATGGCAATGTTGTTCAAGTGGTGCTTCAGTTGGGTTGGGGTTACACCCAAATTTGGTATTGGGATTGCCTGTTACTATTGGCACTATCTTTGCTTTTTTTTTTTTTTTTGCCACAGTCATTCTACTAGATTTAAAGGATGAAAATAGATTTATAAAATGAGAAAAAAACCCCCCACAAATTTCTGCATCAATTTTCTCCCCTTTTCTGTTAATTTGTGGGTTTTTTTTAACTTCTTAGACATTTGGTTTGTCATTGAGCTGAAACTAATGTTTTTATATATAAAACATTGTGTTTCTTATATTATAATCAAGTAGAAGTACTTGTGAGCATTAGAATCCTGTGACTGTTAACCAAGGAAACATGTTTATTATTCTTTAGCTGCCATTCAGATGCTCCTTTCCCCAAAAATGGACATGTGGTTAAATATTGCACATAATTCAACAATGAAAAAGAAAAAGTTGGGTAATTCTTTATCTATGCATTACAAATATATCTTTAGTAACAATTTTAATACAACCAGCAACAAGAATTGATATAAAAGCTGAGTATTTTCATATTGATCCCTCTGAGTGCTTGCCTATATAATGTTCTACATATTGACTGCAATTTGTTTTCCACTGATGTTATAGGAGTACATTAAAATAATTATTGTGATAGCATTACCAACCTCCCTTTATGTTTAATAACCAAATCCCGTAATCAGGTTAGCGCTTCTGGATTTTTACAGTAAACGTTTCGTGGAAAAATAGGTATTATAGTTAACTCCTTCTTCGCTGGAGTTGCCTAGCCTATTTTTATTTCTCTTTTGTAAAATCAATATTATTGTTATCAGATAATATAAGCTATTATAGTATCATTATATCTTCTTATAAGATTTACAACCTCCCACAGTTCTTTTTTAAATTCCAAAGCATTTAAAAAAAAAAAAAAAGCTTTAATCACTAAAATCAAAATGGATTCCCTGAAGCACTATTCAACTAGTATAAGATTGCCATCACAATCCTTCTAATTCCACAGAACTACAACTTTATTAACAGAATCATATCCAAAAGGGAATATTTTTTTTCAAATACTACATTAAAATATCTAAATTATACTTGGAATTATAAAAGCATAGAATAATAGAATTGGAAGAGGCCGTTTAAGTCACTGAGCTGAACCCAAAGTTCATTGCAGGAATCTAAACTAAAACATCCTCTGACCAATGTTTCCACTTAAACATATCCAAAAAATGGGAAGACCACTTATTTCTATATAATTGGTTACCCCGTCAGACATCTCTTATTTTTAGGAATATTTTCTAACTTTTGATCCCATCACTTAAACACATTATCCTGTGTCCTGCATTCTAGAATAGAGAGTAGGTCTTGCCCTTTTTCCATTTAACACCTTTTCAGGTATTGGAAGGATACCATCATGGTCCTCTCGGTCTTCGTTTCCCAAGGACAAATGGGCATTTATTAATGTATTAATCAAAAATTATGTAGCCACCCTTTTCACCAAAGGCAACTCTCAAATTTCTCAATTGTCTCAAATTTCCTTACGTTATTTTCAGTCGATTTTTTTATCTTAATAAATTCATTCTTAATTTTATTCTGTTTTTAGGATATAATTAGTTGTCCCATCCTATTTTATGTCATTTGCAGATTGCATTCTTTGAAATTGAAATCATTCATTAAACTAGTGAATACAAAATTTAAGACGCAACCTTATGGAATACCATTCAGTATCTCAGTCCAGTTTGATAAGGAATCATTCATAAGCACACATTTCACATAATTTTTGTGTGATCTATATAGCTATGCAATTGTCAAGCCAGCCATCGTTCAGTTGGCCTGTTAATCAATATATCTTGGAGTATATTCTTCAATTCATTTCTGAACTTAAAAAATATAATGTCTACAATTTATATGTAATCTGTTGTGGGGTTTTCTCTGTTTTCAAGGTATTTAAAGACTGATTTCTTTATGACCTGCTGTGGAATTTCCCCAGTATTGATTTCATAGAAATTACAATTAATTTGTAATTCCCTGGATTCTCTTTTGCCCCTTTTTGAAGACAGATACATTTCCCTCCCTCTGCTCAGCTGGCATTTTCTAGTTTTCTAGGATTTCTTAAAAACAGTGTCTAAGCTAATGCCTTAACTATCCTGGGATCAGAGATACAATTAAACTTATTCAGAGTAAATGGACAGTATTCCATATTTTCTGATCGTGTTTTTTTTAATTGAAATTTCAATCTTTTTCCTTCTCTTGCTCTTCACAAGGACTGAGCCATAATGAGAGTTTTCTTTGTTATCATATTCATTGATAGTATAATAGAGCCGAGGTGGCGCAGTGGTTAGAGTGCAGTACTGCAGGCTACTTCAGCTGACTGCTAGCTGCAGTTCGGCAGTTCAAGTCTCACCGGCTCAAGGTTGACTCAGCCTTCCATCCTTCCGAGGTGGGTAAAATGAGGACCCAGATTGACTCTGTGAACCGCTTAGAGAGGGCTGTAAAGCACTGTGAAGCGGTATATAAGTCTAAGTGCTATTGCTATTGCTATAATAGTTATTTTTTTCTTCCTTCTCTTATGGAGATGTCTAAAAAGTTGTTTTGGTCATTCTTAGCACCTTTTACTAATCTCAGTTTATTCTGAGCTTTAACTTTCCTGACAACACCTCTGAAGTTCTGGGATAGCTGTATCTTGATGACTTCTCTGTTTCTATTTCTATTTCCATGTGTCATGGTTTTGGTTTTATACATCTTTATTAAACTTTGGATGTAGCTCAGAGGTGGGTTCCTCCCGGTTCGGACCGGTTCACCCAAACTGGTAGCGACCCGCTGGTGATGTCACGATGACATCACGGATCCGGTTCGGTCAGTGCCGGTCCATGGACGCCACCATCTTTTTTTTGAATTTTTTTTGAATTTTTTAAAAAAAGAATCTTAATTTTTTTTTCTTCTGCGCATGCGCAGAAGCCGAGTTTCCAGCACTGCGCATGCGTCACCATCTTGTTTTCAGATTTTTTTTAAAAAAATTGCAATGCGCATGCATGCGTAGCGTGTGCGCGCCCATGAGGTGCGGCCACGCGGCTCGGGAGGAAGCAAACCGGCAGCGAGGTAAGTTAGAACCCACCCCTGATGTAGCTGTATACTTTTCTGCTGTTCTCTATTTTCCCCACTGGAGTTGTTTGCAACTGTGCTTTTATTATTTCCCACTTTAAGCTCCTTTTCCCATAAAGTTAAGGATTATTATGTAGTCACTTTGTCCCTGCTACTTTGTGTTCCTCACTTAGACAAAAAAAAAAGAACTTCCTGAATTGCTTAGCCTCAAGCATGTATTTTTATCCTCTTTCACCAACTATAAGGAATAGTTCACAATATTTCTTATATTCCCAACATACTACATTAAATAAGGAATTCCTGGAAGGACCAGAATTGTCTCCCAACACTTATTGGGATGATCAATGTCCCTCATGATTAGTATTTTAGCACTACTATAGGAATGTTGCAGGTTCCCAACCCACAAGAGGTGATATGGTGGGGCTGATAATATAACTTCTTAGTGGCTGTCCCCTTCTCTTTAGGGCACCTTGCCTCAAGAAGAGGAATGTCTCAAACCTGCTACTCAAAAAAGGCCTTTAAAATTTCTATATTGGTTGCTACTGATACTTGTGTTGTCTTAGCTCAGTAATGGCGAACCTTTTTTGGTTCGTGTGCCAAAAGGAGATGTGTGCTAGCGCGCACGTGCGTGCCCACACCCATTCCCTCCCCCCACACATGCGCACACCCCCCCTGCCCCCTACGCATGCACCCCCCACCACCACCACCCCTGCGAATGCGCAAAGCACCTGCAACTATTTCCCTGAAGCCTCTGGAGTGCGAAAAACGGCCCAACGGGCAAACCGGAAGTTCGGAAAAATGGACTTCCGGTTTGCTCGTTGGGCCATTTTTCGCACGCCGGGGCTTCAGGAAGCTCCCTGAAGCCTCTGGAGTGCAAAAAAACAGCCCAACGGCAAACTGGAAGTGCGTTTTTCCGAACTTCCAGTTTGCCCGTTGGGCCATTTTTCGCACTCCGGGGCTTCAGGATGCTTCCCTGAAGCCTCCGGAGGACAAAACGGCCTTCCCCAAGGCCAAAAATCAGCTGGCCAGCGCGCACATGCGTGCTGGAGCTGACATAGGGCAATGCCTCGCGTGCCCTCTGATATGGCTCCGCGTGCCACCTGTGGCATGCGTGCCATAGGTTAACCATCACTGTCTTAGCTTATTGATTAGATAGTTTTATAGCCTGCATTTAGTTTACGAGCTCAAGATAGTATGGCTAGTGCTTCCTCATTCTATTTTTCTCCACAATAAGCACTTGGTGAGGTAGGATCAGCTGAGAATGAATGACCTGCCCAAGGAACGTCCATGGTGGACTTGAATTCGGGTCTTCTTAATACCAAACTTAACCACTTTATGATTTTAAATTGTTGTATTATTTGGATTGTCCTTTTGAAAACAGTTGGTCTACAAATGAAAAACTAAAAAATACTGCATGTCTCTTTAAAAATCTGCAGTTTGCTTTTATAAAACATCACTCATATCTGTTCCTTAGTTGGATAAGCAATAGTAGCTATCAACAACCCTGCTGCCTTTATTCTTTCTTCTATATTTTTATAAAATAGTGTCTACACCAAGTTCATTCACTTGGATTTCTGATATTTTTAACTAATAGTGCTACTCATCATTCTTCTCAATTGCTTCTGTCTCTTTTGGATAAATTGGATCCTTCACTTGCTATATCCTTTTCATGGGACTCATCCCACCAGGTCTTCACTAGACATATTTAATCAGATCTGCCTTCCTTTACAAAGAGTTCTAAACAATATTTTTAAGACTCTGAGCAATAGTATCCCGAAAACAAAGGCCATGAATTTTATGAGCCAATTTACCTCTAAATTTTTTTCACTGAGCAATTTAATAAGCCTCATTGCAGAAACACTCCTATTTCCTTTTACACTCAACAAGTCTATGTGAGATCCTTGTTTCAGGGTTTTACTCTCCACCACCCACAGAATTAAACTCCCTCTGATCAAGCAAATCGTACCAGACATACTTTTATGAAACGTCATTCCTGTTAAGATAGTCTTCTGGAGGTAATAAGCTCCTAATAACTTTTCCTTCAGATCTGATTCTATAAATCACACAAATCTGCACGGAGTATAAAAGTCTGCTTTGAGATCTTTTTGTCACTTCAGAATTCAAAATTATTACTTTTTTTCAAATTTTCAGAAAACTTACGAAGTTTCCTGTAAGTAGACCTCTTTCTGAAGCTGGGATTTTCCTTCCTTTAAAACTTCTGCTTGAAGTTTTATCATAACAACAGGGTACAGCTTCACATCATCTCATCAATCGGCTTTCGCCTCTTACCTTTTTCCAACCTTTCTGGAGAGAAGTAGTTGTTTTGCTCTCAACTTTTAGCTGTGCTGCTCTCAGTTACAAACCAGCCTTCCAATTTGTCTTTCTCCGTTACAAATTGGCCTAATTGTAATTTTCCTATGACATTCTCCAACTGCTTAACTGATCAACTCTCATTTTAAAATCTTGGCCAGAACATAAAAGCTACTTTCTTCCTCAGCCATGATTAAGATAGATGTACTGATTTTAGTATAGTCCAAATTTAACAGAGTTGGAAGGGACCTTGGAGGTTTTCTAGTCCAACCTCTTACTCAAGTAGGAACCGTATAACATTTCGGACAAATGGTTGTCCAATCTCAGGTGCTTCGGGTGCTTTGAAGAATAGGTTGACCCCCTCTTCTTTGTGACAGCCCCTTAGGACACTGCTATCATATCATCCCTAGTCCTTCGTTTCATTAAACTAGACATTCTCAATTCCTGCAACCATTCTTCATATGTTTTATGTGCCAGTCCCCTAAACATCTTTGTTGCTCTTCTCTGCACTCTTTCTAGAGTCTCAATGTATTTTTTATATTGTGGCAACCAAAACTGGATGCAGTATTCCAAGTGTGGCCTTACCAAAACATTATAAATTGATACTAACACTTCATGTGATCTTGATTCTATACTTCTGTTAATGCAACCTAATATTGTGTGTGTTGGCTTTTTCGGCAGCTGCAGCACACTGCTGACTCATATTTAAGTGATTGTCCACTAGGACTCCAAGATTCCTCTCACAATTATTACTGTTGAGCCAGGTACCACCTATTCTGTACCTGTGTGTTTGGTTTTTCTTGCCTAAATGTAGAACCTTATTTTTCTCACCATTGAATTTTGTTTTGTTTAGATAGGGCCCAGTGTTCCAGTCTGTTGAGATCCTTCTATATCTTCAGACTGTCTTCTGGAGTGCTGGCTATTCCTGTCAGCTTGGTGGTGTCTGCAAATTTAATTAAGTTTGAATTCTTCTCAACATTTATATGAAAAAATGTTGCATGAAAACTCCAATATTTAAATGAAATTGTGCACTGTGCAGCCAAAATGTCAATAGTCAGTTCTTTACTGCCATGAAAATTTTCAGGATAAGAACATCAGCCGCTTGATCTACTATCGTACTGTCAACTTAACCCCAATTGAAGCAGTTAATCTACATATTGAGAGCTCTGCTGTGGATGTTCCACCATTTGAATTATTTAAAATCATCTTTCTCTTTTGAACGACATTGTGCTGTTTTTGTTAGCCCTGCCCAAAATTAAGCAGCTCAGCACCTACCCTCAAAGGTGGGAGCAAAGAGGGTGTTTCTGTTTTGCTGGAAGGAACTTTCAATATACTTCTGTCAATCAAATGCAGTTAGAGGTTTTAAAGCTGGAGTTATCTTTATATTCCTGAGTAAATGTGCTGAAAAGATCGGGTCACCTGTTCAGATTTTGGAGAGAATATTACAAACTTTATCTGGAGAATTTTCTCACAATGCATTGAAGACATTGTTGCCAAGTCTTTCTATGCTTCAGGTGATTAGTAATAATTTGTCAGAGTTAAATGACCTGAGATCTTTTGTAATGAAGTTTGGGCTCAATGGGCATAGTGAGAAAATAATAATATTTGATTGAGGTGGAGCTGTTTGTTGAGTCAATACAACTCTTTTTTTTTTAACCAGAACAATTGGTTGTCACTGATACAGATAGATGTTGCAGAGTGAGTAGTCCTTCAGATAAGAATGAATGAAATTGGTACATGGTATAAATATGTGTGAGACCACACACTGATTATGCAATAACACCCAATTACACCATCCTATCTTATTAGCAAAAAAAAGTGACTTCAGCTGTAGTCTGCTTGACATTGCCTCAGAGCACCATATATTGACGAGTCTGACAGTAATATTAAGCAGCACATCATTAGCAGTGGAAATTTGGGGGAAGAAAAAACCACCAACTCATTGTATCATCTGTCTGGACTGATAGATTTAGTCACATAAGCTCTTATTTTACAAAGGGAATTTCAAGTATAAAGCCTACCCTTAATCT
Organism: Thermophis baileyi; assembly: GCA_003457575.1. Lineage (NCBI taxonomy): Eukaryota > Metazoa > Chordata > Lepidosauria > Squamata > Dipsadidae > Thermophis > Thermophis baileyi. The sequence continues at coordinate 3,857,229 of QLTV01001816.1, forward strand.
TTTGTAGAAGTTTTTTTTTAAAAATGGGTTAAAAAAAACCATTTACTCAAAGCCTTTTACTCAAAGACCCTATCCCCAGCTGAACGCAACTACAGCCAACTGGACAAGGAAGCGCTTGCAGCGGTGGCCGGCATCAAGCACTTCCACGAATACCTATACTGGCAGAAGTTCGAGCTAATCACTGACCACAAACCTTTATTGGGTCTACTTGCCGGCAACAATCAGATACCACAATACATGTCACCTCGACTGACCCATTGGTCCATTTTCCTCTCTGGGTACAGCTATACACTTATCCAGCAACCCAGAAAGAGCATCGCCCACGTGGACGCCCTCAGCCGCTGCCCAGAACCCGACCTGGTGGAAGACCCAGCTCCTGTGGCTGAGATTTTACTCGTCGACATAGAGCGAACCAGCCCCGTCACATCCCGGGACATCGCGGAGCACACAGCGAAAGACAGGGTGCTCTCCAAAGTACTGAACTGGGTGTTGAGGGGGTGGCCACAGGAGGAAGAAGGGGAGGAATTTAAAACATTTAAAAACAAACAGATGGAACTATCAGTACTCAAGCGTTGTTTATTATGGGGAGAGTGAGTTGTAATTCCCCAAAACCTCAGAAAGAGAGTGATCAAAACATTGCATATTGGGCACTCAGGGATAGTGAGAATGAAGGCGCTGGCAAGAAGCTACCTGTGGTGGCCATATCTGGATCAAGACATAACAGAATGGGTCGCAACTTGCCAGCCCTGCCAAGAAACCAGACCGGCTCCACCACGAACAACTCCGTCTGAATGGGAGACCCCCAACGCCCCGTGGTCAAGAGTCCACATAGACTTTGCGGGACCAATGGCGGGTCAGACCTTCCTGATAGTAGTGGACGCTTATTCAAAGTGGCTGGAGGTGGTCAACATGCATACCTCGACTACAGAAGCCACCATCCGAGCACTGCGGAGGTTATTCGCAACCCTCGGGCTGCCAGATGTCTTGGTGTCAGACAATGGCCCTCAACTGACAGCCCAGCAAATGGAAGCATTCTTAGCAAACCTCGGAATCAGACATGTGCTCGTCTCGCCATTCTGTCCAGCCAGCAATGGCCAAGCGGAAAGAATGATGAGAATGACGAAGGAGACGCTCACCAGAATGGGCTCAGGGAATTGGCAAAAACGAATTGATCAGTTCCTGTTAGCCCAGCACATAACCCCGAGCGCGGCAACAAACTGGAGCCCTGCTGAGCTACTGATGGGACGAAGACTGAGGTCCCAACTGGACAGGCTGAATCCCACTTACAACCCGGACAAGCCCTTAGACTCCAGCAAGCCTACAAGGACACTAGCCAGTGACGATCTAGTGTTCGCCCACAATATCTCTGGGGACCCCAAGTGGGTTAAAGCGACCATCATAGACATTACCGGCCCTAAGTCATACAGGGTCAGACTGGACAACGGCCGAGTGTGGAGACGACACATTGACCAACTATGACACCGAGTAGGAGACTCCTGGCTATGGCAACCAGAAGGCGAGCCACCACCGGGGGCTCCAGCAGTCAATCCTGAACAACGAGGGTCTCCGCCCCGCTGACCATACAGTTACAGAAACCCAGACAATGGCAAAGACCAGGCCCTAGCTGCACAACACCAGAGGACACTTATCTCAAACCCGGAGAGGGAGCGCAAGCACCTACTTGCAGCTGCTGAGGTCCAGCGAAGTCAACCAGGATCGGAGGACGGAGAAGCCGAGGTTTCAGCCCCCACGCCTGGAGGCCGGTTCCAGATTTTTCCATCAAGCGGAGACGGAACAACAAGAACCATGTCTGCACCTGTTGAGGACTCCAGAAGAACTGAATCGCGCAGGCCCAGTAGGACTTTACGGTGTCCCGCTTACTTGCGCGACTATGTCACTCACACTAGTTCCGGATTGGACAATTGCTGAACTAAGAGGGGAGGGGTGTTACGTACTGATGCACGGAGTATAGCAATAGCAATAGCACTTAGACTTATATACCGCTTTACAGTGATTTACAGCACTCTCTAAGCGGTTCACAGAGTCAGCATATTGCCCCCAACAATACGGGCCCTCATTTTACCGACATTGGAAGGATGAAAGTATGAGTCAACCTTGAGCCGGTGAGATTTGAACCGCTGAACTGCTGAACAGTCAGCTGAAGTAGCCTGCAGTACTGCACTCTAACCACTGCGCCACCTCGGCTCTTATGTACGTATTTGCATACCCGCGTACGTATTTGCATACCCGAGTACGTATTTGCATACCCGCCGCTGATTGGCTTAGTCAGCTGTGGAAGAAACAAACTGCTGTCAGTGGACAGCAGGCGGCAGGGAAGCCCTTAAAAGCAGTTTCCCTGCCGCCAGCCGGCAGTCTGTATTAGTCCTTTACAGTTTGAAATAAAGGTGCTGAACTGTTCCTACGCCTCGGCTATTCTTCCCGCGCAATTTAACATTCCGCATAATGTGAAAGTTTTACATAGGAGTGAATGACAAAATTCATTTACATTAGAAGGCATCAAGGATGCGGGCTTAACCTCTTCCTTGCCCTTGCTCACTGCAAGCATTTGAAAAAGCCTCAAGGGGATTTTTATTGCTCATTCAAGATTTGTGCCTTTGTAAAGTTCACAACCTCCTTTTTTGTCATTATTTGATCCCACTGGTTGAAAGGAGCCTGACCAGAATTAAAGTGAATGAGCAGATAATTTTAAATTATCATGAAATTGTGCTTCAAAAAGAAATACTTCCAAATAAGTATACCTAGGAATTCAATGTCTAATAAAATTATATCACTGAGGGCAGCTGTAACAAAATATTAGATTCTGATTCCATAGCTTCCTTGATCTTCAGTATTTTGAAGTTTACCTGTAATTAAAACTTTATAACCCCACAACTTCATACAAATTTTATCTACTCTGATATGAGCCCCTAAGTAATTGGTAAGCCTTCCAAATAAGGAGATTTAAGATTGCAGGCTCAGTCCTGGCATTTTCAGCTAAACAAATTAGGCACACAATAAGTTCTTCCCTTAAATCACAGGATTTAATCTTACCAGAGTTTTGCCTTTGAAAGACCAAGTATATAAGGTAAAATATTTCTCCCCTATTAGCAGTCAGAAAGGATAACTAGTGTTTCTTAGTTATCTTGGTACAGTAGAAGAGATCCCCATCTCAGTCCTTCCAGAAGAAAACACAAGTAACATATATTTGTGCCTCTTGGGTTAATGTGTGAAAAATGAAAACACGCATAAAGAAATATGCTAGTTCCCTGTACACTCCTCCTAATGAAAACTGGATGAACAAAAAAAGTATTATATCAATTTTGCACAGCTTGCATAAGGTACAAAATTGGCAGCTCTTTCTTTCCTTAAGGAAAGTGTGCATGTATTATGTATTTGGTTGGGATATAAATGATAGATAGCAAGATCAATTATGATGCCTTTATCATTTTTTCTGGGAGAAGGTTTTAGTAAAGCCAAGGGCAAGTTTTGTGGATAGCAACCAATAGATCAACAATTGTGGAAATTTAAGATGCACTTAGGAAACCATTTACTAAGGAGCAGTCCAACTGGCATTTTGCAATAAACAGTTTTGGTCAGTGAGAGTAAATAATGGTTCCATAATTGCAGGCTAAGTAGGGGTAAGTAATACCAAATGGGAACTTAGGGCTCTAATGAAATACCTTCTGGAAATATTAAACACAAGAAATACCACAGATTTTGCCTCCCTTTTGTGTTCTTACTAAATAATTCAGACCACATCTATATTAGAAAGGTACAGTAGGAACCAGAAATGTCTTGTGGATCTGACCTTAGACTTTGGATAGTAGAAATCAGTGTCCTAATTCCAGTTTAACTACGAAACTCACCAGGTAATATTGCTCATCTTCAGGCTCAGGTTTACTCAACTCATAGTGTGAATAGAAATGTCATAAAAAAAAAGATTTTCCCCATCCTTCTCAGCATCCCATGAAAATCCTTTCTGGAAAGTCAAAGAATTTCTCTACACAGAGAGGATGAGATGTAGGAAGATGCACAGCTGGGGAATTCAGAATCCTTATATATGCCATGAATATTATCTCTTCTTTTTTCCCCGTGGCTGCTGTCAAGCTTTACTTTACAAATGATTCTGGGTTTTAAAAAGATCTGTTTGCCAATCCTTAAAGAAAAGAGAATGTGCAACTTCATATTTTAAATTCACTTAATTTATAATTATGTAATAACTATGAGGAAAGTGTACAGGTTGTTTCTGTGGTCCTGGGGTTAAATCATTTTTCTTAGTTATAAGCAGAATATTTCTATAATAAAGCAAAATACTTTAAAAGTACCAATAATAAAATGAACACCTTCTTCTTTTTACTTGATGAGCCAGATTTCCTCAGACTACAGGTAGTCCTCTACTGGGACCTTAATTGGGACCGGTATCTTGATTATTGATCAAAACGATTAATAAACAAAATACCACATGACTGCTTTACTCAGTGACTGCAACCTCAGCACTCCAAGTTGCGGTCATTAAGCAGTTTTATAGGTCATTAAGTCTATGGAGTCCCAGCAGGATAGGGGAGGTCCTCGGAGGCCTGACCCAGGCCATTCTTGAGGGGGAGAGGTGCTTCAGTGTCGTGCAAGCACAAGAAGGCCAGGAAAAAATGTGGCAGTGGCCCGGGAAGCTGGAGCTGCTCTGAGCCACCACCCTTGCTCAGGACAGGAAAGCAGGATGAGGCAGCCATTAAAACCACTCCAATCTGAATCTTTCCCCATGCACAATGACAGGAGCTGAACCACTCACTCCAGTAGCTTCCTTCATAAACACCATGGCAACACTTACATCAGACTTTTCCGTTGTCCCCCCCCCCCCACTGCCAGAGTCAGGTTTAACCTTCTGGCTAGACCAGTCAGGGCCCTGGATCCTACCTGGCTACAGGTGCCAGGGTCTTTGGCTGGTGGGGCGGCTTCCTTTCTCTTGAGTGGCCCTGTTTCCAACAGGCCACCAGTTAAAAAGGGGGGAAAAAACCCTACTAGAATCCACATCCCAAGCAAGCCTACTCTTTGCAGCAGCAAGCTCCTCTCCTCTCCCGTTCCCTCCTCCTCTCCCTTCCTTCCCCTCTCCTTGTTTCCCCTTCCCTCTCTGCATTTAGAATTTAGAATATAGACTTCATAGTGCTTTATTTACAGCCCTCTCTAAGCAGTTTACAGAGTCAGCATATTGCCCCCAACAATCTGGCTCCTCATTTTACCGACCTTGGAAGGATAGAAGGCTGAGTCAATCTTAAGCCTATGAGATTTGAATTGCTGGCTGTCAGCAGAATTAGCCTGAAATATTGCATTCTAACCACTGTGCCACCATGGCTCTAGAGCCAAACTCAAAGCCTCCTCTTCCATTGTTCCATTGACAAATGAAAGGGCATGTATCAATGGCTTTGTTGCAAAATTCCTTGTTGCAACATGAATTGATAGCTTCACTCAGGGCTGGGTTCCTCCCGGTTCAGACCGGTTCTCCTGAACCGGTAGCGGCCCACTGGTGACATCACGATGACGTCACTGAACCAGATCAGTCGGTGCCGGTCCGTGGGGGCCACCATCTTTTTTTTTTTGAATTTTTTTCGATTTTATTTTTATTTTATAAAAAAAAATTCCTTCTGAGCATGCGCAGAAGCTGACTTCCAGCAGTGTGCATGCGGTCACTATATTTTTTTTGGCTTTTTTAAAAAAAAATCCAGATTTTTTGTTACTGCGCATGCATGTGCGCGCCCACAAGGCGCGCCCACGTGGCGCGGGAGGGAGCAAACCGGCAGCGAGGTAAGTTGGAACCCACCCCTGGCTTCACTGTAAGATTTAGGTGAGTACAGCACAAAAACCAACACTTCCTTCAATCAAAGAAGACAATTGCTAAGGAAAATAACAACAAACTATTGCAAGGCACTACTACTTGGGTCTTCTACTGCAGGTTGGACATCTAGTGTATATTCCCAACAGATCATATGATTGCCTTTGCTTCAGCAATCTTGCTGTTGTTGGTTAAGGACTGATATGATGGCATCATATTGAGCCTGAATTGTTTATTTTTCTTGTTCTGTCAATATCTAATACTACATTTAAATTATCTCTAATACATGATCAGGTAATAAAATTTTCAAGCTTTTCAATGATTCCACCCTAGAATCAGCAGAAACTATTCAATCACTCAAAATGAAATAAAACCTTAGAAAGATGAAAGAGCTCGTGTGTATTGACATGTTTAAAATCTTTGATCTGGGTAAAAGATCTAAATGACCTTTCAATTATGAACTCATTAAAAGGTCTTGTGCTTGTCCTATGTCTCTCAGTGCAAGAAAATTTTCCTTTTAAGGAATAAATGTACTTACTGTATTAAAGCCAGTCTATTTTTGTATTTACACAACTTTTGATTGTATTTCCTATATAAACATGGATCCTCATTCACTAAATTTGCTTTTCTGTACAATAGTTGCTAGATGGAAGAATGTACAGTATGTGAGCATGGTATAATATGGAGGGTAAGCTGAAATTAGTAGCTATTTGAAATACTCATTGAGGTTTTATTTTTAAATTGAGACACTGAAGTCTTTTTGAACTTAGACCAGGATGAACTAGTCTCCTGCTGAATTCTTTTTAAATAATGCTATCTCAGCTGACTTTACAAGGTTACTGTGAGGATAAAAAATAGATTCCATTTACATTCCTTGGCATGTTTGAAATGTGACATATACAAATAAAAAAGCTGATGGCTAGGATATGAGAGTATCTGACCTACTCACTATGATCTTATTTATAATGAAAAAAATTATTACAAGGATTTGCTCCCATAACAGCTGTTGTAAAGTTGTAACAATAAATAGAAAAAAAAATATTACTATGAAGTAGAAATTTTTCTATGGTACAACTCTCAGAGAATAGTTAAATGGATGAGCAGTATAGGAGAATATGTATATATCTGTCAGTCAGTTCTTTTTGTCTGCTTTTACCTTTCAACTTTTTAAATTACAAATTACATACCAGCTGACTTAATTGACTCCTTCTCCGTGTTGTCAATTGAGGAACCCATATGCTAATTTCTCAGATTAAAAAAACTCAGGAAAATTATTTGAAACTGCTTACATTCCACTATAGCATACTGTGGCATCTTTCCTCTTCTGAAAACATATGGTGCTATGTGCATAAAGACCACTCTAGAGATTTACTGTAATTATGTCATGATGGGCTTATTGTTATGGGTTTGACAGCTTTTCTTACATTTCTACCTGCTTTGTTTGAGAACAGCTGCTCACTTCAAGCAGGCTGTCACTGTCGGTTTCTAGCACCAAAGCAGAATGAAGAAATGCTTAGGAGGGAGGACAAAACAGAATAAAAGAAAAGAACCAATCTAACCCCATTGTGGAGACCTGGTGCAATTAGTAGCAGCTACTTGATTATTTGCTGATGGTGATAGCAATATAAAAAAGGATCTCTGAAGCCTTTATAGCTGGTAAAAGGATGAACGTTCGTCTATCTCTTTATTGATTTTACTTCATTTCCATTTCTGTGGGAAAATGTGGAGGCTCTCTTTGAAACCCATGCTGAATTCCCATTGGCCTTGCAATGACCACAGGGAAGACTTAGAGAATCATGTAACCTTGCCAAATTTCCTCTAGCCCAGGGGTCGGTAACCCGCGGCTCCGGAGCCGCATGCAGCTCTTTGGACCCCCTGCTGTGGCTCCCTGTCCCATCACTAGCTGGCCTCGCCCTCCCCTCCCTCACCTGGCCTGAGAAGGTAAGGACGATGGCGTGAATGGAGAAGCGGGTGTGGCTGATTCTCCGGCGCTGGTTGAGGAACATAGCCACCCCCGGCTGAGGCTTCCCTTCTCCCTCCTCCCCCTCTCGCGACTCCCTGGCTGGCTGTGGCGGGGGCAGGAGTGTGTGCATGTGCGGGGAGACCCTCAAGTGAGCGCCAAGTACAGCAAAGGCGCGCTTGGAGGGAGGGCGGCGGGCAGCTGCTCACTTAAGGAGGTTCTTTGGACGCGGCTTCTCTCCTGCCCTAAGGATCTGGCCATTGTCTTGCCGTGTCCCGTCCCGTCCCCCCGGCAGCTCTTCGGCCGAGCGCGGTGGGCGTAAGCTCCAGCCCGAAGCAGCAGAAAGCGAAGGCTGCCTTCGCTCTGGTGACCCTCCACCCCCTCCTTCTCCTCTCATGCGGGGGGGGGGGGTACAGCAAGGCGATGGCCAGATCCTTAGGACATGTTGTGTCCTAGCACGGCACGCCCTATGGAAAATGATGCACACATACTCTTTGTCAATAAGATTCTTTAGTACTAATAAACTCCTTAGTAACTAGAGGTTAAAGTCATTAAATCATAAGAAAGTCTGTCGTGCCAAAAAGTCCGGTAGCAAGCTGGCCAGAATTCAAACCCCCAAAGTAAATAGCCAATTAGTTCCTCTTTTATCAGTGACTCACAGACGTTGGCAAAAAGCCCGGGATGAATTAGTCAACAAAAGGAGAATCCAGAATTTCCAAGCCGTAGAAGTCCTAAGAACAGCAAGAATGTAAAATGTTGTTTCCAGCAGTCCAGTGTGCTGAAGCCTTAAATAGCCTTAGGGCGTGGCCAATCAGCCTGCAGATTTACTCGTAAGGAGACCTCCTTCTACAGAGCCACTCCTGCCTGCTAGCTGCCCTGCGTGCCCTAGCATCAAGCAGAGGCTCCTCCTCTTCTCCTGAGTCACTCAGCTCCCACTGAGGAGGTGCAGAAGGCCCTGGTTGGCTGTCATCCTCTGGCACTGAGTCCCCCTCGCTCTCTGACTCGGGCGCCAGGTGCATGGGCCGATGGTACCGTGCCACAACCGCCTCATCGTCCTTCTGGTCTGAGCAGGTCATACTGGAGTGAAGCCATATTGACTGCTAATTATTTAATTAATAGGCTGTGGATTTCATCTATTAATGATACTCCATATGCAGTGCTATATGGGAGGAAACCATCTCTTGCACATTTAAGAGTTTTTGGAAGTACTGCGTGGGTGCATATTCCAAAGGCAGTTAGAAGAAAGGGACAACCAAAGGCTAGAAAGTTCAGGTTTATGGGCTATGAGCCAGGTTCAAAAGGCTATCATTTTAGCGATGGGAGCAAAAGAATAGTCATTTCAAGGTCGGCAAGAGCTATCAAGAGAGAGAGAGAGAGAAAAGAAAGATGAGAGGGAGAAAAAGAGATGGAGAGAGAGAGAAAGAGAAAGAGAGGGAAAAGAGAGAGACAGATATCTTTTTCTCATAGAAAACAGACCCACAAAACCTGGGTAGGCATAGCTGGGGGATCATGTGACTTGGTGGGAATGATGTTGAGTTGGCCACGCCCACCCAGGTTTTGTGGCTCCGGGTGTTTTGTTTTCTCTGGGAAACGGGTCCAAATGGCTCTTTGAGGTTTTAAGGTTGCCGACCCCTGCCCATCAAATGGAGCCCGGTGTTGGAGACCAGGGCACAAATGGCCATCTACTTTTTTAGTAGTAATTTTATTAAACATTACAGTTAAAGAGATAAAAACAATACAACTAAAAAAGATAAAAGAATAAAAAATAGAAACTGAAGAAAGGAAACAATAGAGAAATAGAAAAGAAATAAAGAATAATAATATAGAAAAGTAAAAGAAAACAAATATATAAAAAGGACTCCCCCCTTAATTGCAATAAGTATAAACAATTTTAGTAATTTATCCCCTTCCCTTAAAATACAACAAATGTTCTATTCTTCCCATATCAAATCTCTTATCTTTAAACAAATCATTAAATCAGGCCTGATCAGCAAAAATCCATTAACAGTTACCAGAGGTAACATATCTATTTTAACTTTGATCAAATAAACCAACTTTATATTCCTGTATTTTTATAATTTTGATTTTTAATTCCTTCAAATAATGTCCTAGAGCTTAATTTCTTTTCACTTTCTGTTTGTTTCTTCTCATAAATTTCTTCAAACAAGCTCTTTCCTAAATACAATATAGGAAACAAATCTAATATCTGGGTTTCTTATTTATAATTTTCTTCTTCTTTTTAATTATTATGACATCAGCCAGTTTCATTTGAATATCCAGTGTAGCATCTTTTTCCATATCATTCTTCTTGCCCAGGGTTCTCCAAACTTGTCAACTTTAAGACTTGAGTACTATAACTCCCAAAATTCTAAGAATTGAAGCCTGTCATTTTTCAATCCACTTTCAGATGAATCTCAGTCATGTCTGGTAAAACTTCCTCCACTTCGATAACATCTTTTGAACAGAATCTGTCTATAGAGGCTGACACTCTTAAAATTAATATCTGGGTCCATTGTTCAAAAATATCCTTCAACATTTCTGTCATTCTGTATTTTAAGTTGTGTTTGAATGTTCTCCTTTAATTGTAATCTTTAGTTCCTTCTACAGTAGTTCCCTTTAGTGTCCAATTTTTGGTCTTATCTTGTTTTTTAAGAATTCAAACAAAAGTATTTTTCCCATGGGAAGGATTCTTTATAATTAATTCCAAGCTCTCATTTCAAATTTATCTGGGCCCTTAGTTGATTGGTAACTTTCTAAAATCAAAGTTTTAATCACTTTAGATTCCTCATTTTCTATTGCTTTGTCTATTTTATAGTCCCAGCAATTCTTTCTTGCTAGACATTTTTGTAGCATTACATTGCACTAAGGTGAAAACTCTTGTAATTATTTCATTGGGTGCACAGAAACACTTTGATAAAATTAATTGGCAGTATCTGTTTTTCAGTCTTTCAAGATGTTCTTTTCTTTGACACTTTTTAAGTCAATTTAAGACCAAGGTCAAGACCAATGGGATTTTATTGAAGCCCTTTTTTTAAAAAAAAAGTCATCTCCTTTCTCCATTAATGTTTTATGCTTAGAATATTAGCAAGTGAGATTACACGTAATAATGAAATTCTTGGTTTCAAATCATACTGGCAAGGAATATTAAATAAACTTGTTCACGGTTGATCTATTGACACTGGTAATGTTTTTTATACCAGAATTAATACAATGAATTGAGTTATGCATCCATCTCACCAGAAGTAACTATTAATATTAATTGATCTAAATCACAACTGATGTCATTAGAGGCTGTCAAGATATAAAAATCAGTTTTATTCTAATAATGCACAGAAGCAATCATTTATCTTACACAGGAAAGGATATACCTAGAATATTTCAAAAATATTCACAAGAAATAGTACTAGGTTCAGATAGGTGGGCTGTACAAAAGCTGAGTATTTGCAGTAAAATCAATATATTTAAAACATTTTGCTAGTGGTCATCCATGCCATATGTCAGATATTGAGAAAGAGAGAAAGAAAAAGTTCCTTAAGCATATTTTCAGGAATTTAACACATTGTTTTGGAAGTTTATGGAGAAATTTCCTCCCTTATTTTTCACTCAAAAAGGCTCCCTTTCCTGAAAAAAAAAGTTTATATATGTGTGTATGTATATATGTGTGTGTGTGTGTGTGTGTGTGTGTGTGTTTTGAGGTTTTCACAGGTATTTGTATGTAGGTCTATGGTTATTCGGGTTTTCTCCCGCGTGAAGTTGGAGATGTCGTTGCGACGTTTCGATGAAGTCTCATTCGTCATCATCAGGCTGGTTGTCTTCGGCCTCGTGCTTCTAGGAGCAATGAGAGAATAAGGAAGAAACAGCTGCAATTCTTGCATTGCTCCTAGAAGCAGGAGGCTGAAGACACAAGCCTGATAATCAGCCTGAAGATGACGAATGAGACTTCGTCGAAACGTTGCAATGACATCTCCAACTTCACGCGGGAGAAAACCCGAATAACCACAGACCTACATACAAATACCCGCGAAAACCTCAAAAAACAAATATCTATACGAAGCCCTAAGCTATTCAAAATTGCCTCTGCTTAGAGATTTAGCAGAATCTCTACAATATAATAAGCCTGCAACTATAATTTATAAATGCTTGTTAGTTTATATTGTTAGATATTAAAGAATATAGGGAGATACAGAATAAGGAATTGTAATGTTCCATACATCTATGTTGTAAGGAATATCCTTCTGGGTTCAGTTCCAAGTGGGGAAAAAGACACTGGAAGCATGGGACTGCTTGGAAAGATGGTTTAATGGAGGAGGACAGCAGGACCACATGGTCTGAGGTCCTAGGGAAAGGGGGATCACAGGCCTTGAGGATGTTGAAGGAGAGAAAAAAGGAAGTTGCTGAGACTCCCTGAGTTTTTTATACTCTCTGTTGGGCCAGACCTTAAGAATTTCCTGTTCCTGTGTAAGAAATGTATCCCATTGGCTGTCAGACTCCCAGGGGGTAGGGGTCTTAGCTAACTCTGTAGGCTTTGTCTGTGTCCCAGGCTAGTTTGAGTGCTGGCTGATGCAATCTTCCCAGGTGCCATGTGGTGAAATGGGCAGAGGGCTAATCCTATCTTTGTTATGTAGAATAGACTGCCCATTGACAAAGGTGGGAGGGTGAGTGAGTTTGCTCTGGTCTTGATGGTCCATTGACAAAGGTGGGGGCTACTAAGATTGAGTCTTTTTTCTCCTAAAAGCATGTTTCCAGGGATATTCTATATAATATTCTGCCTTTTTAATATTTCCTAGGATATTTCATTTTTCTAGGAGAGGGGTGGGTGCTAACTTCCTACAATCCCTCATTTTTTCCCCCCAAAACATGTGAGTGTGACACACATGTTTTGACAAAAGATTCAAATTGATCAGGTCAGGGAGACTTGATGGGTGCTTTTAATTTTCTGATGCAAAGGGAAGGCATTGATTCCTACATCTATTCCAAGGAAAACTATAAATCTTATTTGTATAGATTTAAAACTTTTATTTTGCTCTGAAAGTCTCCTTAGTTATTGTAGATGGTGATGTTCTTTTGAATTACATGTCCAGTGTGGAAACCAACAAGAGGACAAAGAAATGGACATTGCATAATTTTATAATTGCACAATGGTTTTTATTAACAGATCCCAAGATACTTTATATATGTCAGTTACACCAGAATTTATCAAATTCTTGATTTTAACACAATATTTTCTCCCTGGAGTTTTCATGGGGGGACTGTTTAGAAATGAACACTGTTTATGCTTATCTATATATTTAATCCTACTTATGAAGCAGGTAAACTGATTTAAATATAAAATATTAATTCTATAATATGGTATGATTTATATATAAACCTAACTGAATATGAAGGATATATATTCTTATAAAAGCTTCCTTTTGTTTTGTTATTTAATAATAAAAATAAACAGTTTATGAAGAAAATCATTGCAACCATGCACAAACATGATTTCAGTGTTTGTGCAGTAACCAAAGTTATTAGAATTGAAAAATCAATCAGTTAAAGAAATAAAAACTTTTAATCAAGGCAAAATTAATCAGTAGGACATAATAATATGGCACCTTTATTTCAACATGAAGAGGCAATTTTTCTGGATGACACAGAAAAATTAGTTGGAGCAAAAAAAAAATCAGTCTTCTAATCTTAGAAACAACATATGCAAGAATTTGAAGAGGAAGACCAGAATGTGTGATATTACAATGAATAAATACAGTTACATAAACCCAAGCAAGATGGGAATTGAGTTAAGAAAACAAGAGGATTGAAGGCTGAGAGATAGCATTATCAACAAAAACAAACTATGCCAGAAAGTGCAAACTGAACACAAGCAGAACAATTATATGCAATTTGCACCACTTGGAAGATCTGATATACTAAATCAAATGACTATTTGGTCTATTAGATACTAACAGATCAGGGGTGAAATGCTCCCGGTTCGCTCGTGCCTGCCGGTCGCCGTAGAGCCAGTCGCCAAGGTAGCGCGAGGCTCCACCCACCCACCCGGACACCGCCATTTGGGTTCTTTTACCCTCTGCGCATGCGCAAAGCGTTCTGTGCATGCGCAGAGGGTAAAAGAACCCAAACGCTGGCGTCCGGGCGGGTGGGCGGAGCCTCGCGCTACCTTGGCGACCGGCTCTACGGCGACCGACAGGCACGAGCGAACCGGGAGCATTTCACCCCTGTAAAAGATGCAATAGTAACTTATTTATGACATTAGATCAAGGTTGCTATCTGATTGAGGGATCTAACTCCAAGGAAAATATAATATAAGAGGAAGCAGTTTCATGGGACAAAGATATGTTGGTGAAGAAAAATAGACCTAGACTCTATGACGAATGATAGGATTGTACTATACAATACAATATTACATTTATCTGCAGAAAACGCTCCTTGCGTACAGTGGGACATACCCCCAAGAACAGCACTTAAGGCTTGCAACCTTAAAGGAATCGTCTGTATTAGCAACACTTCCCTCTTCCCTCTCAGACCTTAAAATGAATGTGGCCTTCACAAACACAAGCTTATTTCCTCAGCAAAGAAACAAAAATTGTTTATTCAGGCATGGAGACTAATCATCTGATGCCTTACCATGGACTTTCTTTCATATGTAAACTTCAAAAGCTACCTGGAAAGAAATTACAGCTGTTAGCTGATTAACTCTTACCTAATTAATTAAGCAATTAAATTTACATATTCATATAAACAACTTTTCTGAAGGAAATGCATAATTGTTTGAGTTTGGATATGTTACAGCAGGCATTTATTTTTAAACGTTTCTCCACTGTGTGAAAAAAAATAGGGCCTTTCTTTAGATAGCATGTCTCTCCACAACATAATTGCTTGCATTAGAAATGTTGTCCAAATAATGGCATATTATTCAGTGAAAAGGATTTTAAGAAATTGATCTGATTAATTGATTAAATGTGGATTCCTAGAAATAATGCACCTGCTTAAAAAAATAGACCAGAACTACTAATAGAATACCAATACATAAAAAACACAATAAATGAAAAAAAAAAGATAATGCGGATTAATGGAAAAGAAAAGTAATATAGTCTGACCAATTGTGTCATAGGAAATTTGGAAGTGCAAGTCTCATACTCCCTGGTTGTCCCATTTTAATCTTCACCAATTGTCCACTATAACCAGCTCTTGTTAAATGCTAAACATCTTAATTGACTGCTTACCTACATGAGCCGAGGTGGCGCAGTGGTTAGAGTGCAGCACTGCAGGCTACTTCAGCTGACTGCTAGCTGCAGTTTGGCGGTTCAAATCTCACCGGCTCAAGGTTGACTCAGCCTTCCATCCTTCCGAGGTGGGTAAAATGAGGACCCAGATTGTTGGAGGCAATATGCTGACTCTGTGAACCGCTTAGAGAGGGCTGTAAAGCACTATGAAGCGGTATATAAGTCTAAGTGCTATTGCTATTGCTATTACCAATAGCTTGCACTAATCTACCTAACTACTACATTTGTGATAATTAATATGATGTCCTGCTTTGAGTTTGGATTACATAGGAGACAGGGGTGGGTTCTAACTTACCTTGCTGCCGGTTCGCTTCCTCCCGCGCTGCGTGGCCGCGCCTCAGGGCGCTCATGCGCTTTGCGCGCGCGCTTTGCGCAGTAATTTTTAAAAATAAAAATAAAAAAAAGCTGAAAACAAGATGGCAACGCATGCGCAGTGCCGGAAACTCGGCTTCTGCACATGCACAGAAGAAAAAAAAATAAAATAAATAAAATAAAATAAAAGATGGCGGCGCCCACGGACCAGCACCGACCGAACTGGATCGGTGACATCATCGTGATGTCACCAGCGTGTCACTACCGGTTCGGGCGAACCGGTCCGAACCGGTAGGAACCCACCTCTGATAGGAGACTAGATTCAAGTCCACATTAAACCACGGAATGTCAGTGGTCAATGGTGGGCCATATGTTTCTTAGCCTATCATAACTTTCAATGTTGTTTAGTGAGGATAAAATTGGAGGAAAAAATACCATGTAGAGCAGAGTTCCTCAACCTTTCTGGCTTTGTGGACTGGGGTGGTGGTGGTGAGAAGGGATGGTTCCATTCAAGTGGCCGGCAAGCGTCCATGTGCAAAATGGCACCAAGTACAGCTCACACAGACTAAAGGTGTGAAATGCACCATCCTTGGGTGACCAAAATTGCTTGTGCTGCTGCATTTTGTATCAACTGTAGCTTCTGGATATTCTTCAAGGGTAGCCCCATATTTAGCATATTGCAATATTCCATACAGGAGATGATCAGGAAATGAGTTATCTAGAGAAGGGTCTTCCAATCCAATAAGGGGTCTATCTTCTAAAATATTAACAACGCCCTCCCCAGCTTGGTGTCATATGCACATTTGATGAACGCCCCTTTAATCTCCTCATGTAGGTTATTTATATGTAATGCACTGATGCATAATGCAAGCTTATAGCTTGGAAGCAAAATGAGATATCATTCAACAAGGTCTCCTTGTGCAGTGCAAAACTAAAGATGTGCTACATAACAATAGAAGACTTTATTTTATTTTTTTTGTTTGCTGACAAATAAACAGCTCTAAAGATATAGAAACAAGCAAGCCAAATCATACCGTTATTTTGTTATTGGATGTTTGTTCAGTAAGGAGATTTCCATGCTGTTCCCCCAGTAATACAGCTGTGACCACAGCAGCTGACTGGAATTGGAAGGGAAGGGATACACAGGCAGATGGATTAGAACATAATTGTGGACTTCCCGTCTTTTCCTTGATAATAATTTTAACAAGCTCCAGGTGATTTCTATTTCTTTATAGCAACACTCAATCCAAATAAGCCCCAATGGGATTACAAGGAAAGGATAGATGGTTTCCTCCTTTCCCCCCACCCTTCTTCTTCACATGAGACCATTTGCCTTATGGGCACTTAAGAGAGCTGCAGTGTGAAAAAAGCAATTAACTGTTTTAGTCTTGGGTGCCATTTAAAACATCCAGGTCTGTGCGCTTCATCATACAATTGACCTTTTTAATTTTTGCACTTACTTGCACTTAAATCTTAAAAGATTTAACATATATATACACACACACACACACACACACACACACACACACACACACACACACACACACACACACACATATATATATATATATATATATATATATAAATCAATAACAA
>QLTV01001816.1:3874783-3916861 GCA_003457575.1 Thermophis baileyi
TATATATATATATATAAATAAGAAAAAGACAGCCTGGAGGGAAGAAAAGGCCTAATGGTGCTTGTAGATTTATTAAAAGATATCTAGCCCCGAAGCACTACTATAGCTTCTGCTCATTACTATGAATATTATCGAGTCTATCAGATTGCAGACTTAATGTTTAAATAGCTATGGTAATTAAGTAATATAATGATACTCATTATGTGTATATTACACATAGGCTATGCATAAGAGATAGCCAGGCTTTTTATTATATTGCTTAGAAATTCTGCTGCTGTCATCACTATATACAACATAGAAATTTCTCTGTTGCCATCAATGAGAATAGCCCTATCAGCTAACCTTCCTGTGCTGTTCTAATAGGTATGACACAAGATTGTTCGTACACTCATGCTTCCTGGATTAAGTCTTTAGTTGTTAAAGTGAAAACCTGCACAAGACATTGCTTCAAGACTACAGTATAGCTCATCAGCACTGATGTAGCAAGTTCTAAGAAAGATTTCTAGAAGTATCAGTATGAGTAATTAGGTTATATGTAAATGCCTGGGCAAGCAGTTGTGGACACATTTAATTTTTGATATTTGATAGCAGAAATGTTTAGCTATAAGATACTGTACTTCTTACATTTCTTTATATAAACAGTCTACTGGTGTGAAGAAGAGGCTCCGAAATAAGTTGAAAGAAAGAAAATGATAACATAAGCCTCCTTATAGTTTAAAGAAATGTGGTATACTTTATTTCCAAGCCACCAATTGAAACCTAGCATGAGAAAAATCAGTATCACTGTGCAACAATATTATTTCCTCTCTGGTGAATAATTGATAAAAACTTTAAACATTAGTTTATGCAATTACATTCAAAGTGAAAGTGAGATCACAAGAAAGCCAGAAATCAATCCATGTCAGCAAGAAGAAAGGCTTACCCCTACTACTGTACCCTAGGCAAGAAATGAGGAAAAGAAGATAGGAATTTTAATCTCGTTTTTTGCTTGGAAGTGGGAAAACCATTCTGCCTTAGGCTGAACAAAAAGAACCACAGAGAAGAATCTTCTTTTGAGGAAATAGAATAACCACAGTATTTAAATAGTCAATGTGTGCTGTAGGTGTCTTGAAAAATCAAGAATTTAACAATATCCAAGAAGGCATCACACAGAAAGCTATAAGATACTCATAAAAGTCAGATTCCATGGCAAAAAAAAGTGAGAAAGGGAGGGGGAAATGGAAGGGGCATTGAGCTATACCAGATCATGTAGTGAATCAACCCAAAAGGGAATTGGAACCTTAGGAAGCCAGGCAGACTCCAAACTGATTATCATGCCATCCTCCAGTGATCAAGAGATAAAATATTATCTGGGGGAAAAGAAGAAGCAGTGGAAGTCAGTCAGAAAAGCCTGAGTGATTTTTGAGCTTGAGCGAATTGGAGATTAAACTAAGAAGCAACTCTTGCCGTAGATTCTGCTCAAAAGCTTGATAATACCAATGGCATCTGCAAAGTGATACATCCTTAGCAATAGACATGGTAGTTGGTAAACACTTGGGAATGTAAAACATATATAGACTATATTTTATTGACAATGCCTTTGAGAGTTAATAAAAATTGAGCAATATTTATATATTGTGCTCTGACCCTGAAATATTTCAAGTTTATAATGAATTATTAAGTATTTATAGATAAAGCTGTTTTCAAAAAATAAATTCATAAATTTCAATGGAAGCTACTCCTGGATAAACCCATTTAGAATTTCAACCTAAACACCTTGGAAGCAACTCTGATAAAACTTTGTCAAACCTAATTAAGTTAAGCAGCCTTATTGAAAAGAAAAAAAACACATGCATTAATTATTTTCAGACCGTTTCTGGATTTAGAACTACAATGCAATTACAGTAAGTGTATTGTATAACTCTACAATAAGTGTACAGTTATTATAACTGGCCTATTTAATCTTTTTCCAGTGCACAATAATAGCTTATGATATTTGTTTTCATCATAAACAGCCTAAACAGTTAATTGCCTGCCAGGTCTAAGAAAAATTGATTGTGCTATTAGAGTCAGTACTGCTCTGGTTTGACAGCCCATTCAGTGATTCTTTATAAAGTTAGATTTTATTGTATAAATTTAAGATTTTTAAACCAGCAAGTCTCTCAGCTCTTCGCATTGAAAATAAGAGGCTTAACAAAATCTTTTCAATGCAATTAAGAAGGAAAATGTTTTTTAAAAACTCTTTAACATAACATTAAAAGATATATTGATAATCAGGTCGTCATAAATAATAAAAGGATACCATAGCTTTATTTAAAGCCATGATCAACATCCAATAATTCCTAATCAGGAAAGCATAGCAATGCTTTCTTTTGAAAGTATAGTAATGTGTCATAGATACTGTATCTATGTATTCCTTTTATATTTATCTGACTCTTGGATAAGCATTAAGAGAAAATAGGGGCCGGCATGTAAATCATGGAATCCTTTGAAACAAGAAATGAAACCTCCTAACCTGGGAAGCTTTCAAAGAGATTACAGTAGTTAAAGTGAAACAGAACTATCAGCAATTAGTTGTGTTGATAGTTTATTATGTACTACAGACAGTCCTCGACTTACGACCACAATTGAATCTATCATTTCTCTTACAAAACAAGATAGTTGTTAAGTGAATTTTGTCCCATTTTATGACCTTTCTTGCCACACTGCAAGTTGTTAAGTTAGCAACTTGGTTGTAAAATGAATCTGGCTTCCCCATTGACTTTGCTTGTCAAAAGGTGATCACATGACCCTGGGAAACAGCAATTGCCAGTTGCCAATCATCCTAATTTTGATCATGTGACCCTGGGGATGACACAACAGTCATAAGTGTGAAAAGCGGTCATAAGTCACTTTTTTCAGTGCCGTTGTAACTTCAAGAGGTCACTAAACAAATGGTGGTAAATTGAGGACTACCTCTACCTCCAGTATCAACACTACCTGTCTGTGGAGTATCTATACCTTCCTCGATACAGTTCCGTAAATAGAGGGTGCAATCAGATGTAACCTGATCAAAATCTAGATCCTAAGCTGCCTTTCTCAAGGACTCAATGCTGTGCTAATCTCAGCTTGTCCTGCGATTCGCTTCTTGGAAACAAACCAGACAAACTCTGTGTAATTGGATCTGTGTTTAATCTCTCAGCAATTAATCAAATGGAACAACTGAGGTAGCCCGAAAGCTCATTTAAGTCAGTGCTGGGAGCAACTGCCTCCCAGCGCTGTTTTATACGCTCACCTCCATCCCCCACACTTTAAGCCACCATCCCACATCCGGTAGTTCTACTCCCAACAGATTGAGCACCGTACATTTACATTCCATTCATATGATATCAGGAGTCAATACAGCCACCCCCACGAGCTGCTATCAGGGTTGTCAGGGCTGGCAACAGCTCATCTGTAGCCGGCATCCAGGATTTCAGTCCCCCCCAGGCATACCGGGGAACCGTTTGTGGAATCGGCGTAAGAGCCTATTCGCATTAACGTCCCTAGCTAACACCCAGGAAGCCTCATTTTCTGGGAACCCTTTCCATCTCACCAGATATTGGAGCTTCCCCCTATGCCAGCGGGAATCTAGAACTTTGTCTATCTCATAATGATCTGCCACTACTGGACCTGGTGGCTCAGGTATGGGTCGAATATCGCCTTCCCCTACCGGTTTTAACAGACTGCTATGAAAGACTGGATGTATGCGACCCAGTAAGGGTGGCAACTTCAGCTCTACGGTTACTGGATTGATGACTCGTTTAATAGTGAAGGGTCCGAGGTACTTTGGACCTAACTTCTTACACGGTATCCATAATTTAATATATTTTGTAGACAGATACACTTGGTCTCCTACTTGTAACGGTTTCATGTCTGCTCTGCATTTCATCCAAGCACCAACGGGGCAGCCGAACGAGCGAATGCTATGGTGGAACGCTATCTGAGATGTTACGTCACGTATCAACAAACGGATTGGTCAAGTCTCCTACCGTTTGCGGAAGTGGCCTACAATAACACGGTACACAGCAGTACAGGTTTCACCCCTTTCCAGGTGGTGAATGGGATGGAGTTTCTGGCCATTCCCGAATGGGCCCCAGAATCACAACCACAACGAACCCCAAGGGAGTGGGCAGAATTTAGTGAAATGGCGAGCCCAGGATCGGGCTCGACAGCTAAATAGATAAGTATCACATGGAAGGACTTGATCAAGTTATTAAGTTGGGTCAAAATTCCAAGAATGTCCTTTCCCTTTTTTCTCCAGAAAAAAACTGATGGGTGATGTTTATTTTGTCTTCTAACAGCTACAGAGTTATCTATATATGTTACGATGTCACAGGAAAGTCCCTTAGATCAGGGCTGACAAACTCCCGACCCATGGGCCGGATGCGTCACGTGCTGGCCATGCCCACGCCCACGCCCGTTTTAGTGAATGGGGAAAAATCCCGATACGTCATGTGACGACGTGAGTTTGACACCCCTGCCTTAGATATTTTGAAATATTTAGTTCCCTGATAAGTTTAGATAATTATGTCTATCTTTTCTTTGATTTTACATGTCTGACTTTTCTCATAGAAGGTGGAGCAACCTTAACATTTATCCTAAGTCTGGGGAGCATCTTACCAATGGGCCAGACTTCCAAGCATTCATATTTATCTGTTTCTTAAGGAAAATTCTAGAAGAGGGTCTTGGTTTACTAATGCAACACATGTCTGTTTTTTCTGTCTTCAGGCAGAGTTAAATTAAGTATTATTAATCAATAAGTGGTGATAGCGTAGCTACTTCTGAAAAAATAAAATAAAGAGGTCTTTTAGCAGCTTGTCATCTCTCAGGACTGGAAGTGCATGCATAGTGCATTGCTGGGAGGAGAAATGGGAGAAAGTTAACAAGCACAAATCCTAATTGTGGAGTTTTCTTAATGCAATTAGCTGAACACTATAAGAATACAGTTCTGGACTACATAGGCTTTCGATCTGAATCAACAGTAGTTTGAGACTATATATTGTTTTGCTTGATGGTAAATAATATATTTCTACTACTTGTATTGTTCAGTACAGCTAACAAAGTATCTATGGTATCTGGGGCCAGCTCCAAGAATTGGGTCCTGCTATAAAAATATACATGCAAAGTCTATTATGAAATCCCTGCAGAATTAGAGGTGAAACTTCCTTGTAGACAATGGAGATCAGAGCTATAAAAATAATCTGGATTAAAGCTGAACCCAGGCAATCAAAATGATACCTCCTTGCCTTTAAACACAATGCAAATTTATGACCTTAGATAAATGTGTTAAACGTAAGGTAAAGACACAGTGGCTTGATTGATAAACCAATCAAAAGAAATGCTCTGGGTGATTAATGGCTGTGTCATATCTAATAAGACACATGTTTAATGGCCTTCTGGGTTCTGGCAAATCTCATGGCAACTAATTGTACTATCTTAAATTTGTGCAGTCTTTCAAGCCACAACAACAAAAGTTTCCATTTGGGGCAGGTTGGAAATGCTAGCAAAGCCTTGCCTATGTGTTGTTGTTGTTGTTGTTGTTGTTGTTTTTCATACCATAGCAGATGTCATAATGCATGCTTATTTTCAGGATTCTTATCATTAATGTCTTATTTCACTTTAAGCCCTTTCACTGCACACGGCAAGAAGCAGGCAAAAATGAAGGGTTTTGCAATCAGACAACAAAAGAAAACACTGTACTTACGAATCTAATTTTCATTTAAGTGTTGTAGATTGCAGCTCCCTGAAGCAGTCCTTGATATCAGAAAACCAATTTCTGGCAGATTGGAGGGGTTATTCCCCTTTGGTTTCCCTGCATCAGCAAGGAGACGGGAACGGAGGACCCATTCTCAGGGGGTTGGCAACTTCACAAAAGAAAAAAAACAGATGGGACCTGACAGGCTATTTCCAGGAGACGGAGGCTCTGAAGCAGGAAGCTGGGATGCCTGAGTGACTACTGGGGGCCTCTTGCTTTTAAACTGGGAGAGTCAAGGAGTCTGATGAGATAACAGCAGGCGACATTCTTTGTCAGGTGTTCTACGGTCTCATCTTTCACACATTTTCTCCTCCTTTCTAAGATATAATTTGCAGGTTGTCTTGTGAGTACTATATTATTTAACCCTGTATACCACCCTAGGCTGTGTTCAGTGGATATTTGTCTTTGCAGTTTTCTTGAATAAGATGCTGAACTGAGTATACCTATGCTGTTCAGGTCTTTCAAGACTAAGCCTGTCCTTTTGCCTCTCCTCAAGCTAAAATGAACAAACAGGCAACCTTCCTCTTCCTCACTCCAATATATGCTACCACAGATGCTCAAGATGTAATTTGGGCAGTCAATTTTCCTGTTCCCTCCATCAGAATAATAACTGCTTCCACATCTAAGGCAGCTTATATGTATTTATTTTTCCTTTCTCCGTTGTGAGGTATTTGAAATCAATGCATGTTGATCACGCATTACAAATTATTATTAGACCAGTTGGAAGATCTCTTGGCTAGCCAGATGGCTAGGAGGAGATTGTGTCTTGAAACTCACTGAGTTAAATTTTATAGCTCATACTTTGAAATATTTATAAATGACTTAATTCAACTGAGACTTGTTCTATTACCTTTTGCAGGACTTCAACAGATGAAACTGTGCTCAGCGATGAATAGATCTAAATATAATATCACTAATTTAGAGTATTTATAGAAATGGCAATGCATTTACTTGGCTACGGTTACATTCTTTCTGTTGCTCGAAGAGAGGTTTAAGACCAATTTTTTTCCTCCTTGGTTCTAATTTCCTTGTAGGGAGCTTTATGCCAACGCTAAAGCAAATGGTGGCTGGGGCCAGAGTCAGAATCTGTTTTAGATTTTTCATTCTCCATCTTTCTTTTAAGGCACACAGTGGATCAGGAGAATCTTCCAGAATTCTGAAAACAGAATTGCTTAAAAAGAGATTTTGAAATTAGTCCTAAGATTACATAAAATTAGGCAAAGAGCAGCACATAGTCATTGGGTTTTAGAGTACAGGTAATCCTCAACTTACAACAGTTCATTTAGTGACCGCTCAAAGTTACAACAGCACTGAAAAAAGTGACTTATGACCGTTTTTCACACTTACAACCATTGGGGCATCCCCATGCTCAGTGAACAAAATTCGGATGCTTGACAAATGACTCATATTTATGATGGTTGCAGTGTCCTGGGCTCACTTTTGCGACCTTCTGACAAGTAAAGTCAATGGGAAAGCCAGATTCATTTAACAACTGTGTTACTGACTTGACAACTGCAGTGCTTCACTTAACCACTGTAGCAAGAAAGGTTGTAAAATGGGGCAAAATTCATTTAAGAAATGTCTCACTTAGCAATAGAAATTTTGGGCTCAATCGTGGTGGTCGTAAGTCAAGGACTACCTCTACTTCCCTCTTCTAAAGGCTGGTGTTAGGTGGCTACTTATCATAAACAAGATGTGTTCAAGAGGTGTTTCATGAAGTTCAGTCCAAACACTATTGGCACAACTGGACAACTTGATTGTCCCTGGGCCTGCACAGATTGATAGTCACAAGATCTTCCTGGATCTGGAGTGCTAGTAACCAAAAGAGTTGCTAATGATTATATTGAGGAGCCCTGTGTAAGTATTGATGATGGCTTAGTAATTTTAAAATTAGAGAAATGAATTTGAGGGTAAACAGGGCTATGTTAGAAAATGATTGCCCAAGTTGTTAGGTGTTTTTCTACCTACCAGGGTATGCAAGAGGCATCACACGAGGCGAAGACGCGAGGATGCAAGGGGGTACACAAGAGGTGCTGCATGATGGGTCAGCAAGCGTGCATGAGGGCATAGGGTGGTTGTGAAAGGTAACATGCAAGTTGGGGAGAATATACAGGGGTGCTGTGTGGTTTGGAGAGGCACTGTGTGGTTTGGAGAAGGTGTGCATGAGTGGAAGCACAGTTCAAGCACAGAAGACCTGGGTGCGGGTGTGCCGGTAGGGAAGACTTATCCCGGTGACTTGCAGCCTTCCCTGCAAACTTCCCCATTGATTTTCTGGAGAAGCCAGCCAGGAAATTTGCAAATGATAATCATAAAGTCACAGGGCCCAGATTGCAATGATGTGATCATGTAGCTGCTGGGACAGCCAGACCTCCAAGGACAGGCTGTAAACGGCATTTGTTCAAGACCATCGTTACTTGGAATGGTCATAGGTTGAAAACTATCTGTAGACCAGTAATTTTATTACAAATTTATTACAAATTTAAAAAAAAATACAGAGAAAACAATATGTAGAAACAAAAAATAATAATATACATAATATCTTTATATATATCTATCTCTAGCTCTATCTATCTATCTATCTATCTATCTATCTATCTATCTATCTATCTATCTATCTATCTATCTATCTATCTATCTATCCCCTTATTTCTTTTTAATAGTTCCTTAGTTCATCTTTTTAATAGTTCCTTGGTTCATCTTTTTTTAGATTCTCATTTTTCATAACTTTATACTTTCTATGGCTCATATTTTTTGCATATTCTTTTACATAATTTCCTTTAGATGCTCACTTTTACTAATGACATTTTACTAATGTCTTTTAGATTTATAATTTTTTTAGTTTGCCTGTTTTATTTTTGTTTCTTCCTACTAATTTTTGCCCCATTCCCTTAGGCTGCTCTATGAACATAATAAAGATTTATTTGATTTGAATAGTAATATGCACACATAGAATGAATTAATTAGTTAGAAAGTTAGAAAACCAAAACAAATAAAAGGAAAATTAAAAAGAATAAAATGAAATGAAAAAGAGAGCCCTAAAAATTAACATACTCACATAAATCATTTAAATATATCACATTTTCATTTAATGATTTAATAAGCATGTAACAAATTACAAACAAAAAATTATCCATGCTTCCAAATATTATGAAATCAATTCAAATGGTAAATGTGTTGTATTATTTTTAATTATTAGAAATAACAGTCTTTTCAAAAATTGGCAATTTACACATTTCTTGAATCCTGTCTTTGACATCAGGGTTAATGATACCTTTTCAGTTTCTTAGTATAATTCCTTTTCTTCTAGCTACTCTACTAATTTCTTAGTATGAAGGTAGTTTTGTATTAATTCTAGAACTCTTAGCCACTTCTTCCTTCTTTTATCCATTATGTTCAATTGACTTTGCTTTTTAGCTAAATTGTCTGAGTATTAATTCTACAAATTAAATGAAAAACTGCTTTGGACAGCTGATTCACAACTGTAGGATCTCATTTTCCCAAAGACTTTCTAATGTTTATTTCTGGGCATCTTCATTAATTATTCCAAGCCTTCTTGTTCCATTCTGGTATTTAATAACAAAAGTGAAGCCACAATTAAGTATTTTATATACATGCATTATGCAACAACTTGAATACATGTGTGTGTTGTGCATTCCCCTTGTTTTACAGGGTGGTCCTTGAAAAAAGCCAACACAGTTCTAGGCTGCAAAGCCAACACAGTTCTAAGCTGCATTAACAGAGGGATAGAATCAAGATCACGTGAAGTGTTACCGGTAATACCACTTTATAATGCCTTGGTTAATGCCACACTTGGAATAATGCAACCAGTTTTGATCGCCACGATATAGAAAAGAAGTTGAGACTCTAGAAAGAGTGCAGAGAAGAAGAGCAACAAAGATGATTAGGGGATTGGAAGCTAAAACATGTAAAGAATGGTTGCTGCAATTGGGTATATCTAGTGTAATGAAAAGAAGGACTAGGGGTGACATAATAGCAGCATTCCAATATCTCAGGGGTTGCCACAGAGAGGAGGCAGTCGAGCTATTCTCCAAAGCACCTGAAGGCAGGACAAGAAGCAAAGGATGGAAACTAATCAAGGAGAGAAGCAACCTAGAATTAAGAAGAAATTTCATGACAGTTAGAACAATTAATCAGTGGAACAACTTGCCTCCAGAAGTTGTGAATGCTCCAACACTGGAAGTGTTTAAGAAGAAATTGGACAACCATTTGTCTGAAATAGTATAGGATTTCCTGCCTGAGCAGGGGTTGGACTAGAAGACCTCCAAGATCCCTTCCAACTCTGTTGTTCTGTTCTGTTCTGTTCTACTCTACTCTACTCTACTCTACTCTACTCTACTCTACTCTACTCTACTCTACTCTACTCTAAATACTTTAGGAAAAATGAGTAAATGATAGGTGAGTTCAGGCCTTGCAATTAATTTACAAGAGAGAGCTGGTCTTAGACAAGCATATCCCCTTTCTACAATTCATTCAAGAAAACTGACCTTTCTCTGCCTTTTTCCATGGCAGGAAAAAAAAATCCCATCCTATGTCATTGTTTTAAAGATTCCATTCATTAAAGTTACAGCAACTCTCCATATAGCAGAAAGTGCAGCATTCTTGCTTGCCCCAGGCTTGAAGTACTTACAAGCCTAGTAAATGAACAGAAAGAGTGAGAGAAACTTCCAGAGGAAAGAGACCCCTTTCTTGTACTTGGGGACAATTGAGCTGACTTACTTTTTTCATTGAATTTCTTTTTTCCTCTTTTGCCCATCTTCATTTTGCTTCTATTCATCTAGGAAGGGCTTGCACCTTCATTCTTGGATCTTAGGGCAATAATTGAAAACCCGTAAAACAGACACAAGTCTTAACATTAGGATATTACGGTAAAGTATATGCATTTTGCTGAACAAGAAGTTCACTTGTAAGCATGGCGCAGGATTTGCAATCAACTCTGGTCAGTTTTGTCATAGATCAGTGGTTCTCAACCTTTCTAATGCCGTGACCCCCCCATGACCCCCCCACCGCTGCCACGACCTCCCTGCCGCCGCGACCCCCTCCCTGCCCCCTCCCCGCCCGGGATGCGGGTTGCCAGACAGCTGATAGCGACGGAAGCAGGAGACTTCGCCCGGACGCCGCCATTTGGGTTCTTTTACCCTCTGCGCATGAGCAAAGCGTTCTGCGCATGCGCAGAGGGTAAAAGAACCCAAATGGCGGCGTCCAGGCGGATGGGCGAAGTCTCCCGCTTCTGTCGCTACCGGCTATGCGGCAACCCGCAGGCACGGCTGAAGCAGGAGCATTTCACCCCTGTGAGTGACGGTGTCACCAAGATGGCGGGCTAACGCGTGCGACGACCCCTGTGAAATGGTCGTTTGACCCCCAAAGGGGTCGCGACCCACAGGTTGAGAACCGCTGTCATAGATGGAAATACAAAAGAATGTTTAATACTGTGATACAGGAATTACTTTTTATATCTTCTACCTAAGAATCAGATCATCGTTACAGTAAACAGCTCTGCATGGTCTCGGGAGTTTCACTCGGCTGTTTACACTACAGCTGTCAAAGAATTTGTCACACCTCATCTCAAAATAGAAAGATAATGATTTCTTGTCATTGAACTTCTGTAGCTTTGCCTTGACCACCTCCCCCCTCAGCCCCCGTTTTCACTCTTCTCTGAACATAGTGCTAGTTACAGACATATTTACAGGTGCTTTCAACACCTTCAAACACACTTTAAAATACATAGGTACCAAAATTTTGGAACTGTAAAATACTTAAACCCTTTTCTGGGTCCTCAGTCATAATATGGATATTCTGATGTTTTATAACAATGAAAAATGAAAACAAGCCCTCCCAATTATAATACACAGACAAGGTGAAATGCAACATCATCTGTTTGTATTATTTTATATTAGCCAAGTTGGATTTTTTCCTAAAAAATGAAATACTTTTTTAAAAAAAATGAATTAAGCATTATGATTTAAAAACAGACTCCTTTTATCCAAACAACTAAAAAGACTGAAATCTAGGATCATATCTACATAAGCTGGAAAGAAGAATGAGTTCCATGATACTTGGGAACTGCAATATCTTTCAGATTATATAAAATCATTTATTCTTTCTACTCTCCTCACCAATCTGTGGATTCTTTGGAATAATAATGATCCCATTTCTTCAACTTGCAATAAATGAAGGTACTATTTTCATTCAGGTACTATTTATGAACCATGATTTTTTGGCCAACTTAGTGGGAGCATTAAAATTATCAAGGAATAAGAAAACTATATAGTAATGTGCAATTATATACTGTCATGTCCTGAGAAATGTGAAGAACTTAATTTAAAATTTGTTGGCTGGCAAGATAGTCTTCATTTCAAATCTTAAAATAGATTAAAAAATAGTTTATGGCCTACTTGCCAAAATGTGCTGAAATCTACCAATTTTATGACCAGAAGATTATCAGAAGAGCATGCTATTTGTGTCATAGATATGACTAGGGCTGCTAACCTAGTTTACACTTTCCTTTTCTTCCTGGAAAAAAATTGAAGGGTGGAAGGGGAGGTTAGTATTCATGAGCCCGTCTGTTGACAATGTATGGAAGCTTCCATGAATTAATCAGTGGAATTAAAGAAGGAAAAATGTGTACTTGAAAAACAAAAACAAAGGTGAAAGATTTATAGATTTGAATGAGGATGGATGAACTTGTGGAGGTGATGAATGGAAAGGTAGATTTCAGATAAATTCTTAATGAAAAGTCTAAAACCTCAGAAAGTAGGAGTTGGTATGATTTAAACTGTTACAGATTAATATTAAAGTGGAAATTCATAGATTGGTGACATATTTTAGTTCTTAAATGGTGATAATTCACTGGATCCCAAAATACTAGTAATCCTTGCTTAGCAACATATGTTGTCATGTGACTGCATCGCTGAGTGATGGCAATTCTGGTAGTCCCTGTTGCCATTGTTAAACAAAAACTGTGGGTTGTTAAGAGAAGATTTCGCATGACTGCAACTTGAGTCCAGTTTCCTACAAATAAAGTCAATGGGGAATCTGAGTGGAAGTTGCAATTCCCAGGTGACTTACAAGCAGACCAAACGGCAGATGAGTACTATGCTGTGAGGCAGGGGGATGCAGTGGCAACTGCATGAAGGTTGGGGAAGGGTTACTGCAGCACTCTGTGAGTCTGTGCAGGCTGAGGAGGGTTGTTGAGACCATAGTGTGGCTTTTCAGGAGTAAAAATGATGAGAGCAACTTGCAACATTCTCTGCCAACTCCCCACTGACTTTGCTTGTGGGGAGCTAGCAAGGAAAGTCACAAATAGTGATCAAATGACTGCAGGATGCTACAACTATCATAAGTGTAAACCAAACACCTGAATTGTGATTAGGTGATTGTGGTGGTAGTGCAGTGGCCAGAACCTCAATGATTGATCATAAGTACCAGTCATTCAGCACTACTGCAACTTTGAATGGTCACTGAACAAGTGGTTATTGACTGGAGGTCTACCTGTAAATTAGGAGCTACTCAGATCTCTTCATTTCAGACATATTTAAGCACATGTCTTTTAACACATACATAAAGCTAAGATTAATTTGATTAGTTTAATGTAAAAGACTGAAAGAATCAGTGAAAGATGGAAGACTGATGAGAGTTTCTGGATGTGTGGAGGACCCAAATGATTTGCAACAAATATTTTGCTAATACTTGCCCACCCTCATTTCTAAATCTTCTGGTGGGGCATTTTTCTGTGTGTGTGAATCAAATTGCCTTCATCATAAAACACTGATTTGCTACATGGGCCTTTAAACTATACCAGTTTAGTTACATTGATTTGATAGACTGATTATGTGCCATCAAGTCAATGTTGACTCTTAGCAACTTTTCTTCATGAATTTTTCTTCATGATTTTCTTCAGGATGATCTGTCCCTAACCTCATACCTCAGGTCTTCCAATGATATATCCATCACTACTGTAATTGGGTTTATCCACCTGGTTGCTGGTTATCCTCTTCTTCCCCATCTTTCCCAGCATTATACTTATCTAGGGACCTAAATGTTTACATAATATATCCAAAGTACAATAATTTGCGTAGTACAGTCATTTGCAGCTTGAGTGAGAAATTGGTTGATTTGTGTGATGATACATTTGTTTGTTTTCTTGGCTGTCCATGGCATTTTTAGGAATCTTCTCCAACACCAAAGTTCAGAGGCATCAGTACTCTTCCTATCATCTTTTTTCTTCCAAAAATTATCACGTGGAATACCATTGTTTCTACAATTCTCATTTTTGTATTTATAAGCATTTGAATATCTTTTGCAAGCCCTTCATGGCTCCTCTACCAAGTGCTAGTCTACAACAGATTTCTTGTCTCCTTGTTCCTTTGCAGTTTATTATGATTGATCTTAAAAAGAAGAAGACATCTACCGTGATCATTGTCAATTCTAAGGCTCGTTGTTCTAATTATTGTCATTGGTTTACTCCTAGTCTCATTTTTTTAAACACGCTCCTTGACTTTTGTTATTGCAACTTGCAGATCATTTGCATTTTCAGGTATCAGAGTATTATCATCAGTATAACACAGGATATTGATGTTTCTTCCTCAAATTTTAAATCCATGGTCATCTTCTTCCAATCCATCTTTCCTTAATATGTATTCAACATATAGGTTGAATAAATAAGGGAAGAGTATACAACCTTGTCATGTATTTATTTATTTATTTATTTATTTATTTATTTTATTTGTTGCATTTTTATGCCACCCAACTCCCAAGGGACTCTGGGTGGCTTACTCCATTGCCATCCTGTCTGTTTTGCCATGTTCTGTTTTGCCATGTTCTGTTTGTATTGGGATTCCTGACCTGTATGTAAGTTTCTCTTTTATGTATATTAAGTAGTTGAAATGAGGGATTGCATTTTAATACCTTTATGCTTATTTGATGGCCTTTTCAGAATCTTTAGGAATAATTTGTGCTTCTGAAATTACTTATTAATTGTGCAATAGGAGGGATGGAAAGGGGAAAATATTTTCAGGTTCACTCTTGTTTAAAAACAATAAGGGATAATTATTTTTATGCAAATTTATTTAAGCAAATGTTTTTAAATAAATTTTATTATATTACTCCTGGGAAAGTGACTAGCTGCTCACTTAAGCAATAAGTGAAAGAAAAAGTAATACTAATTATTTGATAGAGGTGTTAGATCAAGTCCATTGAATGAATAACTGAATTTGTACTTAACAGTCAAAGTTTAAGTCAGTAAGATCTTGGGACCACAACTACAAATTAAGATCTCAAATAAATTGTTTATGCTTTCAAAGTGTACACGATTCTTCCTTTTGATAGGAAGAAATTCTGCTTTCTTCTAGATTCCAGCTTTAAGGTTTATTTTCTCTTTAGGCTAAAATTTGCCTGCTAGCTGCAATGAATACCAATTGTAAGTTTTTTGAAACAAATTTCCATTGCTCCTTTTGTGTTGAGCTGTACAATTCATCAAACATCTGCAACTGAACTGTAGGATGAACTTGCAGACATCAAGTGCATGAAAAAGAATTCTTTATTTTTCTTTCAGTTTCAATATATTTCCCTTTTTGGCAACAGCAAAGCTTATACCAAATGGAGCACTCAGCACAAGTTTTCTAATAAGCAAAAGCACCAGGCAAGGGGCCCCACTTTCTCCCTCATTATCTGTAATTGCTTTAGAAAGCTTATCAGATAAGATTTGGAGAGAGAGAAAAAATTCAGGATTCAAATCCAAGGAGAAGAATACAAGCTGAAATGCATATAACGTAGTACATTCCATTATGCAATCACAGAGTGCCACAGTTGATGAAAACAATGAAAGACTTTGGTAAAATCCCCAGATATACAGTACAGTAAAATCTGGGTGGCTTACAGCATTATAAGCATTAAAAAGATAAATATTTCTAAAACAATGACAATTACAGTCAAAATAGAATTACAGTTAAAAGATGGGGAGGGAGGGAGTAGGATGCACGGTGGTGAGGTGGGACTGGCTCTTAATTCATCAACCACCTCCAGTGTGATGCTCGCCCTTGGGCCAGTGGGCAGAGCCAGCTCTTCAGGGGCTTATATCAGGTCAGAAGGATAGGAGTCAATCTCACCTCAGAAGGCAAAATGTTCTGAAGGACCAGGACTGCGGCAGAGAAAGCTGTTCTCCTGGACCATGCCAGCTGGAATTCCTTGACTGATGGGACCTACAGCATGCCTCTTCTGCCAGCTCAGGTGAGGCAGACCAGTCCTTACTGTGCTGAGATGGTTCCTCAATGTAAAGAAAATAAATACACAATATTTAACCACAAAAGAAAAAAAAATGCAAAAAATGCGTATCTATAACAAAAACTCCAGTGAAATATTTGTGACTTTATCTGACAAGATGCAATAAAGACTTCTTTCAGAACAGTTGTAATAAATTATGGAAAGGATCTTAAAAGATTCACAAATCTTAAACTTTCTTGACCAGGACTTATCCCAACTTTAAAAATGCAATACTATCCAAGATGAGCTGTTTATTTCAAATGGCCCAAATTCCAGGTAAAGGCAAGTTTCATGAAGTGTTTTAAAAAGACAAAATGCCAAACTTTAAAATTTTGTAGGATTCAAAAGAAAAAGGTAACCTTGTATTTCATAATCTTAAATTATATTACTGTGCTGGTTGTCTATCATGGATAACAGAATGGATTAAATCCCCAAATAGTAGGATATCAGTCACAGAAGGAGCCAATTTAGCCAATGGACTTCATAGATATTTATGATACAAACCAACAAAAGAGGAAAAGAATTTGAAAGCACATATTATAAGACAAAGTTTGATTAAAAAAAATATGGAATCTTTAAAAAACTAGAATAGGTCCAGCAAGTTCACCATTAGCTTCAGGGTCAAAGGCATTTTTCTTCAGGGACATTGTAGTATGAAACAGTATGTGTTATACAGATTCAATTATAACTTCATCCAACTTTTAAATACTTTTAGGAGATATTTAAAGTTTTGTGGATATCAGTCAACCCTGCCCAGAAGGTGACCAATGTTCATTTTCCTTCTAAAAGAGAACACTTTACTGAGATTCATTGTAAGATAGCAATTGCAAAAAACATCCTTTCTACAGATAATCTTTACTTATGAACATTTGTTTAGTGACCATTTGAAGTTACAATGATGTTGAAACAAATATCTTACAACCAGTCCTTCCAAAAAGCGAAGTCAATGGGGGAGCCAGATTCACTTAGCAACCATGTGATCCACTTAACAACTATGGTGATTTACTTTATGATGACAGCAAAAAAAGATAGTAAAATTAGGCACAACTCACTTAACAACCTCCTCATTTACTGACAGAAGTTGTGGTTCCAATTGTGGTCATAAGTCAAGGACTACCTGTATTTCCTTCTAAATTTTTTATCACAGTTTCATTATCTAAATGTTTAAGTAAGCATGTAATTGACTTTGAATACTATCTTATCTGCAGTTCCCCATAAAAAAATGTTTCTATTGCTTTTTTTTTAATAGGGCTCGGGTGAGCTATTATTTAGCCCAATGATAAATGGACTTCAGTGTTCTTCTCCTAGGTCAGGAGTGTCAAACTCAAGGCCCGCGGGCCAGATCCAGCCCGCGATGTGGTCAGATCCGGCCTGCGGGGCCATCCTGGAAAATGTAAGGTGCCGGCCTGTGTCGCTTCGGCCTGGTCCACCCAATGCGGCTTCGACCCAGTCTACCCAGTGTGAAGAGGAAACATGGGCCAGGGTGGCTTCAGCCCAGTCTACCCAGTGCGAAGAGGAAACATGCCAGCAGTTTGGGGAGTAGCGTCAAGCTGGCCACGCCCACCCAGTCGGCCACACCAGCCCGGCCCCCTGAGGTCAACCACAGCCCTGATGTGGCCCTCAATGAAATTGAGTTTGACATCCCTGTCCTAGGTAAATGTAATGCCTAGCAAGACTAGTATGGTTCAGTTGCCGTTCACACTATCACCTCATGAAAGCTTTTCTCAAAATGGTCCATGTATTATTCCACATGTCATTCAAATGGCTAAAACTACAAAACATGTGAATGGTAAGAAATTAAAGTCAAAATAACATGGTTATACTTAACCTTTATCTAATGAAAGTACAATTTCTGTGGCTACAAAAATAGTTTAGGAGGAAATATAGCTGGACAGCAGCCTGTGAACACAGCTGCCAAGCAAAGGAGCAAAACAGCACTTAAAGCAATGATAGCTATTTTACAACAGAAGAAAATTGGATCAGACATATCAAACACCAGGCACAGTAGGGGACTTGTTGGCCCCGTAGCAACTTGACTTCATGGTGGCATACATTTCACCATCATTACTAACAAGGATTTATAGTTATCAGATTTAACTGTACCTATGGTTTAAGTGGTCATTTTTGAAAGTATAATGGTCTGTAGTGATGATAATACACTTTTTAATGGGCATTCAAGTTTTAAATGATGAAATACATTAGTACTAATATTATGAGCATTATTATTTTATTAAAATGTTCATATTGTAGTTCTTCTACAGATCAAAACAAATCACGTAGTGCAGAAAATAATAAAAAAATATAAAGGTTTCTCCTGTTTTAATTCTTTGCTGTAGACCAGGGGTGTCAAACTGGCATGCAGGCCGCGCCCACCCCAGCTCTGCAAAGGGGAAAACATCACAAAATATCACATGACGGCAATGTGACCAGCAAGTTTGAGACCTATGCTGTAGACAGTTACAAAAAGGTTGTAATAGAACACTTACTGTCAGCCATGTTTACATTGTACCTTGCAAACTTCCTTGCAGCCCTTGTAAAATATAGCAATATTATTACCCCAAATATCTAGAATTTAAAGTGAGAGGTAGGCTATTTGTGCACTCCCTTGTACAAAATGAGTGTGAGCCTCCTTGCTGAGCTACCTTTCCTGCAGTCAGCAGCAGTAAATATTACACTGGCATGCTGTTTCTTTGCAAGGAATGTGTTTTTAATCATATCAGGCCACTAATGAAGAAATAGCTTGAGAGCGACTTTTATGAAGCCAACCTATTTAAATGTTTGGAAATGAAAGATAATCAGAGAGAATCAATAGGATGCTCTTCGTGCTATACATAAAAATTGAGAATTTGTTTTATGAAATTATAATTAATTAACTATTCAGATTTGGGAATAGGAATTAAAATATAATAACCTAGATCAGCAGTCCCCAAACTTTTTGGCATCAGGGACCATTCCAGGGGTGGGTTCCACTTACCTTCCCCACCAGTTCGCATCGCGACGTTTTGCACGCGCGTTCCCTCGGGCAATTTTGCTTCCGCACATGCTCAGTAGCTGCAATCAGCCCAAAACACAGCTGAGGAGCTGATCAGCTGTGCTTCGGGCGAAGGAATAAAGGTCAGTATAAACCCGGGGGCGGGCGGGAAGGCCCTTTTTCAAGCAGCAGAACAGGAAAAAACTTCCAAACAGTAAAAAATTCACAAAAAATTCACAAAAAAAGATGGCGGCGCCCACGGACCGGCACCGGCCGATCCACTTCAGTGACGTCACCAGCGGGTCGCTACCGGTTCGGGTGATCCGGTCCGAGCCGGGAGGAACCCACCCCTGGACCATTCATCGTGGAAGATGAATGTTCTGGTTGCTACTATATAAGAGGATCTGGAAAGAACAGCAAAAAAACAATATTTTTTTTACTAAATTTAGACTAAATTCTGTGAATGCTGTT
This sequence comes from Thermophis baileyi, assembly GCA_003457575.1. Taxonomy (NCBI): domain Eukaryota; kingdom Metazoa; phylum Chordata; class Lepidosauria; order Squamata; family Dipsadidae; genus Thermophis; species Thermophis baileyi. The sequence goes on from QLTV01001816.1 coordinate 3,894,259, forward strand.
CAAAAGAATTGGATAGGGTTTATCCTAAAGAAAACACTATGGAAATACATGATAGTAGTTTCTAATACTTGAAGGGAAGAGAATTTATTCTCCATAGCATCTGAAGGTAGTAACCAATGAATGGAAAATTTGCAAAGGAAGATCCACACTTAATTTTTTTGATTATAAGTGTTATTAATTGGTGAGGTGGACTGTCTCATGGACTCAAAATGCTCAGTTACTGGAAGTTTTCAGTCACAGGTTAGATAATCATTTGTCTGGGATCAGTAATGGGTTCTAAAACCCTTTACTACCGGTTCATGTGCTCGCTTGCACGCGCAATGCTTCTATGCATGTGCAGAAGCGTCCCGGGCGAGTGGGTGGAGCCTCCCGCCGCCGCCACTACTGGCTCTAAGAACCGGTCCGAACCGGGAGCAACCCACCACTGTCTGGGATGCTATGAAGATTCCTGCCCTGGCCAGAGAATTGAACTAGAATACTTCCAAAGTCCATTATGACTCTATAATTTATTGTTATATAAAGTGCTAGAATTTTTATTTATTTTACTGTTTAATTTCTAGAAGCGGCATGGTGGCCTAGAGGTGGAGTTCTCGTTTCCCAATCAGGAGGCTGTGAGTTCGATCCTAGGTAGTGGCTGATATTTCTCTCTTTGGGGCAAAGAGAAAATATCTGCTGTGAATTCCACATAGGTGTCAGGAAGGGCATCAAGCCAGTAAACACTCAGCTCCATTCAATCACCCCAACTCCATCCCAATGCAAAGGATTACATGGTCATTAAAAAAAAACCTGTTTAATTCCTAGAAGAGTTTCTTTCTATAGGAGCTCAATTCTCCCTGGAAACAATATTTTTTGTACCAAGTTTAACATCATGTGCTAATACAGAAACATTACAATCTATTTGCAGCTACTTCACCTAGATTTTGAATAGTTAAATGGGCAGTAAAGATGTCGTGAACATATATTACTTCATTTTCAATCATTTTTACTGTCTTACTTGGCTAGTAATCTAGCCGTTATTCCTATTTTAAAAATGGAATCAATACTTTGGAAGTCAACATGCTATTGATTTTTCAATTACATACAGGTACATTTCTCCAAATACCATAAATGATAGCCTGGGAGTCTTAAAACCTTCCTGTACCAGCAAATAAATGTTGGAGATTTATATGGGACAATGGGATCATTTTAATATTGAACTACCTGGAGTATATTTGGAATTTGAACAGACCTACTATAAAGACAAAGTACCATTGGTCATTGATCAGTGTGATCATTGATTATTACTTGTTTTTTTAAAAGCTAGAATTCAAAGCATGGGCATCTGGAAGGGGGAATAAGAAAAAACAAATGACAAAACAAATTAAGACATCACACAGCTGTGTGGCTTATTTTCTTGTTTCTGTTAGAAGATATCATGACACAACTATGAGATTTATCTTCTTGTTTCTGATATCAATCTAACAAATGAGTAAATACCGTAATTTTCATTTCCTTGGATTCAGATGTCAACAAAAGTCACATGGTACAGGATTCCTTCTGATTAAGCTCTGATTACAAACTGTTAATTTTAAACTGACCATAGGTAAAGGTAAAGGTTCCCCTCGCACATACGTGCTAGTCGTTCCCAGCTCTAGGGGGCGGTGCTCATCTCTGTTTCAAAGCCGAAGAGCCAGCGCTGTCCGAAGACATCTCCGTGGTCATGTGGCCGGCATGACTAAATGCCAAAGGCGCACAGAACGCTGTTACCTTCCCACCAAATGTGGTCCCTATTTTTCTACTTGCATTTTTTACGTGCTTTCGAACTGCTAGGTTGGCAGAAGCTGGGACAAGTAATGAGAGCTCACCCCATTACGCGGCACTAGGGATTTGAACCACTGAACTGCCGACCTTTCGATCAACAAGCTCAGCGTCTTAGCACTGAGCCACCGCGTCCATCTCAAACTGACCATAGTTCTGCCATATAATAGTTAGAGGAAAATCACTAAGTAATTCTTGTTCTTTTCTAGAACAAATATTTAACTTAAACTTCAGTGGTATTCTAATATTTCGGGATCTCAGAAAAGCACTTATGACTACCATACAGTTCTTCTTATTGAGATGAATTGAAATATACCAGCTGCAGAATTTTTTGTGGATAATATATTCTTTTGGGTAATATATTATTTTTATACTGTATGTTTTAAATGTAGAGGACTGCAGACTTCCTTCTAAAGCTTTTAGTTCTTACATATCTGACCATATTTCACTTCAGCTAAATCTGTATTTTTTTTTTCTGGGTAATGCTCTCACAACTATAAGCATTACTTGACTAATCTCAGTTGTCTAATAACCATGATTCCCCCCCCCTTTGCACAAGATTTAATTCTGTAAGTAGCATTAGAAATGTACTGCTGCTACCTTTTAGAAATAGATCCACAGATATTTTCCTTGCTCTGTATATGAGAAGGGTGAGATCTCAAAGCAGCTTTATTGCTTGGCTTTGCCTGGCATTTCTTCTTATCGTGCAGCTGCACAGATCATCTGTTTTTGAAGATGGCTACATGACTTCAAGCCTACTGTGTAATGTCATCTTGCATCCTCTTCTAGTCTGCCAATTAAATTTTCCTGCTTCAGCTTGGATTTAGCCAAGGCAATGAATCCAGCTATAATAAGGTCATACTTTCAGTTTAGCCTGATATTTCACTTGAATGTAAACTGCCCTTCCTTTCTCCTTCCCGCACAGCAGGGGTGAAATCCAGCAGGTTCTGACAGATTCTGGAGAACCGGTAGCGGAAATTTTGAGTAGTCGGAGAACCGGCAAATACCACCTCTGGCTGGCCCCAGAGTGGGGGGAATGGAGATTTTGCAATATCCTTCCCCTGCCACGCCCACCAAGCCACACCCACCAAGCCACACCATGCCCACCAAGCCACGCCCACAGAACCAGTAGTAAAAAAAAACTGGATTTCACCACTGCTGCACAGACTAAGCAATCATTCCACGCATTCCATTTTACAATGTGTCTCAAACAACACCGTTTTGGCCCATAACATTTTTAACCAGCTTCTTGCTTATCTTATCTTTTCTTTTCTAATCTGATCAGGGCCTGTACAGTGTTCTTGGGGGCTTGGGGGTTTGTGGTGGTAGGCTTTATTATAAAAGTTGTTTGGGTTTAAAGACATTTACATCAGTGGTGGGATTCAAAAATTTTTACTACTGGTTCTGTGGGTGTGGCTTGGTGGGCATGGCGTGGCTTGGTGGGCGTGGCTTGGTGGGCATGGCAAGGGAAGGATACTGTAAAATCTCCATTCCCTCCCCACTCCAGGGGAAGGTTACTGCAAAATCCCCATTTCCTCCCGATCAGCTGGGACTCGGGAGGCAGAGAATAGATGGGAGTGGGGCCAGTCAGTGGTATTTACCGGTTCTCTGAACTACTCAAAATTTCCGCTACCAGTTCTCCAGAACTGGTCAGAATCTGCTGAATCCCACCTCTGATTTACATGATGTTTGTTACAAAAGAAATGAAACTAAATAATCATTCATTCATTAAAGATAGAAAACATGCGTATACAGATTGCTCATATCAACATGACTGCATTTATGATCATGTTTTGGCCAGAAATACCTATTTCAGTACAGCGGTGTTGTTTAAATAACTTTTTGTTTGGATCCATTTTTCAATTATTTTTCCTCCCTAGTTAGTTTAGTACCTTCTACCCCATATGGATGCTTCTTTTTACTGGGTTACAAGGGTGATTCTGTGCACTATCACTCTACTACGTGGTCAGTAAGATTTCTCTATGTAATTATATCACTGAAAAACAAGAAAATAAAATAGGGTAATTAAATCATACTCTCATAAGACCCAGAAGTAATGTATGACTACATACAAATTACCAACAATTCCTTCATAGATAAAGTGCTTGGATGAGGGATTTATAGCCAACTCTTATTTATATATTATTATTTATTAAATTTATTTGCTGTCCATCTTGTTTCAAAATGACTCTGGATGACTTAGAGCCTTAAAAGCATTAAAATGATAAAAGATAAAGATTTCTAAAACAATGACAATGAAAATTACAATCAAAATAGAATTATAGTTAAAAGATGGGGAGGGAAGGAGAAGGATGCATGATGGGGAGGTAGGATTGGCTTTTAATTCATCAGCCACTTCCAGTGTGATGCTCCCTCTTGGGCCCAAGCCAGCTGGCAGAGCCAGCTCTTAAAGCCCTTATAGAAGATTAGAAAGATAGGAGCCAATCTCACCTCAGGGGGAAAGATGTTCCAAAGGGCTGGGGTTGCGGCAGAGAAGGCTGTTCTTGTGGACCAGCGGTGGGTTGCTCCCGGTTCAGCCCGGTTCTTAGAACCGGTAGCGGCGGTGGCGGGAGGCTCCGCCCACCTGCCCGGGATGCTTCTTCGCATGCGCAGAAGCGTCGTGCGAACCGGTAGTAAAGGGTTTTAGAACCCACTACTGTTGTGGACCCCGCCAGCTGGAATTCCTTGATTGACAGTGCCCACACCATGCCTCTTCCAGTCCTAGTGGAGTGAGATGGTTCCTCAAGTAACCTAGACCCATGCCATGCAAGGTTTTAAAAGTAATAACTCTTGGCATTATTCCAGGAAATAGAACTTATTAAATAAATAAAACTTACTTCAGTCTGACTTGAGCCTGAATTCTGCTTTGAGACAGAGACTATCATGATTGCTACATGGAATGAACTTTGCTGAGAACAAGAAATAGGAATAATGCACCTGTTGTTTCTATTAGACATCTCAGCAACTTTTAAAAACATAGATCAGAGTATCCTGCTGTACTGACTGTTGAAATTGGATGAACTATTTTATGACTCTGTCCCTTTTTGATACGCAGCTTTCAAACAGTGATGCATAAAATATTATAGCGCTTCACCATGGCAGTGTCATGGGGCTCCTTAAGGTTCAGTTTATTCCCCATGCTGGCTGCTTTGCTAACATGGTCTGCTAACAGGGCCTCAGAACTTTCCACAGCGGTGTGCAGGCCACATTAGGCAAGCAGAATGGGTTGCTTTGTCCTTACTTTTAATAGTAAGAAACATTTTTCAATGTTATAACAATGTGATTATGCCAGATAACTTTGGTTATTGTGAAGTTTGATTATATATTTATATGAGAAAATGTTAATGGAATTTATTCTATTGTTATTAGGCCAATTGAAGACCATAACAATAAAGTTTATTATTATTACCGTGTAGCAATGACAGTATAACTTAGAAGAATAATTTCACAAACGGTACTGAAAAAGAGAATTTTTTTAGTACTGCTAAATGTTCAGTAAAACAAAGCTTTCGTCAACTCTGTTTCTTATTATTAGCCTTGCTGAAAATAGGCCTTCTGTAATTAAAACAAATATTAGTGGGGATGGTGTAGGTTCCAGGAAGTAAAAAATAAAGAGCAAAAAATATAATTGAAAAGGAAAAATGTTGTTCAGACACTAGAAATGAAGGACATTAGCCATCCAATTACAAGGGACATTAAACTGTTGGCTTTTTGTAGAAAACTGATTTTACTACAACTATTATATTACCCTTTCCACTACTACCACATCCAAAATCTTTAACACAAACTATAACAGAAATAAAGCACCCCAAGGTGCCACAGAAATATGTTTACAATCTATTACTAGTCCAGTTTTTTAAAGGTAGGAAAAATATTATCCTCAAGTTAAAGCAAGTGAATTTGAGAACAAAGAGAGTTCTCAGTGCAAAATTCCATGAAAGCAGGTTGGGTGAAATAGGCTTCATCTTCCCAAAGCCCACCTTATGCAGGATTCTTATAACATCCTACACTGAGTAGGGGGACCTGCATTGGACTCAATGAGCTAGATGATCCTTCCAACAAGGCTTTTCTGTCTTAATGTTCTCTAGATGACTTCCCTAGATGGGCCCCTCATTAATATTGAGTCTTTCTAGCTTGTGGAAACTAGAACTGTCATGCAATTACTATGTTCCCTAAGCCAGCCTCCATCCTGAGCTCCTTTCAGATTTATGGACTTGAGCTACCATAATTATTTGCAATGACCATGCTAGCTAGGGAAATATGGGAGTTGAAGCTCACACATCACATCTTGAGGACTTCTAGGTTGGGGAAGATTATCCTAGACCCGTGATGGCGAACCTATGGCACGCGGAGCCATATCATGTGCTCCGGCCAGCTGATTTTGGGGCCTTCTGGGCCCACTGGGAGTCGGGAAACAGGCTGTTTCCAGCCTCCGGAGGGGGTGGGGAAGGTCCATTTTTTGCTCTCCCCAAGCTCCAGACCCTTTCTAGGAGCCTGGGGAGGGCGAAAAACCCCTAGAGGTCCTCCAGAGGCCAGAAACGTTCCGTTTGCCGGAAGTCCCATTTTTTTGCTCTCCCCAGGCTTCAGAGCCTTTCTAGGAGCCTGGTGAGGGCGAAATGGCCCATTTCCAGTGGGGGGGCGCATGGAATTATGGGTGTGGGCACGCACACGTGCGACCCCCCCCCCCCGCCCCCCCCCTTGTTCCAGACACGCGAACCAAAAAAGGTTCGCCATCACTGTCCTAGACTATTGTTTGTACATTGCAGCAACCATTCAGGATTTTCACAAACTTTGGTTGACTCCAATGAGACAATTATGAAATAGGTTCCTCCTGTCTTTCCCTGCCATAGTAGCCAGCAATGATTTCCACTAGAAATATGAGTGATATTTTTTTCTTTCAAGTTAACCTTGCATTCTGTAAAGGCCAAGCATACTTTTTGCCTTTCTTCTCTGTCTCAACTGTCAGATGCATTTATTAGCTATAATGAATTTTGTTATGGCTTGGTGCACTCACCTTGTTTTTAGATGTTTTGTGTAAACAAAACAAAAAGACAAATGTCTTAAAATAAGGTGAGTGCATTAAGCCATAACACGCTTTCACCATAATAATTGTTAGCAATTAATATTTGGAGAATAATTGCAGAGTAATAATTAAATAACATACTTGCGGTTATTTTGGTCTCCTTTAATCTGAATTCCATCCATGCAAACTATTTCCTTCCTTAAGGAACACCCCAGTTCATTGAACAATGGTTTTATTATCATTTAATAACAAACACAGATTACTGAATGCCAAGTAGGGTACTCTGAGTATTCCACCTTGAGCCCCCTTGGACTGGATTTGAGGTTTTCCTCTAGGGCAGTGATGGCGAACCTTTTTTTGCTCAGTTGCCAAAAGGTCGCGTGTGATAGCGCGTGTATGCCCACACCCATAATGCAGTGCCCTCCCCCCCCCGTGTTGATCAGTTCTTTTAGTTTTTTTTTTCCTATCAAAATTGATGTCAAAAAAGCCTGAAAGGAGGCATGATATAGCCTAGATCAGTGATGGCGAACCTTTTTTAGCTAGGGTGCCAAAAGGGCGTGCGCGCGCGTGCCCACACCCATAATGCAATGCCCTCCCCCCCATGCATGCACGCACAATCCCCCGGAAACGAACTTCCGGTTGGGCCATTTTTCACCCTCCCCAGGCTTCAGGTGGCTTTCCTGAAGCCTCGGGAAAGCGAAAATGACCTCCCCCCACCCTCCGGAAGGCTGAAAATCAGCTGGCCAGCGGGCACATGCGCGCTGGAGCTGACATAGGGCAACGCCTCGCGTGCCCTCAGATATGGCTCCGCGTTCCACCTGTGGCACGCGTGCCATAGGTTCTCCATCACGGCTCTAGGGAATGCAATACAAAATGAAGGGGTTTAGGATTGTTCCTTCTCAAAAAAAAAAACCCATTTAGGAAGTTGTGATTATATTTATTTTGTTAAAATGCAATGATGTCTAAGGGACGTCTTTCAAGTTGTTTTGATTTTTAAAAAGTCCAACAAACAGCAAGACTTATATGCATTGTTTATTTTATTTTGGTTTTCCTATGCTTCCTGAACTGACTTTGTTCCATAATCCATTAGGATATCTTCCAAATGTTAAAACAAGTTGAAAGTAACCCCTCTACTACTTCATACATTTTTAAAAAATAAAATCTGGTCTAAAGAATGTTTATTTGATTTAAGAAATTTTTGAGACATTTTTAAACATTTCAGTAATTATGTTTGTATTTGTTGCTTTGGATAGTGAGAAGGGTGGCATGCATATTTAATAAAAAATAATAATTTTGCAGATTAATCAACTATTCCTTGACCCATATATATGGCTTTAAAGTAACTAATTCAGATCATCTGATTAAGGAATTTGTAATAAATTAAATCCTCCATACAACTGAGTGGATTCAAGGTCTATAGTTTCACTTAGGAGAATCATCAGAGTACAAACACTATTAACAGAGTAACAAGAGCAGAAAAGGACCTTGGAGGTCTTCTAGTCCAAACCACTGCTCAAGCAGGAGACCCTATACCATTCCAGACAAGTGGCTGTCCAATCTCTTCTTAAAAGCCTCCAGTGATGGAGCACCCATAATTTCTGAAGGCAAACGTTCCACTGATTATTTGTTCTCACTGTTAGGAAACCTCCTCAATTCCAGGTTGCTTCTCTCTCCTTGATTAGTTGCCATCCATTGTTTCTTGTCTTGCCTTCTGGTGCTTTGAAAAATAGGTTGACCCCCTCTGCTGTGTGGCAGCCCCTCAAATATTGGAACACTGCTATACTATACTATACTGCTATACTATACTTTTGCTGCTACTGCTGTTCCTCAAATAAAGGTTATACAATGGAGATGCTAACTGCAAATTGGCTCTGGCTCGAGTACCTCTCCTTTAAGTGATTGATTGATTGATTTAGATTTTTTTGCCCACAGCAATCTAACAGACTCTTGGTGGTTAACAAATACAATAGAACCCCAGTACAAAACATCAAGAATATAAAAATAGTGCTAAAGTGCTAAACCCACAGAGCTATAAATATCAAAGAAACATCATCCCCCAGACAACGTCTTGAAGATCTCAGTCTAGAACATCTTCTGGAAGGTGGCCAATGTAGGAGCAGATCCAGTGGTGAAATCCAATTTTTTTTACTACCGGTTCTGTGGGCATGGCTTGGTGGGCGTGGTAGGGGAAGGATACTGTAAAATCTCCATTCCCTCCCCACTCCTGGGGGAAGGTTACTGCAAAATCCCCATTTCCTCCCGATCAGCTGGGACTCGGGAGGCAGAGAATAGATGGGGGCGGGGCCAGCCAGAGGTGGTATTTGCCGGTTCTCCGAACTACTCAACATTTCCGCTACTGGTTTTCCAGAACCTGTCAGAACCTGCTGGATTTCACCCCTGAGTAGATCTAACTTCAAGTTCAAAGCTGTTCTGAAGGGTCAGCACTATCAGAAAAAAATCCACTTCCAAGCATTATTCCCCCTTAATCTCTTTCGTCTCTTTTTGCATCTGTTATTTTTAATCCTTCTTCCTAAACACTAAAGCAATTACAAAGTCTAAAAACTCAGGATAAACTCAGATGAGTCATAATTGATACCTTATTTGTTGAAGGTACACCTTATTTGCAATGCATAGTTGGGCTACAAAACTCCTGATGCAGAAAAGGGAATTTTCTGCACTCCTGTGTTATTATCTCATGATCATTTTGCTGTTTGCAACCCAGAGCTGATAACTCCCTTTATTTGTAGACTTTTTCAAGTTTTCCTTATAGGATATCCAGATCTGGAGTGCATATAGGCAGATGATCTCTTACTAGGAGCAAAAACATACAAAAAATGCTGAGCCTTTAACTTGAAAATAAATCATAAGGGTAAAGGCACTCACTATTCTCCCCCCCCTCTTAAATTACATATATCAACTATAAGGGTCAGGAGATACGTTTGGAAATGGAGATGAAACTAAAGCTTGGTGCTTTTTGGCAACTTGCCAGCCTTTAATTTAATTAGTCTCTGGTACATCTTTAAGGAGGCGTCAATGGACATTGTGAGAGAGAGCCATGGTGGCACAATGGTTAGAATGCAGTATTGCAGGCTAATTCTGCCGCTTGCCAGCGGTTCAATTCTCAGCGGCTCGAAGTTGACTCAGCCTTCCATCCTTCTGAGGTTAGTAAATTGGTGACCCAGATTGTTGGGGGCAATATGCTGACTCTGTAAACCACCTGGAGAGGGCTGTAAAGCACTATGAAGCGGTATATAAGTCTAAATGCTATTGCTATTGCTATGGTTTCTAAAGCAGAGAGTTTTCAATCATTTTCAGGTGATGAAACTGTTACTGACTGAAAATTTGAGGGTGGCGGTGGTGGCTTTTTTGCCCTAATTTCTTATAAAACTTAGTTTGAAAAACCCGGGCTTACAGGCTAGCTGTAAGAGCATCACTCTGCTGGAAAATAGCAGAGTTCTACCTAGTCTGAAATTCTGTATGCCAGACTGGCTAACCACAGGAGAGGCCTCCTACAGGACTCATAAAATGTCTTTTCATTATATTTTCACCCAGCAGCTCTTCCTCAAGCAAACATTTCTTTCTGGGCCAACAAATCGTCCTCTGGCCTTCTCATGGTTTGTGGAGCAGATGACTGATGAGTTAGGCTTCAGCAGATAAAAGTTCATGCCATAATAAATTTGGGAAATGTTTAAGGTACTGCAGAAACGTCTTCGTTTTTGTTACATTTGTACAGCTATTTCACAGATTTGTTTGCAGTTAAATAAAAAGAATGTATTCCAAAAGAAGTATTTAGCATAATAATTAAAAATTCTACTTTCTTCCTCCATTCTTCAGATACAGAGGGAGTTTGTGTGATCTTCTTCCCAAACTTGGGGGGGGGGATTCTAAAAAGAGAACTCAAAGCATTGTTTCACCTTTTATCATTGCCATTTCTAATCAAGATTTTTCAATTGAGTTATAAAATTCAAATTCTATACTTTTGAACCACAGCTCAAAAGAACAAATGTAGGGTTTCTTTCCTGACACAGGAGAGCAACCGCCAGTCATTTAGCAAAATGGACCAATGGTCTGAATTGGCATAAGACAGCTTCCTGTTATTTCCATGCTCCCCCCCCCCGGGCAATTTAGTGCTACAAATGATTGTACATTCAGGTCTATTGTGAGGTATACAAAGCCCAAGAGCTCCAGGTTGAATATTGCTGATTTGGCAGCAGAAGAGACAGTCTCAGCTAAAACACTTGGTATTAAATGGGTCTCTGATTCCTGCCACCACTGGGGTCTAATTTTGACTTCCCTGGATCTTGCTAGCTGGCACTTTCCCAGATAGCACATTATATTTACAAGGCTCATAAACTGTCAGAAATAACTTGTCCACTTAACTGGCTACAGTGATGCAGTTTTAGAAAGAGAGAGAGACAGCCCTCTCAAGAATGAGTCCTCTTTTTAATTTGTCGTCTCCCCTCCCTGTAGCTACTAAAATAATTTTGTTAGATTCCAGAGATAAAGGCTTTTACAGCTTTAATTTCTCGGGAGATTCCAGCTTCTTTGGAATTTGCCAGTTGCCTGTAGGATGTCATATCATACCAGACTGTGAGGGTGTTACCCTCAAAGAAGTCCATATTATGCCCCTGACAAATCACTGCCTTGTCGAGTAGTGTAAGTATCATAATTCTCCCATATGTCTTTATATGTATCAGAGACTGTGGCTTTCTAAAACTGTCCTTTTCCTGAGGAGATGAGTATTGATTATTTTTAAGCAAGCTGCTTGGGGAAAGATGGCCATGGTAGAGACGCTTAATGTTTTCCTTTTCCATTATTTTGTTTTTAAACCTTCCAGTAGCTTTCCTGTCTAATCCCAAAGCTGAAAATGTATATTGTTTACCCATTTCACTATTAATTACCTAACTGATGAGTCAAATCTTCCTTCTTCTCTGCAGATGCCCACACCTGTAAATCCCTAGCTTATTCCCAGTGCTTAAATGGGAATCCATCACCATTAATACAACTCACTCAAGCAGTTGCTTGGGTTGCAAATATGTTAAGGGGATGCTCATTAAAATACACTTTCTAGAGCTCTGATATTACATTGAAAATCTGAAGGAGGAAAATTTAACAATGATGCAAAACGTAATATACCGGTAGAAAGTCATCAGGATTTCAGTGATGAAGTGAGCTGCAGTTCATAAAAATATATGGCTTTTAATAAAAAAAAATTACAAAAGTTTGTACTAGATTCCTTATTTTTGGTCCATAAGAAAGTGAATGCAGAGAATGCCTTTCATTCTTACAAATGTTGCCTTGAATTGAATAGAGTCTGGAAACCATTTTCCATCAGGGAAGTTAGTTAGGGACCAATTTCTGTTCTACCATTCCTAAACAAACCCTAGCCAGTTATTAAAAGTGATGGAAGCTCTTAATTATATTTTAATGATAATGCTATTATAAGGCTAATGTTAATTAATGAGGCAGAGAAGAGAGAACGAGAGGGAGGGAGGGAGGGAGGGAGGGAGGGAAGGAAAGGAAAGGAAGAAAGAAAAGAAAAGAAAAGAAAAGAAAAGAAAAGAAAAGAAAAGAAAAGAAAAGAAAAGAAAAGAAAAGAAAAGAAAAGAAAAGAAAAGCCCACTTTTCCTCTAACACAGAGATGCACAGCTATGACCCAGAAATGGAGGTCATCCCATATGTTTCGCCATTCCTAAAGAGTATGAGGTGTTTTTATTTTGGTACCTGAAAAACGAATTGGATTCTCAAAAGAAAAGCATCTGATCCTTTTAATGATCCATTTTATAACAATGATTTCAGAAGCAGTACCATTTTAATGAACATTTTAACATCGTGTTGTGCGCCATTTGTGCCTTTTTCTGGCTTATGAGGCTGTGCACACAGTCACTCATGTCCTTGTCATCTCTCTTACACAGTGGTGAAATCCATTTTTTTTACTACCGGTTCTGTGGGCGTGGCTTGGTGGGCGTGGCTTGGTGGGCGTGGCAGGGGAAGGATACTGCAAAATCTCCATTCCCACCTCCACTCCAGGGGAAGGATATTGCAAAATCCCTATTCCCTCCCCACTCCTGGGGGAAGGATATTGCAAAATCTCCATTCCCATCCTACTCCGGGGCCAGCCAGAGGTGGTATTTGCCGGTTCTCCGAACTACTCAAAATTTCCGCTACCGGTTCTCCAGAACCTGTCAGAACCTGCTGGATTTCACCCCTGCTCTTACATGGAGCTATCCTTGAAGAGTATTCGGAAGGTACAAGTGGCACAGAACACAGCAGTACAGTCAGTTCTGGAGGCCCCTTGGGTTTCACATGTAATACCACTGTTATAATGAGCTGCACTAGTTGCCATTATGCTTCTGGGTTCAATTCAAGGTGTTGGTCATTACTCTTAAAGCTCTTTATGGCATGGGTCCAGAGTATCTGAGAAGTCATCTCACCCCAGTGGCAGTAGCCTGCCCCACTAACTCCAGCAGAATAGGCCTACTTCAAATCCCGCCTGCAAAAGAATTTCAGCTTGTGGGATGCAAGAGAAGAGACTTTTCTGCTGTGGCCCCCAGACACGCACTTCTGGTCTTCTGAAAGAGCTGGCTCTGCTACCTGGCCTGGAGTCCCAATAGGAGCACATTTCTTTGGTGTGGCTGAGCAGAAAATACAAGATCCCACCGCCATGTTACCCATCCTCTTGGTTTTTAGCTTTCTATTTAATCCTTTTAATTATAATCGCTTTGTATTGTCTTTATATTGTAAGCCTCCCAGTCACTTTATCAGAGAGTCGGGCAGCATTAAAATGTAATAAATAAATAAAATTTAATAAATAAATGTGATGTCTCTAGAGATTTGACTACAATACTACTACTTTGCTTTTCCTTTTAAAATACCCTTTCTGGTCCTTCCCTCATCAGCTTGCTAGCTCTTGTCAAATTCAGATATCTTAGATCGAGAAAGCTCCTTTCTCACTCCTGTCATCAGCCTGCCCAGCTGTCATGTAACAAGTGAACAGTAGACTATAGACATTAGCAGTGCCTTGTGGTTTAGTTAGAAGAGAAGCTGCAGATGATGTATAAAGGATGCTCTTGGGAGAGATCAGCAAAATGGAGATGCCTGGCAAGGTAACGTGTTTCCTAACAGGTACAATAGGTCATGGTAAGCAATGAACACATCTTATTTACAGATGGTTCTTCTTTCAGTAAATAAAACAAATTATTAAATCACACCATGGATGCTGTTGGGTATCTGATTGTGCTTTCTAAAGCAGACTGATCTAAGCTTTTGTTAATTTCTCTCTTCAAGCTGTATTACAATTGTGAGGCAGGCATGGATCTCCAAGGAGCCCTTACAGATGCTAAGCAATCCAAATTGTTTAATTTGCATGCATTCAGAATGAGAATAATGCCCTGGCTTTTGTTTGCTTTAATAAACACAGATAAAGAAAAAAAGACAATACAACTACTCCCCACTCCCCCCCCCTAAAAAAATCAGAAGGCTTTGTTGTATATGACCAAATATGACTAGCTGCATCATGCTATAATATTATGACAATTATTTTACCATCTTTAGCACCTGCAATTGCATAATAACAAGAACACAACTTTAGTAGTTCCACAGGATCAGATGGAGATTGGGATCACAAACTGGAACCAATAAATAGGTTTGTTTTTGTTTCTTTTGAGGAAAAAGAATGTCATCCTTTGAAAGCACGTTTATATCAAATCTACAAGAAATTTCTCCATAATCCATTTTAGGCAAGTTTTGGCTACTGATCAGTTAGGATGGGAACTTGGCCTCATTCATTACTAAAAGAAGCTGGCAGTGAGTTGATGATAACTATGCCAAATTGAATGATAATGTAAGGATCTGTTGAATCTGTCTATAAGTTGTTCCCTCTAGGATGTTCAGAGATTCCTAATGCATTTATTTCCCTGGAAAATCCAGAACAGTTATCAATAACTAGGAGAAGAACCATGTAATCGGAACCTCTGAAGTGATCCAGTGTAATGGCTTCCCAGGACACCCATCATGGATCTTATTTTTCAATACATGCATACATTGAACATAACTATATTCTTAAAGACTGTACTTTGGATGGTGTTTATTTTATGATTTAGTAATTTTAAAATAGCTGCAATATTCTACTGTTACTTATGGTAGAATAAATACAATGCTTCCATTTTCAAGTTTGTTTTCCTCAGAATTCCCTCCTTTTAAAATACACTTCCAGAACTTGGATCCAAAGAATAAATGAAAGATAAAAACGTTGGAGCTGCTGTTTCTTCCACTGTCTCCTGAGGTGACCATGCCAAGCAATTATAACAGTCTTGAGATGCTTAGAAAAAAAACACTCTAAATTCAGAACCCATCCTTCATGCAAATAGTTCACCATATGGGTTTCTGGCTTATGAGGCAGTTTGTACTCAGCAGAGAAGAGTTTGTCAAAGCTTGTCTTTGTTTACCAGAAAGATTCTGGCTTGTCTTTTCTGCTATCAGAAATATATCTCAGCAAACAGTCTTCCCAGTCTTCAGGATATGCAGATGTTGTCTGCCCCAAATAACTGCCTAACATTTATAATCAGCTACTTGATCTAATCCAGGTGGTTACAAGGAGGGGGGGGCGTTTAAGGCAAGGCAAGGTTCGTTTGGAGAGCTGGAGGTGGTTTTGTCGGATCTGCAGCAGCACAAAGCACCAATTTTTCTTATCCTAATCCTAAAGCTGATGGGAAAAGGTGACATTCAGGGAGACATTATGATAGGAAAAGCTCATGCTGCCGAAGGCAGTCAAATATCAAAACCAGGTGATTAAAAACCATTCGGTAACTTTCTCGGAAACCATGGATGCGGGAAGGTATTATGTATGCTTCCTTCTTGAAAAGCACTTGAGGAAAAAGTGACAGGCAGGTGCACTTCTTCATATGCTTCCCTGCCCTGACAGGAAGGAGGAGAAGCAGCACATTCAGTACATTCTCTACACATTTTACTGCTTTCTCCTACTGTCCTTTCATCATCGAAAGAATAGAGGTTTTATGAAACAGAGCAATGCAGGACCTGTTGTTCCAAGTCAGCCGAATAAAAACAGTTGGGCAGGAAAGGAAGAAGGTATTGAGATACCCAGCTTTTCATCTTGGTTGTAATAGAACGGTAAAATTTTGGAGAGAGAGGGGGAGAAGGAAGGTTCACAGTAGGGTTACTGCATCTTTATATATTCATATATTCCAGTTTGGTTGTGTTCTGCCCCAGCGACGAGCCACCAATAATACGCACACACAAACTGCAAAACACTGTTCTTTTACTAATAAATGTCTCCTAATAACTTCTTAGGAGCAACATAATAATTTGAAAACAAAATAAAGGCAGAATAGGGGTTTCCAAATCTCCGCTGGTAAATGTCTAATCTTTAACAGCTGGCCGGAGTCCAAGTGATACTATGAGCAGGTCTGACTGTATTTGGCAATACTCCCAGAACTAGAAATGCAGGAAATAAGACCTGTACTGGAACAAGTACATGAGCAGACTGGAGTCACAAAGAGCAAGAGTGATATCAAACGTTGTTTCCTGCAACAAGGCTCAGCGTGGTCAGGGCTTAAATAGTCTAAGGGTGTGGCCACTTAGCCTGCAGCTCTACTCTCGAGGAGACCTCCTCCTGAGTAGCCACTCTTGTCTTTTAGCACTCTTGTCTCCTGCGTGCCCGAGCATTGAGAAGAAGAGCTCCTCCTCTTCTTCTTCGGCCCTGATGGGCTCCTCAGGAGGTACAAAAGGCCCTGCTTGACTCTCAGCCTCCTCACTCTCTGACTCGGGTGCCAGGTACACGGGCCGATGGTACCTCGCCACAACCGCCTCATTGTCCTCCTCGCTCTCTGACTCGGGCGCCAGGTGCACGGGCCAATGGTACCGTGCCACAACCACCTCATCGTCCTTGGGATCCATGAGCACCAGCACGGGACGCTGGCGGGCCACAACAGGTTGAGTGATTAAGGCACCAGGCTAGAAAGTGGAAGACCGTGAGTTCTAGTCCCACCTTGGCCATGAAAGCCGGCTGGGTGACCTTGGGTCAGTCACTCTCTCTCTCAGCCCAACTCACTTCACAGGGTTATTGTTATATAGAAAAAAGGAGAAGGAAGGTGTGGGATATCTTTGCCAAGTTCACTTATTTGTAAAAAATAAAAAAGGCAAGATATAAATATATGAGTAAATAAATATACATTTTTAAAAAATCACAATCTTTTTCTAGTCCACGAGAAGGTGTGTGTGTTTTTTCTGTAAACAATCAATTTCAAGTGTATTTCCTTCATGGTAATGATTGCCACAACCTTTAGCTCATATCTTTGTATATATCTAGCTTAGGGCAAGGCATTCAGTATTGTTGTTTATAAATTTGAAACTTTAGTACATTTACTGAAAGTTCTGTTTTGAGAGTTTTTCTCTGCAGTTTTTAGCCCTTGTCTTTCATGTCAGTTCCAAAGGAAATGCTTTTGGAATATATTTCAGAAAAGAAAATCTTGGGGGGGGGAGGGGAGAGCATTTCTCATGAATGAGTTGCTGGGTTCACATTGCTAATTTAATTATAAAGTGGCTGAGGAGTGGACCAAGTGTCCCGTCCTTCACTGTTCTGCTATCTCTGAACTAGCATGAGGATTTTCAAGTTTCAAAATGTAATCCTAAAATTAACTCCTAAGATTTAATGCCTATCATGAGGCAGTTCTTCCTACTGAGTTGTTTCAAAAAAGCAAGATCGCAAGGAAAACAGTGTAGTGGTAGCGTTTCCCGACCTCAGACATTTTCAGAAGTGTGTGGACTTCAACTCCCAGCAATACCTCATTACTGGCTGGGGTATTTTGGGAGTTGAAGTCCACCCATCTGAAAATGGCTACAATTGGGAAGCACTGGTGAAGTGGTAGTGTTATATGTGTTGGGAAACAGCTACAATACTTTATGCTTTTCATTTTGATTATGTTAATATGTCTTTGTACAATTATGTAATTTTAATGATATTTATATAATATACTTAAATTCTTAACGTTCTATTATTTCGACTTCTTAGAGGATCGGATATAAAGAAAGAAAAAAGTGGATATTAGAGCTGTGGTGGTTCAGTGGTTAGAATGTGGTTAGAATGCAATACTGCTGGCTAACTCACTGCTCACACCAGAAGTTCGATTCTGACAGGCTCAAGGTTGACACAGCCTTCCATCCTTCCGAGGTCGGTAAAATGAGGACCCAGATTATAATAATAATAATAATTATTGGGGGCAATATGCTGATTCTGTAAACAGCTTAGAGAGGGCTGTAAAGCACTGTGAAGGGTATATAAGTCTAAGTGCTGTCACTATTATTTGACTTTTATCGTTCAAAATAAAGCTGCACACTCTGCAGCTCATGTTGGAAATCCCTCCACTTCCTCCAATGTTGCCAGTATCCCAAATAGCGCCTCCCACTGAGCCTCCATGCCTCGCCATCCTCCTCCCCAGCAAACTCCCTTCAGCAGATGAGGGAGGCTCCACCACACTGCTGGGCTCACTAGGCACATTCCAGGGCTGCATCTTCATCCAGCTGGAAAGAAGTTAACAAGCAATTTCCAAAAATGATTAGAAAAAGGAAGTGTTTGAACCCAGTGTCTTTTTGAAGGCACTGACTGTGGTTTGAACAAGTTGTCTATTTGCTCATCTCCCAGAACTCTCAGAGTCTGCTGTCTTGTAGTCTCCTCACAAGGAGCAACAGTCTGGAGCACTGGTGAGTGATCTTGACTCCTCTCCTTCACTGGAGAAGAAATACAAAGAGCTGGTCTAATTAGCAGCTCTTCATTTTGCTTCAGGTGTCAGCTGCACTTTTAGTGGCACAGTTTCTAGTTTCTTCATGGGAAGTCCAAAATATATGAAAATTTTGAGGGTCAGCTTTCTTGAGCTCACTTTCTTTTGCTTTTTTTTCTCAGAAAAAAAAACATACAAACCTAAAGCACGTGCCCTTTCAACTTTCTTTCTCATTGGATGTAGCTAGCTAGCTTTGCCTATTTATATAATGTATTTTCTGTAAATAAATCTTCTTCCTGTTGTAATTATGAAACCTTCAGTAGTCTTTCCTCAGATCAGAGTCCTTCAGTTTCCAGTAATTTCATGGATAGTCACTATCCTTGAAAATGTTTGACCTTAGGGAGAAAAAGTCTACTTCAAATTTAATTGATTTGCATTGGGTTGGCATTATTTGTTAACATAGGAACATGTATACAGTATATGTGTGTTAATATTGGTGTATAAGTTAAATTAGTGAAGGCACAATACACAATCTGAACAAATTCCTTTCCCAATTTTGAACTACTTGCTTGCTCCATATCCTTTAGCGTTTGATTGCTATTCTCAATTTTTTGCACTGCTTTATTTAGATATAATTCTTTCTCTGCCCTTCTCTGGAACTCTATGATTAGCTGGACAATTTTCCATCTTTCTTGTTTGTTGCTTTCTATCTTCCTTTGTGTTTTTTAAAATCTATTTGTATATTCTACTGTTCTTTATGAGGAAAATGAGGAAAAAAGCAAAACACAGGATAATAATGATAGAGATACATACATTGTCAAAGAAAAGAAACAAAACAGCACATAAAAGATTCATACAAAATCTACGCTTACAGCCAATCCACTCGTAAGTGGCAAGTTCAATCAGGTCTTCAATTCACTGAATAAATGGAGTCATACATCTTTCCAATGTTGCAATATCAGTCATTTAGCTACAATACGGGCATGGAGAACCCATTTATGTTGTCTGGTTGTCAAATTCCATGCACTACCGGTAGGTATATAGTTCAAAAGAATATTATCCTTTTCAATTTAGCTTTTGTTGCACAATCATATTTATATAATCCACTACTTTTTCTCCAAACTTGGTAGGTATGAGACATTCTAAAAACATATTTTAAAGAAGCATTATCCTTCTTACATCTCCAAGGAAGCAATGTTTTTGACAGTCCTTCTCTGTACAAATGTAATGAAGTCCAATAAATTCTACGTAATTATTACTTGTTATATAAGTAGTAATTTGAAATTCATTGACACTTTTGCTGTAGAAGTTCAGACTCTCTCCCATTGCCTGGACAATATAGGAACCTCTAGTTCTTTATTCCACTCATTTCCTAACATCTGCGTATGAAATTCATGTATTGATAACAAATATTTATAAAAACTAATACTAGCTTTTTTAGTTTTAAAGGATTTAACAAGTTATTCTAATATCTCAGATCTCTCTGAAACTGGAAATGCTGCTGGTCCAAACAATGTTGTTAACAAATGTTGTAATTGTAAATATTGGCACTGAGTAAATATTTGATGGATGATATTTATCTCTTAATAAAGAGTATGTTAAAAGTTCTTCTTCATCTATCTTTTGGGTCAAAGTCAATATCCCCATTTCAACTAATTTTTCTATATCACAATTTTTTCTCCCAATTTTAAAAGTTCAATCTTTCCATAAAGTCAATTTAAAATGGAAAAAGGATCAGTTTTTTTAATTAGACATTACATCCCATAATTTTCTCATTTACGTAGAGACTTAGTATATTTAGATCCTAATACTGTCCATCCAACCAAAGGTGCTATATATGTATATCATGAGTTACAGTCCAGACTTGCTCAGGGATTCTATTTTTCAGATGTAATCCATAAGATCTGTTATTTATCTTCGTTGAACAATCATACGGGATATTGATTAAACCATATCTTATTGGACTGATTATTTGATTATTTAACTGAAGCTGTAATTTTTTTCAAGAAAGAACTGATCTTCTGAACTGCAACCAGTACCAAATCTTGTGATTGCTTACAGAGTACATAGTCAATTTGATTTTAATGTTGTCTATCTAGTGATGTCTTTGTGTAAAGCCATCTTTTAGATTGTTTGAAGAAAATATTTTCTGTACACCTTGTGTTTTTTGGCAGATCTGTTTCCTGCTTCAATTCATACCCAAAGGACTTTTTTTTTTCATTATACTAGATCCATGATGGCGAACCTATGGCACGCGTGCCACAGGTGGCATGCGGAGCCCTCTCTGCAGGTACGCGAGCTGTTGACCAGCTCAGCTCCACTGCGCATGTGTGTGTGCCTCCCGCCAGCCAGCTGATTTTCGGGTCAGACACGGGCATGCTTTCTCCTCACTTTCTGCAGCCCGTGCCTTCCCAGATCTCTGGAGATTCTACCCCAGCACTGTTTGGGCATGCAAGGCTTTTCCCTCCTCCCAGCTCTGTTTGGGGAAAGGAGGCTTTCCCCCCCCCACAGCTCTGTTTGGGGAAGGGAAAGTTCCCCCCCCTCACAGCTCCATTTGGGGAAAGGAGGCTTTCCCCCCCCAGCTCCGTTTGGGGAAAGGAGGCTTTTCCCCCCTCCCAGCTCTGTTTGGGGATGGGAGGCTTCCCCCCCCCCCGCTGTTTTGGGATGTGAGGCCAAAACAGGGGGGTCGCACGTGCATGTGCGGGGGGTCGCGCACGCATGTGCAGGGGGCGGAACATGCGGGAGGGGCATTGCATTATGGGTGTGGGCACTCGCGCACGTGCGACAGTGCACGCGCGCGCACTTTCGGCACCCAAGGGAAAAAAGGTTCGCCATCACTGTACTAGATGCTAGTTTATTTCCAACTTTAGCATTCCAGTCTCCTATGATTAATTATCTTTTATTTTAGTATTGCATTGACAAGATATTGCAAACTCATTGTGTCCTCAGGATGTGCCTGGCCAGGTAATGATCCTCAGGATGTGCCTGGCCAGGTAATGGTGTATACTGCAGCTTAAAATTATGAAACACTTTTGTAGAGTTCTGATTTGGTATTTTGTTTTCCATCAGCAAGCTTGTCTAGGCTTTTTACTCCTCCTTTTGAAGTAGCCTTAAGGAGCATTTCTTAAAAGAAATAAAACATTTCTCAATAGGGGCCAGCCATGATTCTCATCTGTAATTCATTTTCCATAGCATCTTCTTCTTCACCTCCTTCAACTAACCTCCTTCAATTTACCCAGGTTCTCTTCTTGCCTCACTGTTTTTATATATGTTATCTTACTATCTTACAATCAAGTTACCTGCTTTTGGTCATCAGTTTAGTGTTTGAACATTAACAGGAAATAAAAGCATATATAAGAATTATGTGCTTTCCTGTATAGCGTGCTTCTCCCTCACTAACTCAGATGGTATTTTTAATGTATGAAAACAATTTGTATCCCTAAAGAGAGTCAGAGGAAACAGATAGACAGAATTTGATTTTTATTTTAGTATTATCTCAGAAGTTAGTGACCTTGGTAACTATATGTGTAGACTGACATCTACATTCAAGAAAACTCTTAACATTCTATCTGTCTGTCTGTCTATATATCTATTATTTGTCTATCTATCTCTATCGATATATCTGTCTTTCAGATTTCCATCATTTTTTAATTATTTGTACAATAACTGTGACCGTGATCCTGCATACACAGAATCTCAGTCTGCAACTGCTGCCCTTTGCTACTTGTTCTGTTCACTAAGGTAGAATTGTATGGAAGAGAATCCAGCCTTCAAGGTTATAAAGATCCCACATTTTACACAATTATATATTTAGTTTATTATATAAACTAGAGAACTAGTACAGGTTTGTTTGATTCACACATAGGAGTTTGATACTTTCTAAAGTTGAAGCAGTTCTCAGTTGCACACAATTTAAGTTTAAGTTAAGTTTACTTTATTGTCATTACACCTCGTACAACGAAATTAAATGCCATCTTCAGTTTACATTATAACTATAAAAATAAAACACAAACACACATCCTTCACATTCTTAAAGTGTTGGGAAGGA
>QLTV01001816.1:3920506-3932981 GCA_003457575.1 Thermophis baileyi
CGCACGACGAGGCTAGGTGTTCAATCTCCCGTCTATGCGGTTTCATCGTTGTCTTGAATGAGACCAATCACTGTTGTATCATCTGCAAACTTCAGTAGTTTAACAGATGGATCGTTTGAGATGCAGTCATTGGTATATAGAGAGAAGAGAAGTGGTGAGAGTACACAGCCTTGGGGGGGGGGGGGTGGGCTAATTGTACAGGTAGCGGATGTGATTTTGCCTAGCTTCACCTGCTGCTTCCTGTCCGTTAGGAAGCTTGTGATCCAGTTACAAGTGTATTCAGGTACCGCTAGCTGATTTAGTTTAGTTAGAAGAATGTCCGGTATGATGGTATTGAATGCTGAACTAAAGTCTACAAAGAGGACCCTTGCGTAGGTCTCTGGAGATTCAAGATGTTGTAGGATATAGTGCAGAGCCATATTAACAGCATCATCTGTCGATCTATTTTCTCGGTATGCAAATTGCAGGGGGTCTAACAGTGGATCCATGATGGTTTTCAAGTGGGACATCACTAGCCTTTCAAAGGTTTTCATAACTACAGATGTTAGAGCAACTGGTCATTCGGTTCCTTGATGGAGGGCTTCTTCGGCACTGCAATTATAGTGGAGCGTTTGAAGCAAAAGGAACATGGCATATCTCTAGTGATTTGTTGAAGATTTGGGTGAAGATGGGGGCCAATTGGTCAGCACAGACTTTTAAGCAAGAAGGAGTTATCTTGTCTGGGCCTGGTGCTTTTCCTGGCTTCTGTCTGTGAAATAGATCTTGCACTTCCTTTTCTGTGATCACCAGGGGTTGTGAACCCAATGGGATGGGGTCAGTTGTAGGAGGTTTGGCTGTTGTTGGTGTGTCTGGGATGGAGGTTGTGGAGATAGGTAGCTGTAGTTTCCTTTCAAACCTGCAGTAGACCTCACTGCTAACCTCACCATTAACATGGTGAGAAAGAGAATCCCATATATAGAACAAAATCATCCACTTTTCAGCCATGTAAAAAGAATAGTAGAATATGGCAGAAATGATATGCTACAATGATGAAAACTGCAACAAGGTTCCACATTGCTTCATGTCTATCTTTATTCCCCTCTTGTCTTACTTAACAACGTTACCTGTGTATGCAAAAGATGCTATCTGAAAACAAAAAGCAAATCTGTATTTGGGAAACTTGCAACTTTTCACCTGGGAACTGATCTCTGAAATGCTAATTTCTTCATGAAAAATAACATTGCTTTCTTGTTATTTTATTCATCAAGCCTGCATGCTCATCTTAGCCCTATTTCATGCTTAGGCATTAAGATAACTCCAGGATCAAATTTGATAATACAGTGGAATTCTCTTGTGAGTTGTGTTTGTATACTGTATATATAATTTCAAGAAACAGCTATGGGCAGAGGACCTTGAAATAGAGGATTTCAAATTTATACCAGAGGTGGGTTCCTCCCGGTTCGGACCGGTTCACCTGAACCGGTAGCAACCCACTGGTGATGTCACGGATCCGGTTCAGTTGGTGCCGGTCTGTGGGCGCCGCCATCTTTTTTTTGGACTTTTTTGGGGGGGGGGAATTTGGGGGGAATTTTTTTTAAAAAAAATCTTCTGCGCATGCGCAGAAGCCGAGTTTCCGGCACTGCGCATGCGTCACCATCTTGTTTTTGGCTTTTTTTTTTTGCTTTTTTAAATTTTTTGGCACTACGCATGCCGCAGCCATGCGGCGTGGGAGGAAGCAAACTGGCAGCGAGGTAAGTTAGAACCCACCTCTGATTTATACCTATTCTGTTAGCCCCTCCCTGTCTTATCATTTGTAGAAGAATTTTCAGCAGGAAAACACCATGGAGCAAGTAAGAATTTTGAAAAGCATTATGTTCCCATCCTAATCGAGACCCTACTGCTGCTGTTACGAGAAAAATATAAACAAAAATTGCATGTAGTTAATGCATTGTGGAATTTGACCCTCCAGAAAAACAGAAATTCTATGTTTAACATACCGAGAACCAAAAGGTCAAAAATAAATAATTGTTGCTTACATAGAATGGCAAACAACAATTGATATAGCTACTGCCTATTAAAATAGCTATAGTAGAATGAAATGGTACCATTCTAAAGTAGGGAAATGCCATTTTACAGATGGGACATACTGTGTTTAAATGATCTCCTGTGTAAAATATTATCTGAAAATAAAACTATAGCATTCTTCCAAATGACTCCCAATGTAGTATTCATTTCTTTTCATGGTTCTGTGGTTTGTGACTCTAGAGCTAGACACATAATCTTAAAATCCTGACAATCTTACATGTACATAAGAAATTAGGATGGGGAGGGGAGATTGCCCTATAAACTCACTTTGATGCTCCTCTCTGACCTTTTATATCCTAATCAGCTAAACAATTTAGTACAGCTTATAACTTTATGAGAACTGTCTTTTTTGTTTCGCTCTCTATTCCTCTACCCACTTTGTTCTAAATCATGCATGTCCAACTCATGGGCCGCATGTGGCCCTGGACAGCTACCATCTGGCACCACAAGACACCCCCCCAAATAAAGGAAATTTGTTATTTATATATATTAGCTATGTTATATATTTTATATGTGACCCAAAAATTTCCTCTTCACTCAGTGCAGCCCAGGCAAGCCAAAAGGTTCAATACTCCTGATCTAAATGATATTGGGGAGGGGGGGGGAATCCAAGTGATAAGCTTGTGAGGGAATGTTTTCTGAGTTTGTTTTAAGCCAATAAATCAAGAGCTTTTAACAGCCTAATCAAGACTGGTTCAAAACACTAGAGCAGACAGGATAAAAAAAAAATTCAAGACTTTTATTAGAAATTCTTCAATTACATCTTAAAATAGGAACAAGCAATTGTTTGAAAGCAGACGCAGGAGAGCACTAGAGGTATATAAATAATTATTATTTTATCAGCAGGTTATAAATCTTGAGACCGAGACAAAGGCCGGCTATTTATTTAGAGAGCAGCAAGATTTGAAGAGTTTGCTTGCCTTGTAATTATGCCTAGCACTCCAACATAGTCAAGAATATTTAGAGACAGGAAAGCCAAGTTCAAGATAAGTACATAGGTTGAGTCAGTCTGAAAAGCAAGCCAAATGTTTGATCACAGGGCAAAGAGGCACTACTTGGAACAGGGTATTAGAGACACAGAAATATAGAAGCAGGAATGTACTGTAGTTTCCAATAGAGGGAATATCTGAAATTCACTGTTAGGTAGGCAGTTCCTGGCTGTGTTAACCAAAGAAGTTAATGTCGCTTTCCCTCAAAGTCCTGGTCATTAGAATCAGCTGCCAACTGGGTTGAGTCAGACCCATCACTCTCGGCTGACTAACAGCCTGTTGCCTCTTGAACTTCAGGCCAACAGCTCGTTAAGATCTTTACTTCAGCCTCCAAAACAATGGAGCCAGAGGAGTCCATAAGACATGCCAAACAATATCAAAAACCCTAGCTTTTGTAGGTTTAATAAGAGTAAACAGCACACTGTCATTCATAGTTATTGAGATCAAAGCCATCTCTACCAAATAAATTTAGAATTAACATCTATACACTTTCAACCATTTTGAGGCCTTGCAAACAGCCATCATTGGCTTGACATGACACCATTTTCCAAGGCATCAGAGCACTTTGTGTCTTAGCCCACAGCTACTTCTTTTGAAAGTACATCATCTGTTGCCAGTTTGGGTGAGTTTCCCAATATACCTCTTCAGTGGCCACCATCTGCTAAACATCTTAATAGTGAAAAATATGTTTGTAATTAGCCTGGTATTAAAGGATCTTAGTAAAAGTTAAATTAGACAAATGGGCTACTTTGCCAGAAGCATGCCATTGCATTTCATGCCTCAAAACTGATTTCATGCCAGTCTTTTGTAATATTAACATAGACAGCAGATGGATAACTAGTATATTTTCTCCACCTATGTGCACGCTCATAAAATTCAAATGGCACATACTTTAGATAAGGCAAGATTTTATTAAATTTTTATTTAAACTCTTTGGGCAGTTTACAATAAAATACACCCAAAGATATAATTTCAGTAAAAACATATGCGATAAAACCAAACTAAATACAAAATGACAACACTATGCAAATTAAGCAACAGCAAGGTGATAATTCAAAACCTAAAATAATACAAATTAAAGTACAGTTGGAAGGCATTTAAAAATCTGATGCTGAAATTATTCTAATCTGGGCATCAGTCAAGTCTCTAGGGTAGGAAATTCCATAAATGGAGTATCACCACAAAAAGTTTTTACCTCTGTAGAGTCCCAACCCACCTCCTTTGGTGGAAGCACCAGGAGAAAGGCCTCATTAGAAGATCAGGTAACAGTCCTAAACAATTTAATGCTTTAAAAATCAAAATCATTGCTTTGAACTGGATATGGAAATGGACTTACAACCAATGTGGATGAGTGAAATACTGACTTAATATATAAATAGTGGCCTGTTCTAATGAGCCATCCAGCTGCGCTATTTTGAACTAACTAAAGTTTCTGGACCACTTCAGCTCCAGATACAATGCATTCCTATAGTCTAGCCAGAAAATCATCAGAATTATTAAGTATTGTGAAATTGTCTCTGTCCAGATAAGATTGCAGTTGGTAAATCAGCTTTAAGTAATGGTGGTGGAAAAAAACGCTCCATACCACAAAAGCTATTTGGGCCTCTAATGACAGTGGTAGATCTATGAGCCTCTTCAACTTGCTCCTTTAGGGCAAGTGCAGACTATTGCAGGACAGCGCCCCCACTCCCCCACACAATATCTCTATTTTGTATGTATTAAATCTTGCTTTGTTGACTCTCATGCAATGTTTGATCTTGCCCAAGCACTGGTTCAAAACACCAACTAGCTGGCCTGTGTTAGATGAAAAGGAGAGGTATGTCTGATGTCATTCGCATATCAATGGTATCTCTGCTCACTTGCCAAAATGACCTGTCCCAGCTCTTTCATGTAGATGGGGGACTCCATAATGAAACAGGCTTGAAGCAGAATAGTAATCCTTCAGCACCACCTTCTGGAAACAATCATCTAAATATATACTCTATAAAACACATTTGATACCAGCCAAATTGTTCAATGACAGAACAGAACATTAAATTTGCAGATCCCTCCAAAGCTAAGAAGGTTAGCTAGGAAGCTACCAGGAAATAAAAGGAAAGTAGATTGGACTGAGAAATTAAGAAGCATTCCAGAAGGCAGCTTTAAGAATGAATGAGTCTGTGTAATCCCAGGAATCAAGGATATCAAAAAGGAAAAAAAATGCTTTCTTCATGAGATATGACAATATTCTACTACAGTTTCTCCTAGTAATGTAATTCTTTACTATTATAGTTTGATTCAGACAACTCTTGAATAATAGCACATTTTTTAATCTATGTATACACATAAATAGAATTCTAAGAATTGTGTTGAATTTCAAACTTGCTGAAATTCTTACATAATGCAGTATGTCCCGTATCTTCTATCAGATATAATTAAAATAATTCCTCAATGTATTCAACAGAATTTTTCTACCAATTTACTTCAGAGATTTCTTCCACCCACTTCCTCTGCACATCTGTGCTAATTTGCTATTCTTCCCAATGGCTAGTTTAAAGAGAGAGCAGAAAGACGCAAACATTTTCTCCCTAGTGGCCCAAAGGTCAGAAAGTGTATAGCTGGGCAGACCAGCCACTGAACACCCATCTAGGGCTGATCACCAGCTGGGAAATTGTGATAAAAGAGATGGTTCAGTGAACAGTTATAATTGGCTCCATTCGGAGGCCTGCTTGACAAGCTGTGCTAAAGCACAGCAGAGAGTCTTTGTGTGCTGGTTGGGAACTCCTGCTCTACGGAGCTCAGCTGGTGACCTATGAAGAAATACATTTTTCCTACCATCCGCCATTAAAATGATCAGCCAGATCTAGTCGTTCTGATGCATGAGTGGAGCTCCAAAAGAGCAGGCATAAGACTCTTCTTGATCTTAAGCGAAGCGCAAGACGCTTGCCTTTTGTTGTTCTTGGGAAATCATCTCAGCATTAAACGGAGTTTTAAAAAAACCTCCTGATTCTCTAAAGTTCATTTGAACATTCAAGACTCTGATGCTGTGAACCATTGTCAGTATGAACCCCTCGTGATGGAAGCTTAATGAATATTACCTGTTTCTACTACAAAGAATTGGGTGTGCCTGAAATCACACAACTTCCTAGGTCAGTGATGGCGAACCTTTTTTGGCTCGGGTGCCAAAAGGGTGCGCGTGCGCGATAGCATGCGCACGCGTGCCCACACCCATAATGCAATGCCCTCCCCCCATGCATGCGCAAAACCCCCGCGCTGCCCCCGCGCATGTGCACAACCCCCCACTGCCCCCCCCGCGCATGCGCACAGGCCTCACTGAAGCCTCCGGACTTCCTGTAGGCCCGTTGGGCTGTTTTTCACTCTCCCCAGGGTTCAGGAAAGCCTCCTAAAGCCTGGGGATGGTGAAAAATGGCCCAACGGGCCAATCGGAAGTTTGGAAACAAAACGGAAGTAGAGCTGCCCTACTACTTACCTTCAGTTAGTTGGATCGATCTGGAGCTCTGTTATCGGCTGCAGAGGCCTTCAGGAAAGCCTTGCTGGCTGCAGAAGAAATGGGCCGAGGTGTGGGAGGCCTGGCTACAACTGTCCAAAACCGAAGAAGTTCCTGAAGGCCTCTGACAGTGAAAAGGAGGCTGGGGGTGAGCACACAAGTGAACTTCCGGTTGGCCCATTGGGCCATTTTCACGGTCCCCAGGCTTCAGGAGGCTTTCCTGAAGCCTGGGGAGAGTGTAAACAGCCGAAAAGAAGGCCAAAAATCAGCTGGCGCGTGCTGACATAGGGCAACGCCTCACGTGCCCTCAGATATGGCTCCACGTGCCACCTGTGGCACGCGTGCCATAGGTTCACCATCACTGTCTAGGCTATGAGTTCTGATCTCTGTGAACACTGAACACGGAAATAAGGATCAACAGAATCTCTTGGTTGTGAGGAATAACATTTTCCTGGTAATATATGAAGCAAAACTTTATAGTCAAGCTTTTGCTGACCATCTCCCCATAACCTCCTTCCTTTCATTTACATCAGAGTTGGGGAATGATGGCCTTTTTATGACTTGTGGACTTCAACTCCCAGAATATCTGACTGGCTCAGGAATTCTGGGAGTTGAAGTCCACAAGTCATAAAGGGGCCATCGTTTCCCATCTCTGATTTATATGAAAATCTTGTAATGGCAAATGAAGTCTGGGATAATTTCCAAAACACAAAATTCAGCAAAAGTCCAAAACTGGTTCCAATAATGATGAAGTATTGGAGGAAGAGTGCAGACTTAATGCATATCATTCAGGGGGGAAAGTGCTAAAGGCATGACTTTGGTTGCCAAGTATACTGTGATAAACTAACACAAAAAATGTAATTATCTCACTGTTAGATATTTGAGTTTCATCTTCAGGATCTGGCCTTCTAAAGAGCAGTCAGGGTTGATCTCCTCTAGGACTGACCGGTTGGATCGCCTTGCAGTCCAAGGGACTCGCAGGAGGCTTCTCCAGCACCATAGTTCAAAGGCCTCAATTCTTTGGCGCTCAGCCTTCCTTATGGTCCAACTGTCATAGCCATACATTACTACTGGGAAAACCATATATGGACCTTTGTCGGCAAGGTGATGTCTCTAGACAAATCTGTCTAGATTTGTCATAGCTTTCTTCACATGGAGCAATCATCTTTTAGTTTCATGGCTGCAGTCACCGTCTGCAGTGATTGGTGGAAGCTACAATGATGCAATTAATTTATATAATAACATCATGAGACTTATGATGTCACATCCTTCTTTCTCCCTGTGAATGCAGTCTTAGAATTAAAGAATTCGTTGCAAATTTCATTGGAGATCAAACTCCTTATAGTTGAACCATCACTTCTATGACACAATTAAGGGAATTGATAGCCATCATCTATATGTCATTATTGTTACTGGTGATCACACCAATATTTATTGGTTGATTTGGCTCTACCTTGACCCCATATGAGTTAGGGAGCTAACCACCAAGGAGAACCATGGTTATCGTCCTTGAAATAATCTCATCAGAGACAAGCAACATGTATGGAGAATAAATTGTACCACTGAAAGCCCACAATGTGTTTATTCTTAGGAGGAAAAAAAACACCCTTTAATTAATCCATCCCCTAAAATCAGACAAACTTGATAAACAAGAAAATCCATAGAACCAGACTTAGGTGAAATGGGAATTTTGCAACTGATGTAAACAGATCTGGGCATTTATGCCGAACCTGGCAAATGCAGTAACTTCTTCTTGTCAACCATTTGCAAAATTCCCGTCTATCTTGGGAACCGATGCCAAAGGCTGCTCTACACCTCAGTCTGGTTTCTTCATTTAAGGTTGAAGCTGTGGGGTTTTGAGGATGTAACAACGGAGTCAGGTAGAGCATCCCAGGCGTTGACCACTCTGTAGCTGAAGTCGTATTTTCTGCAATCGAGTTTGGAACGGTTTACCTTGAGTTTGTATTTATTGTTTGCCCGAGTATTATTGAGGTTGAAGCTGAAGTAGTCGTTGACAGGTAAGACGTTGTAGCAGACAATTTTGTGTACTATGCTTAGGTCAGATCATAGGCGGCATAGTTCTAGGTTGTCCAAGCCCAAAACTTGTGATTCATCTAGCCCTGCCTTTCTCATGATGTGCTCTACATATAAGTTAAATAGGCAGGGCGACAGTGTACAGCCTTGCCGGACTCCTTTCCCAATTTTGAACCAATCAATGGTTCCGTGTCCAGTTCTCACTGTTGCTTCTTGACCCGCATATAGGTTTCTCAAGAGACAAATAAGATGGTCTGGTACTCCCATCTTTTTAAGAACTTGCCACAATTTGTTGTGATCCACACAATCAAAGGCTTTAGCATAGTCAATGAAGCAGAAGTAGATGTTTTTCTGGAACTTCCTAGCTTTCTCCATGATCCAGCATATGTTGGCAATTTGATCTCTAGTTCCTCTGCCTCTTCGAAATCCTGCCTGTACTTCTGGTATCCAAATACAGCTGGAGCCTAGCTTGTAGGATTTCCATAGCCCATGGACTGCATGCAGTACTAGACAGGTAGTAATATGGCCCCATAATATATAAAATAATATTAAATATATAAAAATAATATAAAAATATATAAAAATAATATAAAAATATATAAAAATAAAGTTTGTTATTTATATGCATTAATTATTTATATATTTTATATGCAGTCCAAGACAATTCCTCTTCACTTAGTGTGGCCCAGGAAAGCCAAAAGGTTGAACACCTATGATTTAAGCTCTAGGGCTAATGGGAAAATAGGCTATCTATTCCTTTTGGTGACCTCAGCATGCCCATAGGAGTAATTTCACATAATACTGCCCATGTGGCAAAGGCAACATATATAGGGCAGGGGTGGGTGGGGTGAGTGCCCAGCAGCTGGAAGGGGCAAGTGTTGAGTGGGCAGNAGGGAGAGAGAGGGAGAGAGAGAGAGAGAGAGAGAGAGAGAGAGAGAGAGAGAGAGAGAGAGGAATGGAATGGAATGGAATGGAATTCAGTAAGGCTTCGCTTCTCTACCCCTCTTTGCTTTTCCTGCGGGGCCGGGGGGGGGGGGGGGGGGGGGCGGGGGGTGGGCGGGGCGAGCAGCGAGCAGGCGGGCAGGGACGAGGGGTGAGCAAGCAACCAGGTGGGCAGGGCCGGGGCCAACCAGAGGTGATATTTGCCGGTTTGGCGAACCAGTCCAAATTTCCACTACTGGTTCGCCTGAACCGGTCCGAACCGACTGAATACCACCTCTGCATTTAACCATTGTGTTTGCCTCTAAAACCAGGCCAAATGCAACAGTGTAATCAGATTTATTCCCACCAGTTCCAAGACTGAGCATCTTCTTCATGAATCTGTCAACTTTCTGGTCTTTGCATGCCCATTTTTGCAGCTAGTCTTCCGTATTTCCCCACCCATCCCCCTTTCAGTTTTAAGTTTAATGCCATAGATCCATGGATTCTTATAGAAAAGTCACTAGATCAATTTTTTTTTCAAATTTAGTAACTTTAAGATGTGTGGACTTCAGCTCCTAGCATGCAGTCTAGGGAATTCTGGAAGTTGAAGTCCAAACATATTAAAGTCGCCAAGTTTGAAAAACACTGTCCTAGATTACTACTGTGGCTTCTACACTGTAGATTTACAGAGCAGGGTAACTTTGTTGCTGCCATGTCAAGGGACACTTATTTACATTTTATACAGCATCAATACATGGATTTTGCTGGGGGAGGGGGTTGCTGACCAACAGACAAATGACAAATATGATATCAGTTACTTAATTTTCTTATTTAAAAAAAATAATAATTTATGGCCTTGGAACTGCTAGAGTTGAACAGCTCTGTTAACAGCTAGCTTGAAGGCAGGAATGGTGAATACTGCTACTTTCTTCAAGATCTAGTGTAAAAAAGGTGTCGCACAGGGAAGCACTCTGAATATTATATAGATTTCTCTAAGGCAGGGGTATCAAACTCAAGGCCTGGGGGCCAAATCTGGCCCATGAGGTGCTTAAATCTGGCCCGCGGGGCCACCCTGGAAACAGCAAAGGACCAGCCCGTGCCTCTGCCAACAAAAATGGAGCTTGGGAGGGCAGCAGGCAGTCCTCCCGAGCTCTATTTTTGCTGACAGAGGTTTGCAGGAGGCTGTCACAACCAAAAACAGAGCTCGAGAGCCCGTTTTCTCTGGCAGAGCGTTTGGGCCACCATAGGCGCCCCCGACACGAGTGACGTCGAGCTGGCCATGCCCACCCTGGCCCCCGAGGTCAAACACAACCCTGATGCGGCCCTCAATGAAATCGAGTTTGACACCCCTGCTCTAAGGTAAACAGGACCTATAAGTTTATTTAAAAGTGGGCTGTGAATTCTAGTGGAATGGAAGACTAGTAATCTGAAAACATCTCTTTCACTTCTTGTTTGAGTAGTTTTTGTAGCATCCTTGGAGCTCTCTGTGTTCGGTTGATTGTTTGCAGACATTTCATTACCTGTCTAGGTAAGATCTTCAGCACACTGAAGATGCAGTGCAGAGCACTGAAGATATTACCTAGTCAGGTAATGAAACGTCTGCAAGCCAGCAACCAAGCTCAGAGAGCATCAAAGATGCGGCAGTGCAATCCTCCTGACCCATATATATTCTCTTCTATTGGTGCTAGATTTTTGTTGTATTTATAAACAGAGGTCTCTTTAAAGCCACTTTCTTTTTCTCTTCTGCAATGCACATATGGATGGATTGTTGAAACGAGAGGGAGCAGTTTCCCCTGAATGAAAAGTGTTTTGTTCACCCCTTTCCTTAGATTTGAGTGGCTATCTTATAAATTGTAAGAGTTGTAGGAAACACACCATGACTTTTGCTTGTGTAGCAAGCTTTCGGTGAAACAGCTACAGGCATTCTTATATACCAATTTATTATTACATTATAAGAGCTGTGGTGGCGCAGTGGTTAGAATGCAGTATTACAGGCTAATTCTGCTGACTGCCAACAGTTCGATTTCCACTAGCTCAAGGTTGACTCAGCCTTCCATCCTTCCGAGGTCGGTAAAAGGAAGACCCAGATTGTTGAGGGCAATATGCTGTAAATTGCTTGGAGAGGGCTGCACTGTGAAGCGGTATATAACTCTTAAGTGCTATTGCTATTTATTTCTGAGTGACAAAAATATGTTCATAAATTAAGAAAAAAAATCCACCACTGCAGTAGACCCAGACAATCATTACAGATTGACCTATCCTGTGCAGATTATTATTGCTAGAAATGTATTGTTGTTTTAAACACAACAGATGTCATTTTCTTAACAAAACGGGGGGGGGGGGAGGAGGATAGCACTTGTCTTTTAGGAACAACCCACACCAAGCCTACTAACCACTTTGTCTGCACATCTAATATTGTCCCATTTTGTTTAAGCTGGCAGGATTCATCTACGCCTGTTATGTTGTGAAATGTATCACCGAAGAAGAGGACAGCTGTAAGTACTAAAGGTTTATTACGTGCGGGTTGAAATCATTTTTATATCACCCATCTCGCTCATCCATTCCACTCTAATACCATTCTGAATACTTTGTCATGCTATAAAAGATAGGAATAAGTTAAAGTGTAGAAGCTTGCCTAACATATGGGCTCCAAAAAAGCTCCCAAGTGTTTGAAGCCAATGGTAACATGCAGCTTTACAAAATAATTACTTTGTTCTGAAATGAAGCTGCGCAAATTCTCTCCCTCCAAACATTCTTCATTAGCACAGCTCGTTTTGTTTCTCACTATGACTGATAACTACAGCCTTACTAATGCTTTATCCTGTATGTAAAACTCTTGTAACTGGCTATGGGATTTGTGGTGGCATTTGGCAAGGATAGATACAGTTTCATGGCAAAGAGATGAAATAGAAGAGAATCTGCTAACATCAAAAGATGGTGCAGTAATATATATATATATATATATATATATATATATATA
>QLTV01001816.1:3933104-3949011 GCA_003457575.1 Thermophis baileyi
TGAAAAAGAGATAAAATAGAAGAGTATATGATAACATAAAAAGATGTTGCATTAATATATATATATATATATATATATATATATATATATATATATGGCTTTTTCTTGGTTTAACATGCCTGTACACCTAGTTGAATAACATGATTACTCATAGTTCAGTGGCTTTAGTTTTACTTTTGATATAGACATGGGTGTGTGTGAATCATGATGCAGTTCAGAATTCAGAAATGGCAAGGTCTGATTTGGATTTGAGTTTCTAAGGAAAGGGGCTTCCATTTAATCAATTCAGGATCTGTGATTCAATTTGATAAAAGATTCAGCAATATATTACAATGTGAAAACATCAACATGTCTACAATTGTTCCTGTTTTTTTCTTTGCTAGCCTTTTGTAAGTCACTAAAAATCTGACTTTGCCATCAATCCTAGGGCCCTGATAGTATGGGTGAGCCCAATTTTTGGTTAGTTTGAGTGTTTATGAGTATTCTCTGCTGCTATCCTATGCTTTTCCTGGTTGCCCCCCCCCCAATTCTGTTTGTTCTTATTATTTTTACTCTGATTTAATTATTAGTCTTCGAGATATATAGAAATGGGTAGCCATGTAAAATTATTAATTAAATATATAATGCTCTGAAGAAGGTGTTGTCACAATGGTGTACACAATACACTATGATATAAAGATTTAGTCTGCATTGTCTACAGTTTTTCAGCAACGGGCATGCAGTCTTATTCATTCGTGCAATGAAGACTTAGTACAATACAAGATAGTGACAGTGAAGTAGCAGAAGGCAGGCATAAGGATTGCACATTTGTTGGGGTACGCAGAATCAAAGGGAAATAAAAGATGAAACTGAAAGAATTGAAGAATGGCAATTTAGATGTAGGACACAAGACTACGTAGAGTGAGAGATAAGAAAAGATAAAGGTAAAAGTAAACAAAGATTTGAGGAAAGACAAGAAAAACATAGTTAAAGAAGAGCAGGAGAATAATTGGAAAGTCTCCTTCTCCCCTTTTCTTTCTTCTTTCTTTCTTTCTTTCTTTCTTTCTTTCTTTCTTTCTTTCTTTCTTTCTTTCTTCCTTCCTTCCTTCCTTCCTTCCTTCCTTCCTTCCCTCTCTACCTCCCTCCCATGTTCTTAAAGAAATTATGTCAGAAGAGAGAGACACAAACAGCAAGGCAACACACTTCCCAATGCTTTGACAGGTAGGGATTGTGGAGATAATAAAACTAATGAGGAACTGACTTGTATCAGCCAGCCTCTTACACCAGCCAGCTCCCAGTCCCTTTGGTTTTCTCCACATATGGAAGGAAAGCTCCAACAACCATTGAGTCTCTGCAAAGCCCAAAAGACAGTTGACTCTCTCTGAAATCATTTAAAGACACTGCCTTGATTCTATATCCTGAATGACCTTGGAGATTTTTGAATGGAATCTCCCTTTAAAGCTGCACACAATCCTAATAGTCACCCCTCTTCCTTGGATTCCTTGGATTTATTATGACATCATTTTTAACTTCCATTCTACCTTTTGCACTGTACATCAGGACCATGGACAAACATTACAAACAGTTCAAATATTGTAGGCACACATATAGCTTACATGCACAAAATATAAATTAGAAGTACATTTTCCCTTAACAATTTACTTGCAGTTTTCTTGTCACAACTGTGCCAATATAACAAAATGTTTCTGAAGGTAGAAGTACATATTATGTCTAAGAGATCTAGAAAGCTAAAGCTCTGTGTTGAGTTTTCTCACCATTCCAAAAATGTTCACCTACACTTATTATCTTACTTCTCAAATTCTGCTACAACATCCTTTTAAGGAGTCCTGGGTGGCACAGTGGTTAGAATGCAGCATTGCAGGCAAACTCTGTCAACTGCCAGCAGTTTGATCCTGACTGGGTTCAAGGTTGACTCAGCCTTTCATCCTTGTAATCGGTAAAATGAGGACCCAGATTGTTGGGGGAAATAAGCTGACATTGTAAACCATCCAGAGAATGCACAATGGGACAGTATACAAATCTAGGTGCTATTGCTATCGCTAGTTTATGTTGAGGACAATATAATAATGTCGACAAATGCAAATAAATAGACTTAAAATGTTATTGGGAGATGGAGGGGGTTAGAATTGACAAGAGACTACTATTTTTCAGCTCCAATCTGTGTTGAACATGACATCTACTTCTGCCCTGAAGATACAAATTGTTTTTTTTTTAATATTTCAGTAACCATGTGCATAGTTTAGCATTCTGAAGTCTCTTAGATTTCAACAGGAGAAGAAAATTAAGTTCTAACTGTGGCTGGATTGGATCTCATGTTGTGGGGCAAAATTATTTCCTAGTTTTCTTTCATAAAAGACAATCCATGAAGTCTGGAATCAGGATGCATGAATACCTCAAATCTTTTTCTTCTCTCATAATTGACATGTACTCCAGGGTTTGTTATTGAATTTATTATTCAATATAAGGTGTTTTAATGATCCAAGAATGTGCCAGTGTGAGCAGAAGATGAATTTATTTTATGCTTTGTTTTATAGACCTTAGGCAGATACTAATTATCACTCTCTTTAAGGGATATATTCCAATAAACCATCTGATCAAGAAAAATATTTGTTTAGGTACATGTTCACTATCTCATTGGTGTCCTAAGAAGGTTGTAAATAGACCTAGAGCTTAGGATATCTTTATTTCCCTGTAAAATGAACAGCTGTAGCAAGTTTTATTAGCAAGGAGAGGTAAAAATCTCTGTCAGGTTGGACACCTGGTGACTTCATGGACATCTCTATGTATTTCTTTGAACAACAATACATAAGTGATTTCCCTTGCTACCTTTAGTGGTTCCCCTCTCCACAACTTCCTAATTCAGCCTACAGAGACATCTTAATAATCTACTATGGGTATCTTAAGGCTGAGAATCAGCCCCAGTCAGCTGAGAGAAGAGGAAACAAAAATTAGTTATAGTCTCTAATAACGTACAGGATCATTTTACATTCCATATCATACTGTGTAGCAGCTGAATGAAATTATGTTTGGTTTGGATAGTATTGTAAATTAGGCAGATTCATATTCTAAATCAGTAAGGTCCCCAATGTAGTTAAAATACTCTGGCATTAAAATAATCATTTTATTATTTTAGATAAACTGTCCAAAATTTTCTTGGGAAATATTCAGTGAAATCTGGAACTCTTGGAACAGTTGCTACATATGCCAAGGCATAAACAATATCAATTATTGGAAGATTTTGGGGCTTCTCTAAGGGAAGTAGATGGGGAAAATGAATTAAGGTGTAAAATAGAATGTAAACCTAAAAATTAAATTTTTTAGAAATAAAATGTGATAGAGTTAGAGTTCTGTGACACAGAGAGGAAATATGTGTTTCCCTTATTTTTCACAGTCGCTGAATTTGATACCATAAACCAATTGTATTCTACTGTCACTGGAAATATTAGCAGTAGCAATCTAAAGCAACTAAAATGTCAGCATTTATCTTTCATGATGGAATATCTTATCCACACATTATAGTTATTTTTGGAACTCTTATTAGAACTACATTTTCTTAAAATTGCACAGTAATTTTATTACTTTGAAATATTCATTTAATCAGTTTAAACTCTATGCAATTTGGTTCCTCCAATACAAGCTTTATGTTAACTTCTCCAACAATTCTTGTTCTTTTTTTAAAAAAAATCATTAAATATTTAGTTACTTCATAAAAAGCTCTAGAGAGTCATAAATAAAACACCAGCCTGCTGGGATTTGTAGATTACATGAAATTAAAAGAAGAGTTTCAAAGACTGCTTTCCCTTTTGGCACTACTGTGCCCTAATAAAAAAGGAATGGTGTAAACATAGTGAATTTTAAAAGATAAAGTCATATTACCGTATCTAAAACAGCTCTTCCCAGCTGTATGTTCTTCACGTCGTTTTACTTCAATATCCGTAATCCCTATCAAGAATAGCAAAAGGCTACCTTTTGTGTGCAAATTGTTGTTGTTGTTGTTTACTCCTAGTGACTGTCTGGACTAGTCTCTGCAATTTTCTTGGTCAGAAGAAATTTACAAACCACTTTTTTGGGAAGTGGTTTACCCTTGCCTGCTTCTTAGGACTGAGAGAGAGTGGCTGGCCCAAGGTTACCCAGTTGGCTTTGTGGCTAAGATAGGATGATCTCTGGTTTTCTAACCTGGTGACTATATCACCACATCTTGAACTTTAATATATGTGGAGATGAAGACATAGTGGAGGCTTTCAAAAGAGTTTTTCCTAGTTCCAGTTTAGGATAAATGCAGTTTGCCAAATAGGATTATTTAGATAAAGAGTATTATTTTTAAATAATTTAGTACAGAGCTTTTGTTGTGTAATATCTTCTTTTGTGCCCATATCACTTAGTTTCCACATTTCTTTCTCTTATTCTGTTTATAGAGCAGGGGTGTCAAACTCAAGGCCCGGGGGCCAGATCCGGGGTGCTTAGATCTGGCCCACGGGGCCGCCTTGGAAACAGTGAAGGACTGGCCCGCAGCGAAAACGGAGCTCAGGAGGGCCATCCTCTTCCAGTAGTTCAGCCAACTATTATTCTGTTAGGCCAGCCCCTAGATATCCATATAGATAAACTTCAAATCCAGATTGCCTCTTTAATCAAAAGTTCAGGACCAACAAAGGGCCGTAAACCAAGGAGAAAACACACACTAGGGCAACCTAAAGCAGGGCAGCCTACTATAAACTGAGAGAAAACTCCACATTTAGTTGCCCTGATGATGTTACCTAATTGGTAATGCAATGTTTGAAAGCAAAAAAACCAAGCTCAGAGAGCAACAAGGACTCCACAGTTCAACTTTGAGTTACATATATTCTATTGGAATAAAGTTTATTTTGACAAGCAGTTGAGCAGGAAGCAAATATGCATGCAGCAAAGCTGACTGGAATTGTCTCATGGAGTCTTAAAGAATTGTTCTTCAACAAATATGAGACAGGTTTGGGTATGAAAAAAATCAGAAACAATGAGCTTGGATGCTAGATAAGAGTAGAAATCAAACATTGCAAAAGATAAATATGTGTGCAGAATCAGCTATCCACACATTTGGTGATTAGCAGCTTTCAAATTAACATAGTTGCTGAGAGTTGAATATTACATAAAAGCACTGAACCAAGGTCTGTTGAAATTGACAATCACTATTCACCGAATATTTCAAATTCTCAAATCTGTGCAAGTATCTGTCAGATTTATCACAATCACATTTATTTAAGTATTCCTACCATTTTTTAAAATTGACATAGCCTCCTTGGATATGTCACATAAAAAAAACCCTGTAGATGTCACCTGAAAAAAAATCTCTTGATCCCACCTGCCTGGACAATATTTGTCCAGTTTCCCACCTTCCCATTTGGTTAAAAAATGTTGCTTGGCAGCTTCAGAGAGTCCTGGATAAAATTGATTGTCTTGACCCCTTCCAGTCAGAATTCAGGCCCAGTTCTGGGACAGAAATAACATTGGTTGCACTTGATCTCTGGTAAAAGCAGGATAGGGGTAGTACACCCATCCTTGCTCTCCTTGACCTCTCAGCGGCCTTTGATACCATCAACCATGATATGCTTTTGGCCAATTACAGGATATAGGGCTGGGCAGTGCAGTCTTGCTCTGGTTTGTTCCTTTCTCCAAAGCCAGTCCCAATCAATGTTGATAGAGATTGAGAGATCCATCTCACAGCCATTCTTTTGTGGCATGCCACAGGGCTTCGTACTCTCTCCACTCCTTTTTAACATCTACAGCTGGGTGAGATCACCAGGAGTTGAAGTATCTTCAGTACGTGGATGATACCCAACTCTATATCTCCAACCCATGTGATGCTGTCACTGCTCTCTCATGGTTCCTGGAGACTGTGGGGATCGAGATAGGAAACAACAGGCTTCGACTGAACCCTGACAAGACCAAATGGCTTTGGGTGCATGGAGCTTCGAGATCTGGGCCTACTACAGATAGAACTGGTGCACAACTTGGGGGTTCTCCTGGACTCACAACTTCTTCTTGAAGAGCAGGTGGCAGTTGTGACGAGGAGAATATTTTCACAATTTCACATTGTGTGCCAGTTGCAACTTTTCCTGGATCAGGAATCTCTGCACTCAGTCATTCAAGCCCTGGCCATCTTATGCCTGGATTATTGCAATGCATTCTACATGGGGCTGCCGGTGAAGAATATTCAGAAGCTACAACTGGTACAGAATGTGGCACTAGAGGCAGTTCTTGGGGCCCCTAGGTTGGCCCAAGGTACAGCTATCTGATTTGTTTTGCAAGGCCCATGAACTTAATAACTTCTAGGCAGCAAAAGAGGCTGAGAATGAGAATATTTCTCAAAGAAAGAGCTTGTTAGAGTGGTGTTGCGTCCTCGAGGCTACGCCGCTGATCCACAAGTATGCCGACACGGAAGCGCCTCCCATTGGCTGAACTGTTGACAGCCTTTCGGCGGGAGAAAGAAGCCTCGCGATTGGACGACCCATCTGACAGCTACTATATAAAGAGCTGGTAGACGGAAAGTTGTTGTTGCCGGTTCCGGAGTTGCCCTGTTGTTAATGTTAGCTGGTTAGGCTTTCTCTTACGGTAACCCGTAGAAAGGCTTTCTCTTAAGGTAACCTGTCTTGCCTCAGTTCCTTGCCCGCCTTGTTCCCTGAACAGAACAAGTGGCTTCAGACCCAGAAATGTTGAAAGAGAAATGAGTAATTTGGCATGAGATGATGTTCAAAGAAAAATTATACCTCCAGGCATAGCAATGTACTGCATAGTAACGTTGTGAATCTCAGACATTGTCTATGTACAAATGGCACTTAACCCCAGACCTTTGTGCTCATGGTTTTATACGACTTGAACTATAAGGGCAGAACTAATGTTGCACTAGATATATGTGGGCAATTGGTTCAAGATACTGTCTTTAATGAAAAGTTGACATGGGAAGCTGCCTTTCTCAGAAAATTAAACTCAAAGGAGATAACTGTGGCTTAAACCCTCCCATTCTAGCCATTTTCCATAGTTTCCTTCAGCTCATTTTCTTTATTTTGAAAAAAAATATACTGAATTATTCAGTTATGCATTAAAATATTGTCCTTCTTTGTTTAGCAGAGATGGAGTAAACAATTCAGCTACTTATGGATGATGACACCAGTACAGTATACGATAGTGATGTGGATTATCTGTGTTTAAGAAACTTCCCAACAATGAACAAAAAGTCAGAAATGTTTATGGAGTTAGTGACAGATTTCCCATTGCGCTCTGAATTGTATCAAGCCCAGATTGGCCTATCATAAGGATTTTAACAGCTCAGGCCTTGTAGAGGCAGAACAAAATCATTATAATGTTATCATAAATAGAAGCAGATACACAGATAGAAGTTAGTTCCCTGTATCTGCAAGTAATCTAAACTGAAAGGATAGCTATTAAACCAGCTACTAAGGCTGGTTTAAATTTTAGCAAGTAATTAGGCTGAAGACAAAAGCAGAGGTGGCATTTTATAAGTGCAATTAATTTAAAGGTTAATTTCCTTGGGTGCTAAAATCTTATTTAAAACATTTACCAGGAAAGAAAATTAGGATGTTACTATCAAGATGCATGGAGTGCTTTTGGGAATCCATTCCTATTATCAGTAAAAAAATTAGGTTAGGCTCAAGATGGGAATTTCAATTCATTTTAGTGGATTATAAATGGCTTTGAGTGGAAGGATTTTGCATTTCTTTTGTTTGAAGTTATTAATTGCAACTATTTTGAACAAAAGGTCTGCATTTATATGTGAACAAGCACAACATGAAAAGAAAATTGGCTATGGATTGCTGCCTTCCCAAGTAATGAAGCTGATGTTAAGGAAATTGCTAAGACAATAATTGTGTAATGAAAAACAATTAATAAATGGAATTGCACTCTAAAAGTGGTGCTGTCGATGGGCTTCCTATATGTTAATTTATCTGCTCCTCTTTCCTCAACATTTATCTGGCCCCTTTCTTTTCTGAACAATAGTTACCACCTCCTCAAGGAACTGTTGATATAACTATGGATAAAGATATACATACAGGGAGTGACAAAACTTTAAAGGAAGGAATGTTTATATTTAGTATCACATCATTGTCCTAAGATTCTGCTTAATAAATATTCAGTACTGTTTAATAACAATAACAGTTTAATATTCTACCAAATCATATTATAATAAATGGATTGGCACCACCTAAATTTTACTGATTTTCTCATAATCTGTCACATAGCCTTATTATATAGAAGTATTATAATCTTTTAAAAACACATATATAGATATGAATCCGGTGTAGTTGAACTGACAGCTACAAATAAGATAAGCCACTAGAATCCTTCCTGGAAGAATATACATCACAACCAACATTGGGAAAACAATTGTATATTCTGCCAGTCTCTGAATAATAATCTTGAAAGCAGTAATTTTGGAAACTGGGAGAGTCATTTTTAACCTACCTTCAATTCTGCTGCTATTCCTCATATACCCTAACTTCTTGAACTGGTTCAGTTTTTAATAGAATAGAATTTTTTATTGGCCAAGTGTGATTGAACACACAAGGAATTTGTCTGAGTGCATATGCTCTCAGTGTATATAAAAGAAAAGATACATTCGTCAAGAATCATAAGGTACAACACTTAATGATAGTCCATGTACAAAAAAGCA
Source organism: Thermophis baileyi (assembly GCA_003457575.1). NCBI lineage: Eukaryota > Metazoa > Chordata > Lepidosauria > Squamata > Dipsadidae > Thermophis > Thermophis baileyi. Next base: position 3,941,767 of record QLTV01001816.1, read on the forward strand.
AAGTTAGAATCTTAACTAAAACAAACCATGGTTTGAAGTAAGGAAATGATCAGAATTTATGGACTAGCGGTTAGGAGCATCCTAAAATATATGTGTTGGATTAGGGTTGATGCATCTATCCACTGCATGTTGCTTTATTTCTCACACTTTTCATCCACTAGCATTTTGACAACTTAACAGGCTAATACTGTTTAGAAGCTTCTAAAGTAGTATCCAGTGAACCATTAATTATTATTATTTTTTTTTAAAAAATACATTACCTATTAAAGAAAATCACATCTCTATTTTCTCAAACTCTCACCTGAGTTTTGGCCTGCTAAAATTTACAGCTGAATATCCGGTGATGGGCGGAAGATTGGCCTACTGGCTCCCTGGAGCAAACCAGAGTATGTATTTCTTTATCATTATGAATGTTTTGCTTCGAGTGTCCTTTGAAATGGCTTGTGGGAACTCTTACAAGGTTTTTCTTTCATTCTTTCTTTTTTATCTCTTTTTTTCCTTTCCTTTTCTTTCTTTTTTTGTGGCATGAGTTCACTTCTGAGATCTGCTTTCCTATGACCCTTCAAGTTCTTCACATGCATCATAAAACATTCTTCTTCAGGGTGCTTTAAAAGAATTCGGGTTTTGTTGTTTTAGAAACTTTGCCTGTAGTTATGTTTATATGAATGAATTAATAAATGAGTGAATGAATGAATTAATAAATGAGTGAATGAATGAATGCATATTCAAAAAAAAAAGCATGTGATAAAATGAATGGCTTGAATTATGGAATGTTTTGCACTGTTTTGCTGCTAAATAAATAAGACAGAAATGTTACAGAAGTTTAAAAAAAATGAGAATAAGTTAAATGCTTAGTGAATGGTCCAACATTGAGCAAGAAATAAAATTAGGATGTTTGATGTCCTCTTGGGTGTTTAATGAATGTATGCATGCATGAATGAATATATTAGGAACATTTTTTATGATGTTAGAAGGATGTTGATCATAAATATATGTTGAACACAAATGGTGCCATATGTCTGGCTAAATGAATATTAGATAGATTATGTCTTGCAATGAGGATTATAGATCTGAAAATTAATGTTTCAAGACCAAGGTAGTTGTGTGCAATAGGAAAAATGAAATGAATTATTGTAAGTTATTCATAAATCAAACCAAGTAGATATTTTCAGACCTTCATAGACTGTTACTGAAGATGGGAAGGCAGATGGAGAAATTTAAGACATGCAAATACTGGGGGGAAAGTAGTTGGATATACGTCATCAGTTGTGGGAATGAACATTTGTTAAAAGTAAATGCTTTCAGCTCACTTTTTTATATCAAAGTGGGAATTGGATGAGTAAGGTCGATACAGGAATAGGATATTCAGAAAGTGTATGTGATAGGACAAGAAGAGATAGGTCAAGAATGAGTGGGAGCTAAATGAATATAGGTTGAATATAAAAATAAGTAATCAGTATGAAAAAAGTACCTTGCAGAAAATGAATGAAGATTAAATTATAAAATAAATATAAAGAGAACAGTTAATGGGTTGAGAGCAGGGGTGAAATGCTCCCGGTTCGCTCGTACCTGTCGGTCGCCGTAGAGCCGGTCGCCAAGGTAGCGCGAAGCACCGCCCACCCGCCCGGTCTGCCGCCATTTGGGTTCTTTTACCCTCTGCGAATGCACAGACCGCTTTGCGCATGCGCAGAGGGTAAAAGAACCCAAATGGCGGCATCCGGGTGGGTGGGTGGCGCCTCGCGCTACCTTGGCGACCAGCTCTACGGCGACCGACAGGTACGAGCGAACCGGGAGCATTTCACCCCTGATTGAGAGGAAGAAGAAGACTGAGAAAATCATGATTTGATAGTTGAGGAAATCCATAAAAAGAGAGAAGTGAGAAGTTTAAAGAACAAAAAACTATATAATGACATAATGAATGGACATAGTGGAAAAAAGGATGGTTTTCAAGATACGGAGAACTGCTGTGAATTATATAGATAATAACTAGATTTAAGTATGTTTTCTTCTTTTATCTCATGCCTTGAATTTATTTAGCTTGCTCTTGCTTACTTGTTTAGCCTACAAACATTCCTTACCATGAAAGGGAATACCATGATATGTGAATGTATTTAGATGTATATAGAGTGTTGTTAATTGTAGAATGTTTGGCACTTTAGTTTGACATGTTTAATAACTGTGTGGTGTCACAGTTAACATATTGTATTAACTCCAAGAAAACCCTGGTATATGTCCATCTTCAGCTACAGAAATTCATTGGGGGCTTTGGGCTAATCACTGCTCTAAGCCTGATTATTTCATACCTTAAAAGAGTGTCTCTCAACCTTGGTGACTTGAGGATGTGTGGATGGATGGTCAGGAATTCTGGATCTGAAGTCCCACATCTTCAAGTGGCCAAGATTGAGGAACACTGCCATACGGTATTGTTATCATGATAAAATGAAGAGATATTCCTTATATACTCCTTGACCTCTAGAGAAAAGCTTAAATTGAACTATGCTATGCTATGCTATGCTATGCTATGCTATGCTATGCTATGCTATGCTATGCTATGCTACATCACACCATACAACACCACACCAAATCACACTACACAGTGTATTGTACTGTATATTATGGACAGTGTGGCTAGAATAATCACATCTTAGAATTTAATAAAACCATAACAAATCTTCAACTAGGCATGCTTTTTATTAGAAGCCATTGTGAAAATAAATCTATTGGAACCTCACCAAATTTACCCAATCTAAAATATTATGTCTGCTCCAACTTGACAAATAGCAGCCCTTTGTGCTCGGAAGGATCTCCATTGCATTTTGAATTATGTACCAAGAGTTCCTTGGTGAAAGCAGTAATGGTGGACAACTTTTTCTAAATCAGCCAATCTGTTGCCTCTGAAATCTGAAAGTTTAAAAGAATATTTGGTGCTTTTGTAAAGATTTCTTGTGAGTAAGACTCAGTCTAAGCTCTCTCCAAATCCCATATGTATCCCAAGGTATAGCTTACATCCGTGAACAATTTCATAGAAAATCTTCAGGGGCTTCTGTCCAGCCAAGTTCATAAGAAAAGAATTGCCTGAAGGTGGAACATCTGGACATAATTGTTGTTGACTCATACTTGCTTTAACCTTTCAGAATACTAATCTTCCTGCTGGAGTTTTCCTCCATTTGTACCAGTTTTCTCCCTATATTTCTCTTCTAATAAAATTGTCTACAGCAATCTCCAGTAACAACTTATTTCATTAGAGATTTATTTCATTGCTTGGGCTGGCTCTAAATGGCACTGATTGGGCATGACCTGCCTCTTTTCTTTTCTTCTCCTTTTTTCTCTTCTCAACTTATTTGAAGCATTTGTTCAATTTGAAAATCCTTCAGGGACAGTTTTAGAATGCTCCATATGTAAAATGGAACATTATTATGGAAATGATTCTGGAAATACCCCGGTTCAACTGAAATTTGATTTCAGAGAGAGAAAATATAAATTATATTTCTCAGTGCTCTCTCTGAATTGTATGCATGAAATATAGGTTCTTTTGAGTGCTCTGAATGTCTACATTGTTCCCTGCTCACTGACTTTCAGGTTTTATGAGTAAGAGATGGAAATTTCTAAACATTTGGTCAATGCTAACACTATTAGTTCACTCAAAACCTAATAGATGTTGTTTGTGAGCAGGTGAATATCAGAGCAGTCTGAAGTCCTGGTCTATAATACCTTGAATATACTGCATCTTTTCTATTAAGTAAACCCAAAGGACATCTAATAGAATCTAGTCAAGTGTGTATCTTGGACATTAGGAAATCTGATTTCAAAAAACTTAAGAAATACCAATTAGAATATATAGGATCCCACGAATACAGTCAGTCAAGAAGAAGGAGGTTCAGGAATAGTACGAGTGACTTAAAGCAAACTGTTAAGAGCATAATAGCAAATAATTCCAATAAGACAGCCTTCCTTAACTTGGATGATGATTATTATTTTTTTATTAAATTTCTACCCTGCCCATCTCACCAGCTGATTGTGGACATTTTACAACACAAATATGAAAGGCAACTCTCAGAATTGCCCACTCAGGTACAGTATTGCCAAGATTGATATAAATAGTCCTCAGTTAATGACTGCTCTATTTTACGGTCTTTTGTTGTTACAACTATGATGAAAAAGTAACTTTACAACCAGTCCTCAAACTTATGACTGTTGCAGTGTCCCCACAGTTAGGGGATCGCAATTTGGGTATTTTACAACCAGAGCCCGAGCACGCGTGCGCGCGCGCACACACACACACACACACACACACACACACACGCCTAACTTGATAGTTAAAGCTTGAAAATTAATGAGTAGTTACGATTGGGCTTGATACATTGACACTTAAAGCTTGAAAATTTATGTAGAATGTGTAACTCTTTAGCATCAGAGCATGTTAATATAAGGCAACTGGTAGTTGGAACAGAGTTCTTTTCAGGTGGGGAGGGGGAGTAGAATGTCTAGACTCCCAGCCCGCAGGCCGGATGAGTCACACACTCTGGCCATGCACGCTTGGTTTAGCAAAGGGGTAGCATCAGAGTGTGTTAATATAAGGCAACTGGCAGTTGGAACAGAGTTCTTTTCAGGTGGGGAGGGGGAGTAGAACGTCTAACTCCTTAGCATCAGAGCGTGTTAATTAATATAATACTGTATAAGAAATACTACTGATCTGATGGTCATTTCGAAAAATCCTTTCTTAGCGAGCACCTAGAAGCCAAGAGGAGCATACGTGCCAAGTTTCAAGTTTCTAGGCTTTACAGTTCTGGAGATTTCGTGATGAGTGAGTGGTATTTGGCTTTTATACATATAGATTGTCGTAGCATCATGCTTTCTGTCCAAAAGAGCGGAGTGCCAGGAACAGTTAAGATGCTGCACAGAACCTTCAACCCTTCTAACTGCCAGGTAGAGGACCCAAGAATGAGGAAGACACAACCACCCATAGGGGTGAGAAGGGGATTTATTTATACTGTGTGCATAAAGTTTATCCAGAAAGGTCTTTTCTAAAATCATAATGTTTATACGCTTTCAAAATTCATGAATTAAAAGCGGAGACTTGTAACTTGCTTGGGTACAATAGCTGGATGGATATTAACAGGGGATTTGCCAACAGTATTTCACAAATATGAAATGTCACAGAAAGGATGGCCTCTGCATATACACATTTGACAGGATGAAATTCCAATAATGGAAGAAATCTTGTTTCCACTTAAAACTCAAGAACTCTACCTGACATATGCTGATCATTTTACCATTATAACTCACTGCAGTGACTCAGAAGAATTGCTTCATTCATTCATCTGTCTCTGTAATTTTGCCAATTTTTAATCATGCAACCTAAGAGGAAGAAGCAAAAATTCACAGCATCTCATTCTTCCACTCTGTTCATCTCCTAATTCTGCATATCATACTAAATGTGAACAGCTCCTTTCTCCCACAGTCTTTTGGGTTGCTGGCATGGGTTTGCTTTTTTTCCACACCGCTGCTTTCTTGTATTTCATATTCCATTTCACAAGTCAGATCTTACCTGGCTGCTACTCTATTTGTTAATAGTCCTTGGTGTCTCACAGATACCTTTTGCCAGTAATATTGCCTCACTTTCTCCTTCACTTTAACATTCCAGTGCATTCTGTACATAATTACTGACTTAATAGTCAGTATTGTAATGCTGACTAGCTACATGCTAAAGGCTTTTTTGGACCTTTCTACCCCAATACCTGATATTTTGAGGTGCATTGGAATCAGCTAGATTGGAATAAGTGCTGGATAAAATCTCTGAACAAGAAAAATAGAAATTCAAAAGTGAACACATAGGTACATAAGGAAAACAACAACCCTCATGTCCAGTCTAATCCTTTATACACTTTTTGGAAGTAAGTCCCACAATTTGATTTGTTCACGGATAAGCTGGATGGAACTGCAGCTAGTGTTTGTTTCAGGTTTTCTGCATTAGTTAAAACTTTGTGTCGTTTTGTTCTGTTAACAAGTTTTTTTCACTGTCAGTATTCTTCAAGAGCAAAACAAGCTCACTGATGCAGATATATATGCATAGGTGTAATTTGATTATAGTATGTGCTACTGACTGCCTGGATTTTTACATCTGAAGATCCCAACAGTTGATGTTGGTGATCTCCCTCATCTTCCTTTGGCTTGCTTAAGAAAAGGGAAAAGATAGGAAAGAATGGGTATGGCCAAATAATACAAGTTTTGCAATATTTAAAAAGTCCAAAATAGACAAGTAAATTATCTTTAACTCAATATTCTATTTATGTGCATTTTTATTTTGGGGAATGGTTCATGCCACCAGGTTTTATGAGGCAATGAAATTCTGAATTTTATAAAGGGATAGCAATGCATGTGTGAGCAAGCAAATGATTGAATATGTGTGTAGTTCTCTCTCTCTCTCTCAAATTTTAGATATTAAAATGTTGGGGGAATGATTTTGGTCTTGTGTTCCAAAACTATATGTAAAGAGTGATGCTTAGGTCTCTGATTATTTTTCACTAAGGGGAATTTGCATTTCTTCGCATTTAGTATATGAAGAGAAATGGGAATGAAAAAATCTGACTATTTTCAATAGGCTCTTGTTACTGTACATTTATCTAGTATTGTTCAGTTTGTCGCCAGACTGGAACTAGTTCAGAGCTAAGAGAGATCTCTGAAGAAAAAAGAACTAACGATGAACAACCTACTTCTTCGTAAGCTAGAAAAAAGTGGGATAGACAGCTTCACCACCAGATGGATTCACAACTGGCTGACAAACCGTACTCAACGAGTAGTCCTTAATGGGTCTAAGTCCACATGGAGAGAAGTAAGCAGTGGGGTACCACAAGGTTCCGTCTTAGGCCCAGTACTCTTCAACATCTTCATAAACGACTTAGATGAGGGAATAGAAGGGGAACTTACCAAATTTGCAGATGATACTAAGCTGGCAGGAATAGCTAACACCCTGGAAGATAGGGTCAAGATCCAGATGGATCTTGACAGACTTGAACACTGGGCCCTATCTAACAAAATGAAATTCAATGTAGAGAAAAGTAAAGTCCTACACTTAGGTAAGAAAAACCAAAAGCATACATATAAACTGGGAGAAACAAGGCATAATAGCAGTGACTGTGAGAGGGATATTGGAGTCTTAGTGGACAACCAGCTAAATATGAGCCAGCAGTGTGCAGCGGCAGCCAAAAAAGGCACTGCAAACCAAAACTGCATTAACAGAGGGAT
>QLTV01001816.1:3959730-3981636 GCA_003457575.1 Thermophis baileyi
TCATTGGTATAGAGAGAGACGTGGAGAGAGCACACATCCTTGTGGGCCCCCTGTGCTAATTGTACAGGTATCTGATGTGATTCTGCTTATCTTCACCTGCTGCTTCCTGTTTGTTAGTAAGCTTATGATCCACTTACAAGTGTGTTCATGTACTGCTAGCTGGTTCAGCTTAGTTAGAAGAGTGTCTGGAATGATGGTATTGAATGCTGAACTAAAGTCTACAAAGAGGACCCTTGCATAGGTCTTTGGAGATTCAAGATGTTGTAGGATGTAGTGCAGAGCCATATTAACAGCATCATCTGTTGATCTGTTTGCTCGGTATGCAAATTGCAGGGGGCCTAACAGTGGGTCTGTGATGGTTTTCAAGTGGGACAGCACTAGCCTTTCAAAGGTTTTCATAACACAGATGTTAGAGCAACTGGTCTGTAGTCGTTCAAGAAGGAACATAGCACATCTTTAGCGATTTATTGAAGATTCGGGTAAAGATGGGGTCAGCACAGACTTTTGGTCAGCACAGACTTTTAAGCAAGAAGGAGTTATCTTGTCTGGGCCTGGAGCTTTTCCTGGCTTTTGTCTGTGAAATAGGTCTTGCACTTCCTTTTCTGTTATCACTAGGGGTTGTGAACCCAATGGTATGGGGTCAGTTGTAGGAGGCTTGTCTGTTGTTGGTGTGTCTGAGATGGGAGTTGTGGAGATAGTGGAGAAGGGAACTCTCTCACTTACCCTACCGGTAACATGATGGCAGCCTAACAGACATGTGCTGCGAAGACCCCAATTACATTATAAGACTAGAAGTCTTATAACTAGAAGACCTCCAAGGTCCCTTCCAACTCTGTTATTCTGTAACGAGGCCATGCTAATCAGCTAGGGCAGTGATGGTGAACCTATGGCACGCGTGCCACAGGTGGCACGCAGAGCCATATCAGAGTGTACGCGAGGCATTCCCCTATGTCACCTCCAGCGCGCATGCGCGCGCTGGCCAGCTGATTTCCGGCCTTGGGGAAGGCCATTTTGCCCTCCGGAGGCTTCAGGGAAGCTTCCTGAAGCCCTGGAGTGCAAAAAACGGCCCAACGTGCAAACCGGAAGTTCGGAAAAATGGACTTCCGGTTTGCCCGTTGGGCCGTTTTTCGCACTCCGGAGGTTTCAGGGAAGCCTCCTGAAGCCTCCGGAGGGCGAAAATGGCCTTCCCCAAGGCCGAAAATCAGCTGGGGTTTGCCCGTTGGGCCATTTTTTGCACACTGGGGCTTTAAGGGAAGTTTCCTGAAGCCCCAGAGTGCAAAAAAACAGCCCAACGGGCAAACCGGAAGTTCGAAAAAAATGCACTTTTGGTTTGCCGTTGGGCTGTTTTTCGCACTCCGGATGCTTCAGGGAAGCTTCCTGAAGCCCCAGAGTGCAAAAAACGGCCCAACGGGCAAACCGGAAGTTCGGAAAAACACACTTCCGGTTTGCCATTGGGCTGTTTTTTGCACTCCAGAGGCTTCAGCGAAGCTTCCTGAAGCCGCAGAGTGCGAAAAACAGCCTAACGGACAATGCGTGGGGGGGAGGGAATGGGTGTGGGCACGTGCGCGCGCACACACCCCCTTTTGGCACGCGAACCAAAAAAGGTTCGCCATCACTGAGGAAGGGAATCCCAGATTTTGGCATTGAAAACAGTATCTCTGTGCCATTTCCTTTCAATATACAATGTTAGCATGGAATTGGTCTGCCTATTTAATAAGCTGCTTTCCAATAATTAAATACTATATGCGATTTTTTTTCTTGATGTTTTCAGAAGCTTCTGTGTTGGTAGTCATAAGAGCCACAAATAGCAGCACATGGTCCTATCATGGCTGTGGCTGGGAAACTGTGGCTGTGGCTTTAACATAAAGTCTTTCAATTGCATGTGTCTAGAAAAATGTTTTACCCTCTCTTTGGTTGTTGTTGTTGAAATGTTATACAGGTAGTCCTCAATTTACAACCTTTCGTTTAGTGATCATTCAAAGTTACAACAGCACTAAAAATAAGTGACTTATTACCATTTTTCACACTTACGATCATAGCACCATCCTCATGTGATGTCACGTGATCAAAATTCAGATGCTTGTCAATTGGTTCATATTTATGACAGTTGCAGTCTCCCTGGGCCATGTGATCAACTTTTTGCAACCTTCTAACAAGCAAAATCAATGGAGAATAAGTCGAGGACTACCTATACACCTAACAAAATCTACTTAGAGCAATTCTAATTGTATTTCTTCTTTTAGGTAGTATACCTTGCTATCAACATACGGAGCCTCCTAGCTGAGATATTGTTCCATTCTTTTTATGTTCTCGGCTTAGAGAGTAGCTGTTTGTATTCACAGAGCTTATTAAACGTGAAGCTGTAGGGCTGGAGGAGTCCACATGAATTTTGAAGCGTATAGCTGAAACACGGGAGTACAGGAAGAACATTTCAAACTCTGCTTTGTTTCATTTTTAAACTGCTTTCTCATTGACATGTTGGTAAATTCAGTGTAGTATTTCTAATAAAGCAGCAGAGGAGATACTGTTACAGTCTGGAAAATTCTTACAAGCCAACTGACATTGAGAAGAAGCAGGTAGCCCAGTAGATGGATTCACATCACATGATGTGTAATTTTGACTAATGCCATGTGTAAGCTCAGTCACTGCTGCTGTAATTGGGTTACTGTCATGTAAATCCAGCTGCTTCTTATTCAGCAAACCAGGATTTTAAAATGATAATTATACAAACCATGGTTTAAAACAAACATAGCAATGACCGCAACATCTTTCTGGGCCTTTTTGTTGTGATGTATTGACTAACCAAAATTACCTTTCTCCTATTTCATATTTATGTTAATTTTTTTCTCCAAAACTTAAGAGTTTGATGAGAAATGACTCTGTAGCAGTAGTAATAATCCTGGGGTTAGGAAGACCAAGAAAGGGTGTCATGTTTCAGATGATAGGTGCTTTGGGATAGCCAGGTTGTGTTAATGCTGTACATTGGTCAACATTTCAGAAAGTAAAAAAGAGTGCTACATGTTGCTGGGCCTGACATTGCCAAGTTTTGGTCCCTCAAGCTGAGTACCTTTTCTTGACAGATTTACCTCCAATCCACTTGCTCCACATGCAGTCTATAATTTTACTGATGCTAGGCAGGATCATTTGCCTCTTTTATTCCTCTCTTTTACTCCTCAAGTTTTATTGCACTGTAAAATAAAGTGGTAATAGTCCTGCCAGTAACTTCATTCCTCTAGAACCCAGGTGTCAAACTCGCCGTGTCACATTGCTGTCATGTGACGTTTCACGATGTTTTTCCCATTTGCGGAGCTGGGATGGGCGTGGCCTGCACATGACGCATCCGGCCTGCGGGCCGCCAGTTTGACACCCCTGCTCTAGAAGGTCTCTAAAGGACACAATGCAAGGAAGGACAAAAACTGCTGAGACTAGAAACTATCTTAGCTGTTGAGCCATCTGTACTTGGTGACCCAGCTTAAACAATATCACTGTTACTGAGTAATGCAGGTAGGTCATCTCTAATTCTAATGGTCCAAAAAGACATCAGAAATTATTTGCCTCCAGTAGAGAGTAAAAGCCCTCAACAATATGTTATTTCTTTTTTTTTTTATCCTACTAAGGGAGAAGAGAAAGAGTAGGGGAAGGGCAGAGAAGATTTAGAGAGAACCAGAACAGCTTGGAAATTGTTTTCCTTTCATTTATTAGGAGGCTAAGGCTTCTGCCTCAGTTGACACAATCAAGCACATCTTAAGCAAAATTCTCTATGCCCTGATTTGTGATAAATAACCAGTCTAAATGTAGCCTAATAAATTTAAATAACCAACCTGATTATGACATGGAATTCTGCAATGATTATATTCTGTGAGGCTTTGACATGTCAACAAGAAAACAAAACTTTGGCTTTGTTTAGCAAATGGAATTGAATCTCAGAAATTGATTTTGTATCAATAGATTAAAAATTAGTGCCAACTAAATTTTGAGTTATGTAATAGCAAATATACTCTCTATGAATCTAGGAAATCCTTACAGAGGAGATACAGCTGGGTTGACAGAAAAGAGATGGGAAGGGAAAGGGAAAGGGAAAGGAAAGGAAAGGAAAGGAAAGGAAAGGAAAGGAATGCTGGTTGTATTGGAAGAATTGCTCAAGAGCAGCTCACTACTGTTTTGTATGTCATAGTGTGAAGTATTTCAGCCATGCATGTTCTCTCATCTATATGGACCCACAAACCCAATGACTTACAATTTGCTTCATTAAGTGAAACCTTTAGATAAGGAAGTTTAGATCTTGTGATCCATCTAAACCACATTGTGATTCACTCACTGGGAACAATGAAGATTTAGACACTTTACATTGATTCCATCATCTGTGATCACGGGAAAATATTTGTGCATGTATTATTAAACCTTTATGCTGTCACAAATTCCAAAGACTGTACCTTTAAAGGCGACAATTGCCCTAATGCATTTTCTTATCACATTTCTCTGTCCTCATTTTGCTGTGCTTCTTCTGTAAGCTAGAAGAAGCAAGCTTATAATGTCATTGTTTGCTTATAATCCACTATGTCCCTAAGAGCCAAAACAAATGTCAGTTGTATCATATCCCCTTCTACAGTTCAGTGAGATTTGATCCTATTGTTCCATTGAGAAACAGCCAACAGTTGTCACCTTATCACTCACAGTGCCCAGATAAAATGAAGAAACCTGAGACAACTCTGCTATGCACTGATTTTAAAATGGAGTCAGAAATCTAAGGCTATCTAAACAGTGTTGAAATAGAATTCCCAGCTGCTTTCACCATTGGCCCTATGGAGGAGCTGCTGCTAAGACTTGCAAATTGGGAAGTAAACACTAGATTTAGAGAAATTCTTCACTCTTATCATTCCCTCTCCCCTTAACAGGGAAATGCCTCTAGAAAAGCCAAACAACTATTAAATAGAAGCATGAAATGGAAAGGGACCACAATCTCAGCCACCCTCTCCCATCTCTTCAGGTATCAGTTTGTTGCTATTGGTGCTACTAGTAGGAAAATATTAAGGTGAATAATGTATACAATAGTATACATGTATATCATGTATCATGTAGTGATACACTATAAAGAATATCAGGTGTTATTCACATAGAAAAGGCAACTTGACTTCCAAACCAAAATACCTGTTTACTCTTTCAGTTAACTTTGAATTGTTCTGATATTCTATGATATTAAACGGTGTGGCATTTTTTGTGGTTGTACTCTGTTTAACCGTAGTTTAAACAAGAACTTTAGAGTAGATGCAAAAATGGACTAAAGATAATTTTGGAGAAGGACCAAGAACTAGGCTCATGCTGCTGTTCAAAGGGAACTGATGAAATATATGTTATATTTGTGACAAAATGTCTTTATCTTCTTTTTCTCTTTCTTTCTAGGTCTAAGTAGACACAAGCTAAATCTGTCCTGGGGATGAAAGACTGGACAAAGATCTACTTCTTGCACAGCCTCCTACAGGTTGCAGAAGAATGAAAGAAGACCTAACTTTTCTGTTTCAATATATAATAGAACACTCAGAGACAAGGGCCTCTCTGTCTAGCTAGTGCTGGCAGAAGTGCACAAGATCCAGTCCCACCCAACTTTGATTTTCCAAGTTCCTACACAGAAGGTTTTTTTATTTTTATAAAAAAAAAGCAGTGCTGCCATCTCCTGGCCACTATCTACCTTCTGCCCTTTTTTTGCACTTGCCTCTGATTTATGAAACAATCTCATCTGTTTTAGCTATTTGAGGCTCTCTTGTACTCTGTCTGGAGCCATGTCTTCTTAGTCCATACAGATTAAAGATCTTTAGATAACGTTGAAGCTGAAGTCAGTAGACAGGAAGTTGTTTGCCCTAAAGGCTGTTTAATATATGCTTGCCTTAACCCATACTAAGTCACACACTGAGAACTTTGATGAGAGCTCTCTGAAATCACTTCCTTTAGGATCAACCATACTGTTCATGAATTCTAAACAAAAATTATAAAGCTGTGTCAGGTAATAGACTACGCTCCCACCATTCCGGAGATGTCTGTATTAAAAAAAAATCTGTTAGAAAAAAAGTGCTTTATGGTTAAGCTTCCAGAATACCTAGTTTCAAATTACTTCGATGTATTTTAAAAGAACTGGACACTTTGGGAGCTGGGGAATGCCAGGAAAAGGAACTTTTACTAAACAATAACTAAAGAAAGTGCAAACTCAGTGCTCCTTAACCCCACTGTTTTAGTGAATGCACTCTAGGTGCTTTTATAAATGATTCTAACCTACGTCTTTTACTAATAACAGAGATATCTGCATATTTCTATCGACAGAGGCCAACTGCATAAGTATTAACAATGTTTACTCTTTTATAACTAATTCCAGTTGAAAACCTTATGTAAGTGAGCTTTTTTAAAAAAACAAAACACTGAAAACCTACAGCATATAAGATCTTTCTGGATTCTGTTCTTTTTTGTTTTTAAGTTGGGGTGGGAGTAGTTGCATTGGTGAGATTTTTGAAAACCTTTTTTTGTGGTACTGGGGAAACTGTTGTGTGTTAGAATGTGTATCTTATCTTCCTGTATTTTTGTGGCTAAAAAAAACCTGTGCTGTTCTGTAGTTGGCAACAAGATGCCTTTGAAAACTTTACTAGTAGGTCAATGTCTATGAAATACTCTTGACTCCTAGAAGCGTCTGTATTCTGAATTTGAGCTGTATATTCAACTACTGCAGTGGCTTTTCTTTGGGAAGAGTTATATTGCTCAGGCTTTTTTTTTTGAACTTAAATTGCCCTAATTTCTTTATTTAAAACCTACAAATACATCAGCCTTAGCTTGCTGGGTTAGGGCCTAACACCAGCACTTGCTGGGTTAGGGTCTTCTTAGCCCACTACAGCTTCTTCAAATAACTTTTGTCTGCACTTGCCAAATGTTTCAGTTCTATATGGCCTACATATCCACCATCCACTATAGTAACTCTCCATACAAGTACCCTAGAAATAAGACAGTTCATCTTTTACCCATTACCACCAGTGTATACGTACCATACATACCAGTGTATTTAAAAAAATGCCACCTGAATGACAACAGAACAGGTATTTCTAACAGAAACAAAAACTTAATTGGTTCCAGCAATAAATGTCACATCAGTAACAGTGATATGAGTGGAACACCGCATCGATCTATAATACAATAATGAAATGTATATAAAATAGTGGTTAGTACTTGAAAATTCCAAAAAATATAGAGCTTATAATTAAGCCTCTGCCTGGTTATATCAACACCAGTGGTAGTAATGATAGTATATGTACTGTCGCTTTAGTTAAGCTTCTAAAGATGCTTTCAGTTTTAATGGTTTGCAATTTAATTATTTTTGGTCACGATCAAGAGACAACTCTTGTAGACCTGAAATTTACTTATTACCAGTGAAATTAGTCTGGAGTATATGATATATGGATTGTCTCCCCAACCTTGTTTTTTACATTTATTATCCTTAATATCAATGAAAAAAATGGGATGACTCTGCAGTAAGTAGCATAAAGTCAAGACAAATGTATAGGTTTGCATTCAAATCATCGAAGCAGCAGGTTTGATGAAATGATCTCTCACTGACATTCTACACCCGATAAAATAGGACAAAGAATTTTTAAAAATAGATTTGTAGATTCTAGAAAAGAAATTTAGACATCTTAAAATGCTAACTGTCCTGTATCTCAAAGTCTTATTAAGAAGAAATAAGGATCCATTGCATAATTTATGCACTAGTTCACTTTTACTAAACAGTTTATAACCGTGATGGCGAATCTATGGCATGCGTGTCACAGGTGGCACGTGGAGCCATATCTGAGGGCACGCAAGGCGTTGGCCTATATCAGCTCCAGTGCGCATGCGCGCGCTGGCCAGCTGATTTTCGGCCTTGGGGAAGGCAGTTTTTGCCCTCCCCAGGCTTCAGGAGGCTTCCCTGAAGCCTCCAGAGTGCGAAAAACGGCCCAATGGGCAAACCGGAAGTCCGTTTTCCAAACTTCCGGTTTACCCGTTGGGCCATTTTTCACACTCCAGAGGCTTCAGGGAAGCTTCCTGAAGCCTCCAGAGTTCGAAAAATGGCCCAACGGGGGGGGACGCATGCGCGGGGATGCGAGCTTGCGCAGTGCAGCATGCGTGGGGGGGTTGTGTCCCGGCACGCACGCGCGCTCCCATTTTTGGCACGCAAGAAGAAAAAGGTTTGCCATCACTGCTTTATAACCTAATTCTTTTAATATTACAATTAGGTGCATAGTTTTGCCCTATGATATAACCATATAACTGGGGGAAAAGGTAATGGGTAACCACTTCTGCATTGTTGTGAAGAGAACTGCATGTTTGTGAAGTCACCAGCAATTCAATTCTACTCAAAAGAGACATTACAATTTATAATAATAAATAAACAAAAGCGTACAGTACATCACACGTGCTGGGGACTAATAAAATCTTGCTTGCTGTCATTCCCCATGAGCAAACATTGTGATTCTTCTAGTTTAGAATTATTGAGTGCAAACTAAGCACATTTGACCAATTCCTGCTTTGTGCTACATTCTAAATTAAGGCATTCCTGAACCTCTACATCAAATGTTTACTTTGATACAGTTAAAGAAAGAGTCATTTTTCTGTTACTTAATACAATAACAATCATATAGATATATCATGGTTTATGTATCTCCCCCCCCCCCACACACACACACACACACTCGTAGGGAGAAGCAAATCATCCAGTATGGGACACAAGTGAATAAGAAGAAGGTGGAACATTCCCATATATTCTATGTGTTGATGCATCACTGGGCCTGTGGACATATTTGTCTCCATGTAAAGAATCAAGAGCCTTCATAAACAGCATGGAAAGTTTTGCAGGCCTATAACCAGCTATACTAGACTTTATCAGAAACATGATTTTGAGCATCAGCAATTATTTGGAGCATAGCACAGTAACTGTAGATGATGGTGTAAGTAGCAGAGCAGAACTGTAGATGGTAAGTAGCAGAGCAGATGGCAGGAAGAAAAACAGGTTTCTGTGTTTGGATGAGGCCTGTTGATCCAGGAAGAGGCTAGAAAGTACATCTGAATAAGACCAGAGAATTTTGAGGCAATGAGAATTCTAAATTTAAATAAAACATTGTCCACTATATAGAAATACGCCTGCACAAACCTATATACATTAAACACGTGGACAGACATGGGACCAGGCATTTATTTTCATTCTTGTGCAGCAAAATCAGTACCATCCCAAAAGAATTATTACAACAATGACTGAGTTGACAAATCCACTATGGAAAAAAATTTAAGAGCACAGTAGTGTGAGAATATTTGAACACTGTTGAATTATACAGCTGTATCCTCTTCAAAATCCAATGAAGTATGTTATTTTTCTAGACTGGGCTTTCTGTTATTGTTATAAATCCAAATATTCAAAAGGCAAGTGTTAACAATCCAAATGTCTCTCTCATTTTTCTTTCTTAAGAGTCATTTGTTAATTCTGAATGTATTTTTAACAAAAGGTGACCTTTTTTGACTAACTAGTGTAATTTGCATTTTAAAAAATAAATGGAAAAATATATAGGTTTCCCAGTTTTTATGGTCCTCTGATACTTTTCACAGCTTTTTTCTGATCTGTCATTCTTGAAAGAACAAAAATACCACCAAAAAAAATTCCTATTATATTTACATGAAAGCAATTGTGAGCTGTGCTCCACATAGATATGTCAGGACTGAATAGAAATTGCCAGGTCATGACATCATTTTAACTCAGTCAAAGGTGACCGGTATTTTCATTATCCACTGACATTAAAAGGCTTTTTCTAGAACTCAGACTGTATAACAAAATCTCTGCTATTAAAATATGCCTTTTTATTGCCTCCTCATCAGTGAATTTAAAGTCTATAATAGACTTTCAGTAATATTAAGGCACTGCTTTAAATAATCCCTGTTGAGAGGGTGTGATATCATATCTATATTAAGACAATGTCTCTGCCATTCATTTGAACAGCTTTTCACATTATAATTTTTTTCTTTGAAAATTTAACACTATGAATAATAGTGGTAGTCCAAAGAAAACTTTGCTCAACTAGTTTAGTTCTTGGACTAAATGATTATCATCTTAATTTCTGCAGAAAAAACAATCGATCTCCTGGAACAACAAAGTAACCTTGAGTTCTGATTACTTTCCCAGATGGCCATCTCCTAATATTTCTGTTGCAGCTGATGTGCTGCTTTTGAAATTGATCAAACTTGGTAGCTCATTCTTATTTCCATGCTCACAACACTCAAGTGATCACCATCATTTCTTAGGGTAGCAGATTAGAATATGTTTGGGCAGTCTTCAAGACGGTTAGCAGAGTGAAAGGTGATCCTAGTGAGTGAATAGCAGAAAGATAATTCAACATCTTATATGTCAAGCACAATCCTAAAAAAAATAATAAAAAGTTACATGTGGAGCATTGTTTTCCATAACAAAAATATATTCAGGACTTCTAACCACTTACAATATAAATATCAGTATAGTTATTGGAAAAAAACTAAAATACTGCATTGTAATTTAGCTGAAAGTCTTAAGCCATTTTATAAAAAATGATTATGTTAGAAATCTGAACTATCTTTTAGCTTTAGAAATTCCTGAGATGAGTAGAACTCTCATCTGAAATCCTGCATTTCCTGAGAAGTTTCCCAACCAAAGGCCTTTGATTTTAACAGCCCTCTGGGATGTTCTGATTGGAAACAGGTTTTTTTTTTTTTTTTTTTTTTTTTTTTTTTTTTTTTTTTGAAATTCAGGTATATGCCCTCATTTATGCCATGTGGCCATCGGCAGAAAAAAAAAAGTATAAATCTTTTCCTTTTGCTGCTGCTGCTAAAGATAAGGTTGACTTTCTCCATTTGAGAAAATTTGGTAAATATTTTATGCTTGAGACAAACCAATGGGTTTGTTTGAGCCAAAGGACAGTTTAGATGGGAAATCTTCTGAAATCTATTTAATATTGCTGCATAAGAAAGCAGATTGTGATTTGGGGTCAAATAAATGGGAACAGACTAATTCTGGACATTACAGCTTTATTCCAAAAGCAACTAGTGAAAATTTCTTTAATCTTGGAAAAGGCAAATGATAAGAAACTCGTCAATGGTCACATTCAGGGCAAGAAACCTTAATGTCATGCAAAGAAGTCCTATACACAGAGGCAGAATCTGGCAGACAAGTAGACCAGACCAGTTTTCCTCCTCAGTCAAAATAATTTACACAAATAACCCACTGGATACCTTGCAGGTTTGGCCAAATCATAAGAAATCTCTTTGCAAATCAGTGATCACATAATGAACTTTAAAAAAGGCAGGGAACTGATGAAAGTCGTATTTCAGACCTGTCTACAGAACTTTCTAGAACCTACTTCACCTCATACATGTTTGCTGCAAGCTGTGGCAGCAAGAATATGTACATTCTAAACAGGGGTGGGTTCTGGTTTTCTTTGCTGCCGGTTTGCTCAGTGTCGCGCCGTGTGGGCGCGCGCTTTGTGCGTGCTTTGTGCATGCACAGTGCTTAAAAAAAGCTGTACATGCGCAGAAGCAAAAAACAAAAGAACCGGTTCGGGGGCGTGGCAGGCCTGGGTCGCTGCCGGTTCTAGCGACCCAGGCCGCCAAGTTACTACCGGTTCTATAGAACCGGTCCGAACCGGGAGGAACCCACCTCTGATTCTAAGGTATCTTATCCCAATATCCAGTGCAGAGAAATGTGAGTTTAATGAATATGTGCCTCTTGATCAAGATCATCTTTGGAGCTGAAATGCATCTGTACCAAAGGCTTTAGTGTGTCATGTGGGGGAAATTTTCATGGAGCTCAATATAGAAATGGCAACCTTAAAGATTCTTCCAGTAGAAATAGGGCTTTAAGAAAGAGCTGTTTCATATGCTGTCCGCCATAGAACATTATTGATCTTGCTATTCCCCCACACTAAAAGCAGAACTATAGAGAATGTTCCAGTGGGGAGATTTTAAAAAGAACACTCAACTAACATGCACTTCAGTGATACTGGTGCCCAAGAGACGGTTCATTTATGTGCCAACATTAAAAAGCTGTGCAAACCTGTGAAAACAGAAATGCAGCCGTGCTAACTGTAGATAACAGTCTCCTGGGACTTACAGATGCTCAAGTATTCTCATTGTTTGATGCTGCCCATGGATTTTCACAGATTCAATTAGGCCAAAATTGTGACAAATTCACTATAGCGATCATACCATTTGATAGTATTATTTTGGGAACTTCTCAAGTTGTTCAAAAGGAAATTACTGCATTTCTGTGACACCTGGGGGGGACGACTTAATTCATAGATGACATTTTGCTTTCTGGTGTTTTCAGAAGATGGGCATAATAGTTGGGTAAAGTTCTACCAGCTATAAAAATGTGGCTCTAAAACTATATAACAGTGAGGGGTCCTTGGTGCTCTCTGGGCTGGGTTGTTTTCTTGAAGTCATTTTATTACCCAAACTAGGTAACATCATTAGTATTAGTAAGGTACTTTTTAGCACTAATGATGTTACCTAGTTTGGCTAATGAAACGTCTGCAAGAAAACAACCCAGCTCAGAGAGCACCAAGGACCCCTCCTGTCAACCCTGAACTACAAATATTCTCCTTTATTACTATATAACAGTAAATATCTCCTACCCATCAAAAATGCTTCTATGTTGGCCATGAATAAATGACAATGCAATGAGCCCAATCCAAAAAAACTAATCCTTAGTGAAGTAAGCAGATTTGGGGACATGGAGCAATTGTCACCACAACAGACAGATGTTCTGGAGCTCTTTAATTACTATACCATTTAGAATACATGATACAAAGTTATCAGGCACATCCAATGTTGTGATTCTGTGATATAAATCTATATGGGGCTGTACAGGTAGTCTGTACAGGTAGCCTTTACTTAAACAGTTCATTTAGTAACCATTCAAAGTTACAACAGCACTGAAAAAAGTGACTTATGACCATTTTTCATAGTTACGACCTTTGCAGCATCTCTGTGATCATGTGATCAAAATTCATATGCTTGGCAACTTGTTCATATTTATGACGGTTGCAGTGTCCCAGGGACATGTGATCCCCTTTTGCAACTTTCTGACAAGCAAAGTCAATGGGGAAGCCAGATTCACTTAACAATTGGGTTACTAACTTATCAACTGCAGTGATTCACTTAACAACTGTGGCAAGAAAAGTCGTAAAATGGGGCAAAACTCACTTAACAACATAAACTTTGGGCTCAATTGTGGTCATAAGTCAAGAACTACTGTATATTGCCTGTGTTGGAGCTATGGAATAGGCATATTGCATCAAGATATGCCTATCATGGGGGAGAGTGAATCAAGAATACCTCAAATGAGGAAGAATATCTTGAAACATGTGAATAATTCTTAAAAGTTTTTAATTCAATGAAAGCCTTCTAGCAATATATAGATACTATTCCCTTCTTCTAAATAATCTGTCAATAGTTGGGATGAATATTAATGAGATAAAAGTGATTTTTCCATATGATGATATATAATCCTCATGCTGAGTGTTATTCAAACAAAACACATGTACTTTGTCCTACTGCCCACTAAAATGTTCTGACCCAGAATCAGTTCAACTTACCAGCTTCACGTACCTCAAAAACTATTTCTTAATGATTTCTTTTTTAAAAAAAACCTACCTTACCTTTAACCCAGTACAACACACAATATTTCACTTCATCAAAAAGTTATCGGTTACCACAAGCATGCAGTATGCCGACTGGATTCAACCGTATTCTGTGCACAGGAAGGAAGACACAAAATATCACAGAGGTTAATTGCCTACTGTCAGAATTGTTACTCTAGCTACGATGCTGCAAAAAGATTGGGAGGGGGGAACTATCTCAGGCATCACTAAATGTAGAGAATGTGCATAACTATTTCATATGATTGCTGAGTCCAAATTTTAAAACATTTGTAGCAGAGTAAGTGTCCTACCCATTATAATTTATAGCACTATCCAACCATTCTTGAATCAGCAAGAAAGTAATTACCAGCATGAAATCTGCTGTCCCTATAGCTCATCCCTGCCTTGCTTCTCTTGCTTAGTGCTGCAGTCATCTGACTTCCTTCCAAGATAAATAGTGGCAAAGCCCAACAGGTTTTGCGACTTTACGCTGCCTTTGGAAAGTGCTGGAATAAGGGAGAAAATTAATTCTCTACAGTTAAGGATGATTTACGCCTGTCTCACTCCTGAGCTGAGAATGAAATGAAGGCAACATCATGAGGACACAGCAGAAAAAAAGATGTTGTCATGTTTGTGCCATGCTATGGTGCAAATGAGGAAGTCGTCTGAAAATATTGCCTGAAAAACAAATCTCGGCAAAAGGAAAAGTACTGTTTCTTACACAAATCCCAGACAGACCTTGAAAGAGAAGGAGATAATATTTGTGAACACAGACATAGAACTTCATTAATCATATACTATTTTTCCAGATATCTCAAGATTGCCAATATGGCTAATCTTGTAAGATGTCAGAAAAATCTGATCATTAGATGGAGAAGTCCTGAGGAACATGAGAGAATGCACAATGATTCGCATAGTAAAAATTGCATTATTTTCAGAGAAATATAGGTAGTCCTTGACATACAACTGTAATGGAGCCTGCCCTTTCTGGTCATATGTTGTGACGGTTGTAAAACAGGTTGGTCATGCGTCCAAGCTGATTTTAAGTGAATCACCATGGTCATTAAGCAAACACCGCAGTCATTAAGTAAACCAATGGTTCACTATGGGCTCTGTTTAGCTGAAAACTAGAAGTAGGTGCCGTTTTTCAGCAAAACCATCACAAAACACAATTTACCTGAGGGCAGAATGCTGAAAATGGCTATAAACGTAGCTATGTTGCTGTGTGACTGACATTCAGTCACATGATCACAGAGAGGACCAGACAATCAGATCTTTGACTCCAGGCCGTAAATTTCCTTTTTTAGGTTAGTTGTAACTTCAAAAGGTCACTAAGCAACCAGTTTAGGTAACTCGAGGGTTACCTATATAAATATAACTATAATATAACCAGTCTCCACTATCTGCAAGCCAATGCAGAAGTAGAAACATTGATTCAGATTGCAGAATGAATTGCAGCAGAGGAGCAACCATTCTTAAGTATAGTCTGTAAGAGGGGTGGGTTCCTACCGGTTCGGACTGGTTCACCCAAACCGGTAGCGACCCGCTAGTGACATCATCCGAACCGGATCGGTGGTTGCTGGTCCGTGGGGGCCGCCATTTTTTTTTAAATATAATTTGAATTTTTTTTTAATTTTTTTCTGAGCATGCTCAGAAGGTGACTTCCAGCACTGTGCATGCGGTCGCCATCTTTTTTTTTGCTTTATTTGTTTTATTTTTATTTTTTTTTCAAATTGAAGTCCAACGGACCTCTACCTAGGATCGAACTCACAACCTCCTGATTGTGAGGCAAAAGTTCTACCTCTAAGCCACAGCAGCTGTGGTTGGAGAATGGTTGATTCTGCCTGCTACTAAGTGGCTGGTTTTTTTTTCTTTATGCTTTTAATGGTTTTTTTAAAAGGATATTTTATTGTTAATTTTTTTCAGGGCATTTTGTTGTTTTTAGGAAAAAAAATTTTTTAAAAAAATATTGTTTTTAGGAAATGTTTTATTTGTAATGGAGTATCCTGCTTTTTAGTGCTGGTTGGTCAGTCTTAAACTTGCCAAGTTTGGGGACCTCTGGCCCAGAGTTTGTGAGATTTTGGTTCAATACCTAGTGGAAAATAACCTGTACTATTCTTTTTTTAAAAAAAACCAAAACATTAACAGAGTTGGAAGGGACCATGTAGGTCATCTAGTCCAATCCCTTGCTCAAGCAGGAGACCCTACACCATTTCTGACAATTTTGTGTGTTTCTGTGTGATAACTGGTTTTTGAGGTAATTGCTTCTTGCAGCAATCACCTTTTATGTGACTCCATAGCTGCTTTCATATTTATTTATTTATTTATTTATTAAATTTGTATGCCGCCCAACTCCCAAGGGACTCTGTGTGTTCATCTGTGTGTGGCTTTTAAGTGCAGGTTGGTCCTTGACTTAATACTAGTCATTTAGTGACTGTTCAAAGTTACAATGGCAGTGAAAAAAGTGACTTATGACCATTTTTCACACTTAACGACCAACGGTCGTTAAGTGCGAAAAATGGTCATAAGTCACTCTTTCACCACATTTTACAAGTTGGCCACTCCCACCCGGTCACACGACCACCAAGCCACTCCCACCCAGTCACATGACCGTCAAGCCACTCCCACAAAATTAAGCCACGCCCACAGAGTGGTAGTAAAAAAATTTGGAACCCACTCCTGGTCTCTAACAATTAACAGGTGTACAATTATGGATCCTAGTATCAGTTATCTAAACTTACTTGCAATCTAGACCAATGTAAACAAAAAACAAAACAAAATCCATGTATTGAAGTAAAAGCATTCTACAAAATCCATTCCATGTAGGCTTTATAAGACTGTATCCCAGATCCCAAGTGCAAATGAAATTAGATGGTGAGAAATTATGATCAGAATCCAAAACTGGAGGAACATTGTTAGTCACCAAAACACAGACACAACGAGGCACTTAAAGCCCATAGAGAAGCAGCAGTCATAGGAGGAAAAGGAGGAGACAATCAAAGGAAGAGACAATCAATACCTTAAACAATATACCAGAAATAATAGAAGCAGATTTAGTTGGAGAATTTTTATACTAGAAAAGGCCATATGAAGTTTATATAACTTTTAATTATAAAAATAATTAATTTTATTATTTACCTTAAGATCAAGTCATTTTATAAAATCTGACATTTAAATAATATTCTGTTTTTCATTGGAGTTCTGGAAACCAAAGCTGAAGAGCATGTATTTACAGTGAAAGACCAAACTGGGTCTCATCATTCATTCAATTTTCCTATTTTTAAATCCCATGTTTTAGTAGCTTCACTATTTAAAAGAGTCCGTTTGGTGTAATGATTAAATCATCAGACTATAAATCAGGAGACTGAGCTCTAATCCCACCTTGGCATGTCACTAGGCCAGTCATTTTCTCTCAACCCTAGGAAGAAGGCAATGGTAATCAAATTGTGAAATCTTATGGAAACAATCAAACCTCCAAAACATCTGTAGCATTTAAGAAGTAACAGCAAAGGATTTGCTGAGATAATAACAACTGGCTCAGGAAGATGGAGTGAGTAGGAATACCTGAGGAAAAAAGCTGAAGAGGCAATAATTTTATTATGAAATAAGAATCCTAGAGGAAAAAAATGAAATATATTCTACACTTGTTCCTCCTGCTATTAGTTCTCATGGAACTGTTAGCACAATAAAGAATAACTTTGCAGGCAAGTAGAGATGTAGAAGGTAAAAGATTTCTGGAGATGGAGAAAAACAATGAGAATAGTTTTTGTTGATATTTTCTATATTCGGGGGATTTTTAAAATGTATTTATTGTTTTAGATGATGAATATTTAATCTTTTCCTTCCATCCGAAATAGTAGAGAACTCAGGTCTGCTGAGCGAAAGAAAAGGATACACTCTTATAGTACTGATATTACTGAAACAACCTTTGAAGACAGCCAAAAGAAGCAAAGAAATGAATTTTCCATCTAATGTGAACTAAACAATAACATTCAGAGGAGGAGGAGGAGGCCTTGTTTCTATGATCCTTCTAAAAATTGACAGATCAAGCTTTCCAAAACACTGCTTTTCCACATAAGGAAAAGAAGCCTCTCCTGCTATTTTGTAGCTTGCTGGGGAAAATCTGTATTTCAGACTCTTAACGCAGGACTATACTTCCTTCTGTCAACTCACTTCAGAATTTTAGTCAGTAAGATCTGGGAGACAGGAGAATAGAATAAGCAACAGAACTTTATCAGTTAAGTAATTGAACCTCATACCATTCAGTATAGAAGAAATTATGCACGCATGTACTTTCACATAAATATATTCCATACCTCATCTTATACTGATGTGCTCTTACAAGTGTACTTCAGACAGGAATCACATTCTGAAAATCGAATCTGCCACCAAAACATGATGGATTGATTCAATTAACCAATAAGTCGTCTTAAGAGTTTTGCTGGGAGAGGCATACTAAAGCCATATACTGTAGTGTTTTGGCTGTCTTCAAGGTTTTGCGATCTGGCATTTTTTTTCTTATTTATTATATTTAGTTTCATTCTGTAAGTATTTGGAAAATATTCTATTTTCAGTGGCTAGGCTGTTCTGCATATATCTGTTCATTTTGACTTATCGTATAACTTTGTAGCAAAGGCAACAGGACATCTTCCTATTTTAGTGATTTCATATATTAAAGATGGGCAGATGCTTCTCCACGGGTAGTCCTGATTTGTAGAAAGAGCATCATCCTACATATATGCAACTCTGCCTTGGGTTTCATGAACTTCAGAACCCGGAAAAGCCAAACTTGCAGAAATGAATGCCAGCTCTCTTTTTACAAAATGACAGAATATGAAGGATGTGGCTCCCAGCAAGACAATCTTGATTTCTCTATAAAACCTCTCAGTTGCTTAAACCCTTGTCAGCTGGTAGCCATGTTAGAAATTTTGAAATCATGTTAGGGGCTTTCTTAGCCAACAGCCACCACTGAGCCACTGTGGCGCAGTGGTTAGAATGCAGTATTGCAGGCTACTTCTGCTGACTGCCGGCTGCCTGCAATTTGGCAGTTCGAATCTCATCAGGCTCAAGGTTGACTCAGCCTTCCATCCTTCCGAGGTGGGTAAAATGAGGACCCAGATTGTTGGGGGGTAATATGCTGACTCTGTAAACCTCTTAGAGAGGGCTGTAAAGCACTGTGAAGCGGTATATAAGTCTAAGTGCTATTGCTATTGCTATGAAGAGCACCCTTTTATCAACTAGACACAAATCCAAACAAAGCTGAGCTATAGCCTTTACTGCATGGTTTTTCTTTTCTAAGAATGAATCTGGGCCCCACAAACATTTTTGTACATGTGGATTAGTTTTAAGATTAATGCCTGCCTTTCACATTCAAGCTTCTTGTGTATTAAAGCAAAACAAAACAAAAGCAAATATTACAATAATGGGGAAAAGAAATAGCTGAGGGATGTAGTTTAGCAGCCACTAAGCTGGCATAATTGTGCTCATTGGCACCATGGAGGAGGACAAGGCCATAGGCTATGTTCTAAAGTTCTTGGTTTACATTCCAACTATAGGTTTATGTTTTGCAGTGCTGAATTACAAGTTTCTTTTCTGGTACTCCCTGTCATTGTTGACTGTGAGTTGCTTATCATATAGTCGTACTTATCTCATAGTGCCCTGTTGAGTACTCAAGAAAAAAATATCCAGAAATTTGATGAGGCCTATAAAAATATGAAGTTTAGCCTGGATTAGATAAAATACAGACTACAACATATGCCAATCTGATGGGATTCTGTTTTGTCTTCTTGATTACTCATTCCCAATGTCTAGTCATATCTGAATATTTCTTCATACATTGATGATAGTTCTCAGAATGCAAAGATCTCCTACAGTTACAAACCTTTCTTTCTTCACATATAGGTCATAACATTGCTCTGTTTGTTTCATTAAATGCTTGAATCTCAAAATTTTAAACAGAAATATTAACACTTTTAGGTCCTATGACATTTTTCTTTATTATTTTATTTTCAAGTTTTACGTGAGATCCTTAAATAAAATTCCTAGGGCAGCCTGCAAAGTATCCCAACATGATAGTAGAAATTTAAATCATACAGAAATATAGCAAAGCTTTAAACCATAAAATCAGTAAGAGCAGCCAAATCCAGCTAAGATAAAAAAAATACCAAACTGAATTAGAATATTGGCTATTTTTAAGCGCGAATCAGGAGCCATGACTTGTACATTATCTTATTAGCAATGACCAAGTTAAATAAGATTATATCTGGGTTTTGCACACCATGAATGAAAACAATCCTTCCATTTGTAGAGAAAGTTGATCCCTATCAGAACTTTCCTGCATCAGAGAAAAATTGGAGAAAACCGCCATACATAAACATTTATCATTCCTCCAGCGTCCATATAATGCAGGTCACAGATTACAGTTTTATACTTCTGGGAAATGCTGTGTAATCATTCAGTTATGTCATGATTCCAAAATTGCTAATGTCAAGACTTCAGATCTCCAACAATTGCTTTATCAACCTGGGCATAAGCAAAATATGAACTCCATCAATTTCAGTTTAGTCACACTGAGGATATATTCACTGAACCTAGCAAATTTCAAATAGTACAAATGATGCATCAGCTCTTTTACATTACATTACATTTACATTTACCTATAGAGGTACTGTGGTGTTGGTAATTTATAGCTTACTACAAATGTAATAACTACCCAGATTCATGAATATATTCAAAATTCTAGGTATTTGTCTATATCATTTTGTCCCACACATAATTACTTAGCATTTTTATTATTTCTTGTTTCAATAGCAAAATATAATTAGATTTCTAAAATACAAGCTCATATATGGATAAGGAGCTATTATAAGATACAATTTATTCTTTAGAATCCAGTCTTTCTGAAAAAGTCTTATCTTTTTAAACAAATACATTTTATGGAAAATGACACTGGAATTGGATTGCGGTTACATCCAAACTCATAAAAGATTTGCTAGTTCAGTGGATTTTTCCATTGTTCTCATCAACCACTACCAATTTTGAATATACTCTAATCTTCCTTCTTTCTCAACCTTTGGAGATTTGAAAAATGTTCAAATATAGGAAGCAAATATAAGAACTATATGGTGAACTAAAAGTTCATTCTATGCAATAACTATGCTCCATCATAGTGGTTGGCAAAGCTTTTGGTGACCAAGGACCACACTTATATGGGGGGGGGGATTTGAGAGCCATCTGGGGGCTTTACAACAATTATCAGCACTCAGGTTTCAAGGGCTTGAATTCTTTGTTTTTGAGCCATTATTTGTTTCTTTTATGAATGGCACAATAATTTCCATCTATTCATTGTCCTTAAGTTTCATTAGTCATATTTAGATTCTGAAGGGCATAAAAAGGCTTCTTGAAATCTAAAAATGGAGAAGTTCAAGGGGTCTAAAGGGGGATCATGTACAGCTCTGAGTGCTAGATTTTTGTATTAGAATAAAATTATTCAATCAAATTATTTTTGTTGTTCTTTACATTTTAGAGAGTATTCATTAAATAACCACTTTTAAAAAAGTGAACCTTGAGCCTGTTCAATGAATCATAGTTGGAAAGGTCTTTTTACAATCCTATTTTTAGAGCAGAAAATCTAAAGTATATCTCTATAGGATGAAAACCTGAAGAGTCATTAGTGCCTGAAAAGTTCAATAATTGACCATCCCCATTCTATCTTTACTGCCACATAGATATTGCCTAACATTAGTACTTTTGGACTAAACTTCATCAATAGAAAGAATTGTGATGACATTTCTTTATTTTATTTTATTTATTTATTTGTCAAACATGTACAAGATAGCAGGTATAGGAATAAACATAAACATAATCAAAGTGAATACAGATAGATGAAGACAATAGGACAGTAGGACAGGGACGGTAGGCACGCTGGTGCGCTTATGCACGCCCCTTACAGACCTCTTAGGAATGGGGTGAGGTCGACAGTAGACAGTCTAAGGTTAAAGTTTTTTGGGTTTGGGGAAGAAACCACAGAGTCAGGTAGTGAATTCCAGGCATTGATCACTCTGTTGCTGAAGTCGTATTTTCTGCAGTCGAGTTTGGAGCGGTTTACATTAAGTTTGTATCTATTGTGTGCTCGTGTATTGTTGTGGTAGAAGCAGAAGTATTCATAGACAGATAGGACATTGTAGCGGATAATTTGATGTACTATGCTTAGGTTGGATCGAATACGGCGAAGTTCTAA
>QLTV01001816.1:3982641-4011792 GCA_003457575.1 Thermophis baileyi
CCTTTTTTGAAGATAGGGATGACTGTGGCTAGTGACCATAAGTTGGGTAAGGAGCTAGTCCTGAAAGATTTATCGAAGATTATGCTAAGAGGTTCAGCTAAGGCTGTGGAGAGCTTTTTTAAGAAATATGCACATAGTCCATCAGGTCCAATAGATAGAGATGGTTTTAGGTTGCGTAATGCCTTTGCAACGTTATCTTCTGTAAAATCAATTTGTGTTAGATCGTTGTAATTATTTGTGGTACGACTAGGAAATATTGGGCATGAGCCATTGCTGTTTACAAAGACTGAGCCGAAGAACTTTTGATGCACTTTTCTTTATATCAAAGCAATCATGGACGGCAATTAATTTAAGTGACAGAACGTTAACAGCAGGAAGAGAGAACTGTCCAAATCACAACTAGAGCTGCTATTGTTGGGTAGGGGGGTAACTGCATAGAAGAGGCATCCCCCCAAACCTCTTTGCCCAGTCAAATTAGTATCTCCTCACTGGTTCTGGGCAATCAATGCCACATCTCTCTACACATATCTCAAAGGTGCTTTTCAAAAGGAACGGGACTTTCTCGGCTTTTTCCTTGAAAACATATTGCTTCTCATCCAAGAAGCTTCTTCTGTTCCCACTGAATTCCTAAAACTTAATGCAGGATTGAATACTGAAACCTGTGGATATTTCCCCATCTCAGTTATCTCTCTTTTATTACTGTTTGCTTTTGAATGTGCAATAATCCTGAAATATTCGTTTTCATCTTAATTAATAGAAATAAAATATAATATTTCCTTTTCTTAACATCCCACATGATTTATAACTGTTATGATTTATAACAGTGTTGGCAACCTTAAAAAATGTGAACTTCAACTCCCAGAATTCCTCCTCAGCATGCTGTCTAGGGACTTCTGGGAGTTGAAGTCTGCACGTCTTAAAGCTACCCAAGTTGAAAAACACTGATTTCTTGCTTTATATAAACCAGAGAATATGTTTCAGAAATATTGAGAAGGAGCAACATGAAAAACATGGATTGAATAAGTAGTTGCTATGCTGCATGCACACCCTAATAGCTTTTCTTTGTTTAAATATTTTAGAACCAATGAATGACTAACTAAAAGGAAGAAGAAACTGTTCCCTCTCCATTCAGGAAAGCTGATATATTTGGGGACTGTGGGTACAACAAATCCATTATTGCATTCAGCGGGGAGGTATTTATAATGCCATAAATTTACCCAATGAATTTCAATACTATTGTTTTATAAATCTCCAGGAGTATAAGAATTTTTCCAATGGAGCAGATATTTGCATAATTCTTGCAATGCTTCTATACTGTTATTTGCAAGAGGGTTTTAGCTTCACTGAAGATACACTATGTCAGCAATGAGAAAGAAATATAAAGTTACAGCAGAGACTATGCTTGTCTCTTCCAGTTGGAGGTATAAAGGCCAGCTGTGAATGTTTCAGTGTTCTGACTTTGTTTTGCCAGAGCCTAGATCTATTTCTGCCTCTCCCACTCTTAGTTCATTGCCAATTAATAATCAGTTTCCTTAGAGTCCTCAGCCCAGTTCAGACTCAGATGTTTCGGATACTGCCTTATTCTGTTATGTTATGGAAGAGGGGTGATCAATGGAAGTTGCTGCCAAAAAGTAGATGATTTTCAGTGATGAGAAATACGTTAGCAGGAGAGAAAGAAATAAAATAAAATACAACCAAATTTCAGTAATGAATTGAAGCTAACCTTAATGATTATATAAAGAACTGGATGTGGTTTATTCAGATGTGTAATGAAGTGAAGGAGGTGCTTAATAACAAAAATCAGTGTACCGTGTTTCCCCTAAAATAAGACCCACCCCGAAAAGAAGCCCTATCATGTTTTTCAATGCATGTGTTCAAATTAAGCCCTACCCCAAAAAATTAGCCCTAATTAAGACCCCACCCACCCCGGGGTGCAGGGGTGGGGCAAGGTAAAAATTAAGCTAGGGTGGGGATGGGGGTTGGAGCTGCCCTACTTACCAGGCCTCGCACGTCCCGACACCTGCCTCGCCTTGTTCTGCGGCCCCTTCTTCTGTGGCCGCTTGCTGCCACTCGCATACATTGCCCCCAGCCTCCATTTTGCCTTCAGATGCCTTCCGGAGGGCTTTCTGGAAGGCATCTGAAGGTGAAACAGAAGCCAGGGGGTGCCACGTGCATCAATCCGGAGCCCGTTTCTCAGCTGTAGAGGGCTTTCCGGAAGGCTCTGACGGCAAAACGGAGGCCTGGGGCAACGCGTGTGAACGGCGGCAAGCGGCCGCAGAAGAAGTGGGCCAGCAGCAGGTTCCTGCTGGGCAGCACTGTTGGTGCCACCACTGCGAGGTGAGTCAATAATTAGACCCCCCAAAAAGAAGCCCTAGCCATTTTTTCGGGGGTCAAAAGAAAATAAGACCCGGTCTTATTTTCAGAGAAACACGGGTAGTTCTGAAATTGTAGTGGTGATACTGCAAGGTGATTTAAGTGCAGTCGGGGAAAAAGAAACTTTCCCCTATATATACTACTCATCATTCTAAAAGAAAATACTTCATGAGCCATTTTTATTTTTTTTCCTCAAAATTCCTTTAGGATGTCCTCCTCAATCATCTTTCTACATATAGATATAGGTGGTTTCATAACAAATCCTCTTTATGCTATACACACACACACACACACACATGCATATCCATCCTTATTTGCTACTATTTCCCAAATGATGTCAGATGAGTTAAGTCAACAAGTTAAGATAGCTGGATTGAATTCTGTTGAAAATCTGGATTGGATTCTGTTGAAAACATTTCAATGGTTGCAGACATTCAAGGCATCCTTAAAACGGTTATACATCAGAGAAATTGCAATTCACCATATTTGGCAATTTCTTTTAATTAACCCAAAAACTGATGCATAAACAGGTAAAACACCAGCATCCAATCTTTGTCCCACAACAGAAGAAATCAAGATCCATAGGAGGCTCACAAATCTTCCCACTGCTTAGAAAAAGGACAGCTTCACTATAAAAAAAAAAGGTGGGGGGGGGATAACTAAAGGTAATAGGAAGAGAAGTCAAAGCAGAAAAGGATATTCCACAAAAGGATGCACGCTTTTGTGCACTGACATAACAATCCATTTCAACATCCAGCGTAGCCTCTCAGTCATACAGCTTTCTTCCTGCCTGCTACGAACCATCCCTGGGGACCAGTTAAGAATTGCCGTGGACCTTTAATAGACAATGCTGAATTCAAAGCTCTCGGTGTTCAGATTAATCCTCTCCATAGCTGTTGCAACAATAGTAATGTGTCCTAACTCCTGCATTCCACTATCATGAAGACTTTGACTTTATCTTTTGCAGTCAGTAGTGTTCAAAAGCTAAATATTTTATTCCGTTTAAATGAGTATCTATTAGGTCAGTACAGTAGGCCATTCAGAAAGCTGTTCTCTGGCTTTTAACTACATTTTCCAAAGCATTTTCCATTATTTAACTCATTATATTAAAACGTGCTCTTGGCCTCTTTCAAATCCCTACCAGTTTGTATCTTGTTAGATAACCCTGTAACCAGACTCTACTTGTTCTACTATTTGGTGCCTAAGTATTATATAGTAAAGTTCACCTTCTCTTTGTTTATGGCAAAGTCTGGGATCAGTAACATTATGCTGTTCTATAGCTTGAGGCTTCCCCTAATTTGGAAAATCAAGATTTATTGTCCTACTTTTAAAAATACCAAATGAAGGAGCAAGAAAAGGAGAAAAAAATGCTATTAAAGGCTGAATCCATGGAAACAACCATCCAAAGCTGAGCATAATGGAATGGAATACTCTGTGAGTCGTAGCCAGGAACAAAATCAAGAATTTAAAACAAGGTTGATATATGGTTTCTGGATCAAGGCTGCAGAGAAACTTTGATCCAAAATTAAGTAATCTTACCAGTGGTGGGTTGCTACTGGTTTGTCCTGGTTCGGGCAAACCAGTAGCGGCGGCAGTGGGAGGTTCCGCCCACCCACCCGGACGTCATCACAGACGATCTGCGCATGCGCAGAAGGTTCTGCTCATGCGCCGGGGTGGGTTCCTCCCGGTTCATACTGGGTCGCACGAACCGGTAGCAAGGCATTGGTGACGTCATGATGGCGTCGTGGACCCACCTTGGTTGGTGCCGGTCCGTGGGCGTCGCCATTTTTTTCCATGAATTTTTGGCGGCTTTTTTACGTTTTGGGCCGTTTGTGCTCTGCTGCTGCTTCGGAAAGGGCCCTCACACCCGCCCTCGGGTTAATGTTGTCCTTTATTCTTCGCCCGAAGCACAGCTGATCAGCTCCTCAGCTGTGACTGAGCATGCGCGGAAACAGAATTGCACCGGGGGAGCACGCGCGCGTGTAACCCTAAGCCACGCCCACAGAGTGGTAGTAGAAATTTTCGGAACCCATCCCTGCGTTGCGCGCGAGTGAAGCAAGCGCAAGTGAAGCGAGCGCAAGCACGTTCACAGTTCCGAACCAGTAGCGAAGGTAAGTGAAACCCATTACTGAATCTTACTAAATGTTGCTCCAGCACTATTCAGAAGTCACTAGAGTCTAGATATTGTTGAAGGAATATTCAGCAATATCCCAGCAATCTGATTTCAAATTATGTACTCTGGTAATTCTGATAAACATGTTACTACATGTGCAGGGGGAATACTGGCAGCCCATCAATGCTCTAGAAATTTGAAGCAAAGGCACCTAAGATCTGTTCCTGAGCCAAGATATGCTAGGCCAGAACTAGTCTGGCTCTCCTTATTGCTAGTCTATGAATTCATACCGGTAGCTAGGACCAGATATCACTCACAAATTCAGTATCCATTTGACATATCCCAAAAGATTATCCATCTATGCCATCTTATAAGTTCACTACCTTTCAGACAGATATGAAATTAACTCTCCACCAAGTCTTCATCCCATTTCAAGCAGAGACTTTTCAATCAGAAACATTCCAATCAGAATGTTACCCCTGCTAATTCTTCCCACAACAAAAATATCACTTTACAATATTATTTTAAATTAACAATTTATTATTTTGAACTTATCATGGAACTATCCCTAAGGTGCCAGCAAGATGTATCTTCTATGTAAAGCCAATTTCACTGCTATCATTTTTAATGTTAATTTCATTTATAGCCAACTCAATTTCTATTATTATTAAGGATAATACTCCATCATAAAGGCAATGTCTTCATCAAATCTTGTTGCCTAACCACTTCACTCTAATCTCATTCAAACATTGAAAAATCAGAGCCAATGTCCCAGAAGTAAGAATAGCTCACTAAAGTGCAGATAATTCTATATTTTTAATTGGGGGAGGAATGTCTTTCTCTTCTAATATCAAAATTCTCTGTAATTCTCTTTACTAGCCCTGATATGAAGTGATCATTCTATCAGCATTGAGAAAGGGACAACAAAACCCTATCGCAGCACTCAATTTGCTTAGAAAAGAAAGATGTGGGTCACTGTTGGGAAGAGAATTAATGGCAGAGAACTCACACTGATTCTTTTTCCCCCTCACAGCCATGCAGCATGTATGGCTGATTACCATTTTGTCATTTTAAATGAAGTTGAAAACATGCTGACAACTCAGCAATGTTTTCCTCTGAGCT
The DNA here is from genome assembly GCA_003457575.1 of Thermophis baileyi. NCBI lineage: Eukaryota > Metazoa > Chordata > Lepidosauria > Squamata > Dipsadidae > Thermophis > Thermophis baileyi. The sequence goes on from QLTV01001816.1 coordinate 3,988,250, forward strand.
CTACAAATGCTGCAGCAGCTGATTACCACAGGATTGTAAGTGCTTAACAAGAGCATTAGAAAAAATGAAAAAAGACTAATGAAGAGAGGAAGTGGGAATGTGATGCAAAAATAAATTAAATTAATGAAAAGGAAGGAGGAAAAAAAGACACCATTTACATGGTGTTTGTTATGCTACAATTCAGAGCTACCATGGCAGGGGGAAAAATCTATAATGGATTCTCTTTATGGTTTTATGTCCCAATTTGTAAAAATGTGTCTCCCTGTCTCTATTATTTTCTCTCTAGGGAAAAAATTAATGTTCAAACTACTCTGGACCATAATTGAAATATTAAGCCAGGCAACAACACAAATAGGCAAAGTATTTGGCAGAGGAAGGTTCTCAAAGAGAGATTGTTCTCACTTCAAAAACAATTTGTGCTGTACTGCATAAACAGGAAATGCACAACTGCTTTCAATTTTTTTATACGAGTGTGTCACCTTGTCCATCTTTCCCACCACTAGTTCATAAAGTAGAATAGTTTATTTCTAAATTAATTTAACCTTATACTTCACTTAGTTGATTACAGGATGTTTTTCTTTCCTATGTTATACATTTCACTGCTTCCTGCTATGGATGAAATGGGGAGTTTTATATATACCTCAGAGATTTTCAAATGAGGTTTATACAAAAATTAAGACAATCCCAGTGACTGCTTTGACAGGAGGCTGAAAATTAAAAACAAAATCTAAATTAAACTCACCTCTGATACTATAAAGGTATTTCCGGTACAAATAGCTGATTAGAAGAATTAAGTGCTGGAATGCCAATTAACTGGGGTAATTACATTTCTTGCTTTTAAGGGGGAATCATGGAGCTTTTGTAAAAGCAATTTATGCTTTAATTCTGGTAGAGTCCTATTTACTAAAAGGGAACGCTCTTCTCTGTACCTCAGGGGATCTCAAATTATATCAGTTTTGTTTCAGCCTCCCTAATTGTAATTAAAGGCTTGTCCAGACAATTAGGTTAGCTGTATTCTCAGCACTACTGCTTCTTACACTTTTCTCTGTTCACAAGTATGGATGTGATATTTGCCTGTGAAGTCTTTTCCCATCTTCTCAATCTACCTTTTTTCCCCTAGCTATTTTATCAGATGATACTCATCTCATAATAATTGCATGTGTGACAAGTAATAGGATGCAAGGAAGCAAGGTCACAATAGGTGTCAGGCATGTTTAAAATCCCCAGAATATATATATATATATAGTTATGTTAACAGGTCAAAATGGCAGTGTGCCAGGAAATTCCTAATAAACTCTGTCAAAGGTAATGAATCATATAATCTAATTTTGGGAAGGGGAAACATTGGAACCAATCACATTAAACCTAAGCCTGATGGGGCATTTAACCAGATGAAGGTTGACAGTAATAAGTTAACAAAGTAATAATTAACAAAGGAGATAGCTCCCTCCTCCCCTAGCTGACCCTTATGCATGGATATAGATATGGATATAGATGATATAGATAGAGACATATATATATATATATATAGATATAGATATATATAGATATAGATATAGATATATAGATATATATATAGATATATAAAATATTTTTTTACATAAATAAATTTGAAAAGGGGCCGAAAGGCAAAAAGGAAGCAGTATGCTATATATATATATATATATATATTTGCAGGGTATTTGCAAGGGGAGAAGCAATTCCCTCTGGCATCACCCATGGGTGCACCTCATGCCAAGTATTGTTCAATATGAACAGGTCAATCATGCCAGGAAGTAAACCCAATCCGCTAAAATATAAAGGCAATAGTTTTTTTCAGTATATTGAGTTACACAGTTCCACCTACTGGGTCACAGGCTTCAGTAGAGTGAGATGAAAATGGAAAGGGATCATCTGAACAGCTTGTTCCCTGATTCATAAAAAGGTCTTGGCTTTAATTGCCCACTAATCTAGCACAGAAATGGTCACCTTGTTGCTTTTGGACAACCTCTAGTGTGTAAGTTGATGATAGATAACATCTTTGTTCTCCCTGTGACTTCTTATCAAATCCTGAAGAAGAATTGGAAGATCACGGTAAGTGTTCAGTTCACTCGTATAGGCAGATTTACAGTTCAGCAAACATATGAATTAATAAATTTGATCTAGGGCTAAATTAAGACATTTAGACTTGTAGTAAATATGGACCTCAGAGGAGTTGATCCCTCATAGGTTCATACGTGTTGACTGAGATGCACCAGCTGGTGGCTGCAGTTGAGAACAGTCACTATGAAAGTGCTGAAGATAATTCAGATTTAGGAAAAAATTGTAGACATTTAAGGGCACAGCTTAAATGAGCAAAGAGGTCTCTTTCTCCAAAAAAATTATCTGAGCTTCACCACATGTTTGCTTTGCCAGTAATACAACAGAAAGTCTCTTTCAAATAGAGTTCAGTTTAGATAAATTGGCTTCTGCCTACATATATTTTTCAGGCCTCCAAAATATTTCAGCTGGCTACTGTATTCTGAGATAATATAGAGAAAAGTAGGAAGAGCCAGGTCCTGGAGGCAAACAGCAGTTGAATTTACTTTACTTCAGAAGTTGCATTAGATTCCCCTCACTTTTTAAACAACATTAAAAAGCTTAGAACCCATGTAGCACACTTTAAAGGCTGCAGCTCTTTTAAAGTGCTCCTCAGATTGGTAGTTTTTTTAAAAAAAAATTAATGGAAAGGACCTCTTGGACAAATGATAAAACTAAAATATGTGCAATCTTGTATGCACTATGGGAGGTTGGAAGATAGCTGGAATTTGTTCTCCTCAGCATCTGTCCCACTTGAGACTGGCTGAAAGATAATATCCAAGCGACTTCTAATTCTGAACTGAGGTAATAATCTCTTCATATCAAAATGCAGTTGCGAAACATATGTCCACAATACATTTTTCACAAAGCCTAGAAAAATGTTTTTAAGAGGCAATAAAAAAGGAAAGCAATCAAAACCGGAGCCTATAGTGGCTGCTGTAATGCAATCACTGCCAGACTTGTCTCACTGTTGCTCACATAATAATTTGATATATAGACTTAAGCTGCCATAATGGACAAGAATTGTAATCACACATTTTCATTGTTGGATTGGGGTCAGTAGTTAAATTCCTGAAGAACAGGAAAGATTGTATAGAGAGATTGGTCAGATTAATATCATTTCTTTAGAACTCACATACAAACCTCTTGCCTCTTTTTAAATATTCAGGGTGATAATAGGGAAGGATATTTACATCCAAAAGCTTAATCTTTCACTTCAATGAAAGCAACCTGACAGGGGGATTATAATTCAGGGTGTGTGGAAAAGTCCTGTTAAGGTGCTATTTACAATATAAATCTTAACACCATTTTATTACCATGACCAAAGCTCTGTAAATAACCACTTTAAAACTTGCATCACAGGTAAACACCATTAATTCCTCAGAGATGCAATATAGTGACATCATTTCGGCATTTCTTGTATCTTTATTATTCAGCTGTGTAGAATTTGATTCTCAAGTAAACATTAAAACTGTCCTCAGCAGAAGGACAAGTTTATGTACAATTAATTCAAGTTCCCTTCACTGTCCTCCATGTTGTTTCTTAGGTAATTCTTATAAAAAGGAAAACAGAATCCATTAAAATTCCTCTTCATGAAGGAAGCCTCATGGAGGGAAAAACAAGTGTCTGCTTCCCATCTACCTCCATCTTTGCCTGGCCCTGGGCAGAGATCACAGAAAAAGCCATTTCAGAATACAGAGACCTACAAATTTCCTACATCTCTTCCTCTTCTGCTGCTCTTTTTTCAAACAGAACAAAAAAAATTAACATAATTAAGGAGTGAATAGGACTACCAGGTATCTGAACAGGCAAAGGGGGACACGGACCATTGGAATGGGGAATACGACTTCAGCAACAGAGTGGTCAATGCCTGGAATACACTACCCAACTCTGTGGTTTCTTCCCCAAATCCCCAAAACTTTAACCTTAGACTGTCTACTGTTGACCTCACCCCATTCCTAAGAGGTCTGTAAGGGGCGTGCATAAGCACACCAACGTGCCTACCATCCCCGTCCTAATGTTCCCATGTACTCATAACCATCTCATGTATACATGTTTATACTTTTACTGTAATCTTATATATGCTTGACAAAAAATAAAAAATAAAAAAATAAAATAAAAAATAAATCTGCTGGGGAAGGATACACTGATTGTTTAACTTTCTTGGTATCTGTAACAAAAAATACAGTGAAAATTTGCCTACATGTATATGAACTTGCTTTTTCCAGCATCAGAAAGACTGATTTTTCAATCGCATTATTTTTCCAACAAACCTTTATTTTTTTTAGAAATATGCTAGTGATAATATAGAATTGGCAATGGGGCACTTTTCTAATTTCATAGAAATTAGAAAATGTGAAATATGTACTCATGTGATCTACTGGCTAGAGGGATTGTTGATTTGGAGAAGGCTAGGCTGAAACCAATTGCTGGACTTAGGAAATAAATTATGTAAATCTAGGTGTCGGTGAAATAAAGAAACAGACAATTTATAAGGTGACAATAGTCAAAAGTTTGAAAAACTATTGTTGTAAAAATGATTCAATTTAAAAAAAAACCTCAAAAAAAATCTGGACAATATTTTATTTTAAGTCTACGCCAGATGGATGGAGGATATGAGGACAAAAAGGAAGATGTGTCTTCCTTTTGCCAGTTATCTGATAACCCTAGAAGTGGGATGACATGACTCCTGAGAGTTATTTGAGATATATTCAGCTTTCCAACCTGCCATGGAGGCAACTGCACAGTCTTTCAAGACAAGGGAGAGTACAACAGAAAACTGCCTTGTCCTATGGTCAAAATAGAGAACTTGGTGCTATCCAGGTATTTTAGGCGTCAAGTCCTATCAGGCCTTGGTCAGGATGACCCATAATGTAGGGCATAAGTACTGTTACTGAAAACATGTGAAAGACACCAGATTGACTAATGCTTACATCATAAAAATTCCCCAATGCACTGCACATTCATATGAAAGAGTCAGATTTTACATAGATAATCAGTAATACATACACACAGAAAGATGCTGTATTTTAAGGTACACAATTGTTCCAAAAGGCGTGCTATATTCATCACTAGAGTGGGGTGGATTTTACAATACCCGGCCTAAATATCAATATGTCCGTTTTCCTGTTTAGTAAACTAAATGACTAAAATCTGGTTAAGTGCTTTTTTACAGATAAATCAAAGCTTTAGTACTATAGACATTGATCTGGGACTAAATTCCACTGGACTCAAAGGGACTTACTTAGAAGAATGCATTTAACATTGTACCTAGACTGTGAGGGAGGTGTTTTTTTAATGATCCTTTTCTCATTATCTCACCTTTTCCTGAGTTTGCCTTAGTTCTTCTTCCGATAGAAGAGAATATATCAAGTTTAGAATTGAAGAGTCAGTTTTTGGTGCTCTCTAACCTTGGTTGTTTCTGGTGGATGTTTCACTACCAGGCTAAATGTCTATGGGGATTTTCAGTGTTCCAATTCAATTCAATCCTTCCATCTTCCACCATTTGGTCAGAGCTTCTTGGATAAGAAGCAAAACATCTTCAAGGAAAAAACAAAGTCCAGTTGCCTTTTCAAAAAGCACTTTTGGGACAATATCAGGCTAGGTAATGTCGTCAGTGTGAAGGGTTTCGCTGGTTGTTTATATATAGTAGCTTGCTATATCAGTTTTGGTTATGATGTGGTTTCTTCCTTCTATGATTCCTTGATTAAAGTATTGTTTCTTTTTTGACTGTTTATCTTGCTTATGCAGATATTGGTTGCTAGGGAGGATGTGCTCTGAGCTGTTTATTTCCTTCAGGAAACAAATACTATAATCAAGACACCATAGAAATAAACACTGCAGCCAAGCTTTTATATATAAACATCCAGCATACCCCACTCACCTTCACATTGTTATTTCTACTTATAGGAGCTTTTAAATTCATAATAGTGTTCATCCCAAATTGAAGAAGAACATGGAAACCAAGTAGGATATATTATATCTAAATTAAATTAGGAAACCAAAAATTCTTCTCAAGTCTAGGCACGTATGAAGTTCTTGGATATTTGGTCATGGATTTCAGAGGAATCAATCCCACAAAGCTGAAAAACAGAAAAAAGCATCAATGAAATGATTGATCTAATAATCTAAACATGATAAATTCATATAATCAATATGTTCTATTGAATTGTTCATATTAATCTCAATACAAATCCATATTATTAAAATATATATTGCACTTCAGTCACACAAGACTGAGAATTTGCTTCTATCAGTACTGGATGTTTTGATATATTCTAATCTTAATCCCGTCAAGAGACCTAAATCCTGATCTGTAAATAGCTTGTGTAAGAGTTATAAATCCCTTATCTATCCTCCTTCTGTTTTGTTCCAGCTTGCACATATAGCTAAAAAAGCAGAATATCCACAAGTGACTGCATTAATATAGTACAGCTTAGAGAAAAATAAACCATTTTACTCAGGAACAAAATGCCAGAAAGAAATGTTGAGCTTCTTTTGATCACATGAGATAGAATCCAAATAATGTGGAATAGGCAGGAAATAATTTATAAACTGCTCAGAAGATTAATGTTTCCAACAGAGAGAATTCAAATGGGAACATCTAGAATAACAGTCAAATGCCCTACGTGTAGGTGCTTTGCTCCCTAAACACAATGTGACATTCAGTTAGAATTTGAGGTGAGATCTGCTTTATAACTTTTACATAAAAAGAACAGGTGTTTTTTTTTAAAGGAAGAAGAAGAATTGAATCTTTAATAATGCAGAAAAGCGTTTGCTTCTTGCAAAGGCATGAAAGTATTCAGAAATTAGCTCAATCTTTCTGCTGAATCCAGTTTTTTTTATGATCTGGATGTTCTTATTATTGCTTATTTAGAACGAGCCGACAAGTGATCTAGATACATCTGAATGATAAACGTCATCTATGCTATCTAGCATGGCACTTAATGAAAGATGATAGGATGCAGGAACACCTGCTGGACCACATGTTGCTCAACATGCATTTTCCAGAGAGATGAGTAAATGAGGGCCAGTAAATTGAGATACATTTCAGACAATATGAAGAAACTAGTTATTGTAGTTCCACTGATTAAATTATTCTCACTCTATCTGAAATAAATTGTCATTTCCACAACAACCAAATTTAGAGTTTAAGAATGTTCTTCAATCTATCATTTCCATTAGACACCTAGTCAGCTCAATATGTCTTTTCGACTCAGATTCATAGCCGAACTATTACTCTGCCTGAGTAGTCTTGAGATAGATATGCATGCTCTGAATCACTCAGCTTTGGGTTACGGCACTATGCTATTAATATGAGTTAAAGAACATGAATTTCTATATAGCCAATATTCCAGGAACCTTAATTTTGGGCTGGGCAAGTTGAGAGTCCCTTTTATAATTCTGCAACAGTTTGCAGAACCTGTTTGATATTATTAAGTAGGTCAGGCCTGGTTAGAACCTGGAGGGAAGACTTACAAGGAATTTCAGGGCTATAGATTTGAGAAGTTGAAAACTATCAGAGAAGATTGCAATTGCAATATTTTGGTACTGGGCAGAGATGAGTTCCTCCCGGTTTGGTCCGGTTCACCCGAACTGGTAGCAACCCGCTGGTGACGTCACGATGATGTCACGGAACCGGTTTGGTCGGTGCCGGTCCGTGGGCACCATCTTTTTTTTGGATTTTTTTGGATTTTTTTTTTTGAATTTTTTGCTTGTTTTTGCTTCTGCGCATGTGCAGAAGCCGAATTTTTGGCACTGTGCATGCGCGCATGCCTGTGAGAAGCACGCGCAGCCACGCGGCATGGGAGGAAGCGGCGGCGAGGTAGGTTAGAACCCACCCCTGTCCCATCCGGAAAGCCTGCACTTTCCCAGGGCCTGGAGGGCCGCCCCACCACCACCTGGAGCTCCCCTTTCACCCGCCCCCACCACCCCCGCCAGGCTAGCGTCTCCCGAAGCCGCTGGCATTGCAGGAGTCGGTCCATGTGCTCTCCACTTGCTGTTTCTCCCCTTTGCTGTTTTTGGAAAAACAGCAAAGGGGAGAAACAGCTACTTTTCTCCATGCTAAGTTTAAGTGCAAAAGCAGCAAAAGACGCGCCCCAGCCAGTGTCTCGGGGCGGAGCGTCTCAGAGGAATATGGGGAGACGCGCCCCAGCCGGTGTCTCGGGGTGGAGAGTCTCCCCATATTCCTCTTGCTGCCTCCATGGCTGCTTGCTGCTTTTGCACTTAAACATAGCATGGAGAAAAGTCTCCCAACAAGGGCCAGAAAAAGAGGCAAGTAGAGGGGTACTTGGCTCCCGCTCTGGAATATGGAGCAAGTCTCCATCCGCTGCCGTTGCCCTTCTCCTCTCAGGGCAGGCGAGGAGGGAGGGCGAAGGGGGGGCGAGGGGGGGAAGCCAGCCGACAGGGAGCCACAGCAGGGGGACAAAAGAGCTTCATTTATCTGGAAACCTGAAATGACTATTTAAATCTGGTAAAAAGCACCCAAAGAAAAACGAACAACATCAGCAAAAAACAACAACCCAATCCTTGCCTGTTTTTGGAAATGGTTCAAGAGGGAACTCGCACACATGCGCACGCGCACGCACATGCGCGCGCGCGCACACACACACACACACACACACACACAGAGGGAGAAAGAGGGAGAAAGAGAAATATGAGAGGGAGGTAGAGAGAAAGAGAGAGATGAGAGACAGAGGACTGCCTGCCTTTTCCTGCTACAGTCGGGCTGCTCCCCTCGAGGCAACCTCGTGGCGCTGAGAGTAACACAAGGTTTATTTTTGTATCTTTCCAGAGACAGAAAGAACATGGCCGAATTTCCTTACAGTTATTCCCTGGTGGTGGAGGTGGAGAGTGGGGGAGAGGGAGGAAGAGAGAGAGGGGGGGAGAGAGAGGGAGGAAGAGAGAGAGAGACAGAGACAGAGAGAGAGAGAGAGAGAGAGAGAGAGAGAGAGAATGAGAATCTATTCCCCCTAAAATCCTTGATTTGTCTTATCTAATCTACTGAGCTGCAGAACAAGAAGAAGCACAAGAAGACAAAAAATCTGACAGGGATTTTTAAAATAAAATCGGTAACACAACAATCCATGTCTTGCTATTTATTCTTCATTTGGCATTTTACATTAGAATACTTTCTCCCAAACTCCATGATGCTCTCTGTAAAGGATAAAATACAGATTTTATGATTTTTAATGACTGTGATTGGAAGAAAGAGAGAGAGAGAGAGAGAGAGAGAGAGAGAGAGAGAGAGAGAGAGAGAGAGAGAGAGAGAGAGAGAGAGATCTTGTCTCCGAGCACTGAAGGAGGAGGCTCTCTTATGCAGCTGTTCCGGCTTGGTGGCTAGCGGGAGACCAAATCCTCTCCACCCAGGCATTTTTACTGTATAGTTCTCTTGCTCTCTCTTTCCCTGATGGGCGAAGGTGGGAAAACGCCAAGCACGGGACCCCGCTTGATGCAGAATTTGGGGAAGGGAAGGAAAAGACAGCTGCGGGAGGACGACCTTGAAGGGAGGGAGTTCCTGCGCTAAAATGGTTTAGTCCGAGGAGCAACCCTGGGCGTGCACAGACTGCTGGCAGAAAGGAGGGTGGGACAGAGGAGAAGCTTAGAAAGAGCATGGAGAGGAGATGGGTTGTTAGTTGAGCCTTGGTCTGCCAATTTGTGAGCTGAGCCTCCTTTATAGCCAACTCTTCCCATTCAAGAGGGGAGAGACTTCCTTCCTGGTGTAGAATCAGAACTTGTAGGATCCGGTTATTTCACTTTTCCCAGTAGCTTATTCCCCACCCCCCTGAAATTAAAGCAGCAGGTGTTTCCCTCTGGTTAAGCAAAGTGTTTCCTAGCTGGTAATAATTTATCTTATGAAATGATGTGGAAGCGAAGGTTTAACAAAGTTAGGCTGCTATGATTTTTAATGACTATGACTGGAGATGATAGTTACTACATGAGGAATGAGGGACTTTGAGATGAAAGAAAGAGAGGGGGGAGAGAGAGAGAGATGAGAGAGGGAGGGAGGGAGTGGGAGAGAGAGAGAGAGAGGGAGCGGTTTGCCCGAACCGGTAGCGGCCCACTGGTGACGTCACGATGACGTCACTGAACCGGATCAGTCGGTGCCAGTCCGTGGGGGCCACCATCTTTTTTTTTTAATTTAATTGAATTTTTTTTAATTTATTTTTTTCCTTCTGAGCATGCGCAGAAGCCGACTTCCGGCACTGTGCATGCGGTCGCCATCTTTTTTTTTTTGGCTTTTTAAAAAAAAATTAATTTGGGGGGGGATTTTTTGCTACTGTGCATGCGCGCGCCCCCACGTGGCGCACCCACACAGTGCGGGAGGGAGCGAACCGGCAGCGAGGTAAGTTGGAACCCACCCCTGAGATTCTGTAAGGGGGGAATATGTATTTAAATAACAATTATATAAATGAAGGAACAGAATATAAATATTTTCTACCCTAATTTTAGTAGAGAACAGATTTATACTTCTGTATGTCATTAGATAGGATAAGGAAGCTTGTTTATTTGTTATTCAAAATAGAGTTTTTCCCTAGAAAATATGCCTGCAATAAAAAATATTGGCGAAACACAATAAAATGTGTTATACTTTATAGCAGGGGTGTCAAACTTGTGGCCTGAGGGCTGGATGCGTCATGTGCTGCTCCATCCACACCTGGTTTAGTAAAGGGGGGGAAAGTCCCGATATGTCACGTGACGCTGCCGTGACAACGCGAGTTTGACACCCCTGCTTTATAGGAATGTTGAAATTGGCTGGAATTAGGAAGACATTTAGCAGCTCAGTTATTTGTGTTGCAGAATTAAAGGAACCAAATAATTCTTTTTGATTTGCCAGCACCACCTATTGGCAAACTAAAATATTAATCCATCTCTTTTTAAAGTATGGCATTTCTGAAACAATAGACTAAAGTGCTGCAAAAAATCTGTATGTTTACTCCCAACTTTCCAAGTTTTATCCTGAGTATTCAGATTATCCTTACCTTCAGTCTGATTCTTTCAATCAATGCTTTAGAGGGGCTTAGTAAACTTTTCCAAAATGCCTCTGAAATGTATCTAGATGCAAGTTGTTGTTTTAAACATTGCCTCTCACAATCAATGGTTCTTTCTTTCCTGTTTAAACTTGTTTCATCTGGTCTTTCCTTCCTTTCTTGTTTCTTTTGTAACATATTGTCAACTCTGATATCCTGTATTCTATTAAAACCTTAGAAGATAATGTTTTAAACAGCATTTTAATAACATAAAGTCAGAAACTATATGGTAAGAGAATACCCATGGAGAAGATTAGTATCAGTTACAGAATACCCATGAAAGGATCAGTATCAATTAACTTGAGGCGACAAAAACTAGTAATCTGATTCATTTAAATTATGCTATGAATTTTGATTTCAAGGTAGATTTGTAAGCATAAATAAGAATGCTGCCCTAACAAATTAATATATACTAAATTGAATTTTAAAGGCCAGGTATCTATGAGTTGTTAGACTGCAGAGATAAGAAACAACTTATAATGTTCCCTTCCAAGTTCAGGAATAAAGTAGCAATTATCTGATAAAAATCGTATTTCAGAAATGTAAAACTGCAGCTTCATTCATGATAATGGTAGATAATCGAAAGCTTTAAAAATTAGAAGAGTTACCATAATACACAAGAGAAAACATATCACCTCTTCCCAAATATCAAATCTGAGAAGAAGGATAATTTACATGAAGGAAAAAAGAGATTTAAAGAGGGAGAAAAGAGTGAAGATGACAGAGGTAGAGATAAACATGATATTAGAAAACACCTAGATGTGCCACAATCAGTACATTATCACAGCTTTTGATAGAAACGTCGTCCTTTGTTAAAACAAAAACAAAAAACCTGAAATACAATTTTTAAAAAGGGGCAATGGATAAAAGCAGGGCTGGGCTTCAAAAATTTTAGCAAGGGGTTCTCTGCCCAGTTGCTGGGTGGGCGTGGCCATGGTGTGTGTGGCCTAGTCGGCCTCCTGCACCACGAGGGGGGGCATTTTCACCCTCCCCAGGCTCTGGAGGCTTTCCTTGAGAGGGCAAAAACGGCCTCCCCTGGGCTCCGGAGGCCCTCCAGAGGCCAGAAACGGGCCCATTTCTGGCCTTCCTGAACTTCCAATAGGCCCGTTTTTAACCCTCCCTGAGCCTCCGTGCGCACCCTGCACTTACCTGCATCCAAAATGGGCTGCGTGGGGACTCCTGGGAGGGGCGGGGCGGGGTGGGGTGGGTGTGGCCAGCCAGGAGTGGGATTTGGGGGTTCTCTGAACTGCACAGAATCTTAGCTAGAGGTTCTCCTGAACCCCTGCGAACCCCCAGCAGCCCACCCCTGGATAAAAGATCAACCCATCATATTTTAAATATATAAGGATGAAAATAAGTGTATATAATAATGTTTGCACAGGACCAGAAAGAAAGCAATGAATTTCCTGCAGGCGCAGGCTTCACGGTTTGGTACAAAAAAAGTATAAATCCCTCTCAGATAAAGTTCAGGTACTCCTTGTATTTTAATGAAAATAACAATGTGCTTTTCTTGGCAACAGTATTGGATTTACCACTGTGAGTTTTCATCTTCCCAGCCTAGTTTACATACCTGATATTCTCTGAAGATTCTAACTAGGTTTAGCTTTCCTTAACTTCTGATACCATCTTTTTGTGTTGGTACCATGACAAAAAATGTCCTCCCTGTTTAGATGTAATTTACTTCTGGTAGGTAAGGCACATAGAGAAGATTACTGGAGCTGTACAGTGACTAGGCAGGCAGTTTTATAATTAGGCAGGACTTTGGGTTCTATGTCTTATAGAATTACTTTTAATTGAGCTCAGAAGCAATTAGAGCCATTTTAGAAATGAGATTCAGATATAAAAAAAACCCTATCCCAATCCTGTTACTGTTTTTAGCATTAACTGTAGTTTCTCCTAGGACAGTCTCATATGCTATTCATGACAAAAATCCCATAAACATTACTAACTCAGAACCGGTTTGGTCTAGTGTTTAAGGCACCAGGTTAGAAAGCAGGAGACCACGAGTTCAAATGTTGCCTTAGCCATGAAAGCTAGCTGAGTGACTTTGGGCCAATCATTCTTTCTCAGTCCAACCCACACCACAGGGTTATTGTGGGGAAAATAGGAAGAGGATAGCATTTTGGATATGTCCGTCACCTTGAGTTATTTGTAAAAACAATAAATTTGGAATTGTCTGTCTGTCTGTCTGTCTGTCTGTCTATCATCTATCTATCTATCTATCTATCTATCTATCTATCTATCTATCTATCTATCTATCTATCTATCTATCTATCTATCTATCTATCTATCTATCTATCTATCTATCTATCCATCCAGGGGTGGGTTGTGGATCCTATTGCTGCCGGTTCGCTCAGGGTTGCGCTGTGCACGCACACACGCGCACGCATGCAGCAATCAAAAAATATCTTCTGCGCATGCGCAGAAGCAAAAATTAGCTTCTGCGCATGCGAAGCAAAATCCAAGATGGCAGCGCCCACTGAAACACCGACAGAACCAGCTCCGTGATGTCATCTCCGAGTTACTAACGGTTCTAAATAACCGGATAGAACCGGTAAGAACCCACCTCTGTATCTATCTATCTGTCTGTCTATCTATCTATCTATCTATCTATCTATCTATCTATCTATCTATCTATCTATCTATCTATCTATCTATCTATCTATCTATCTATCTATCTATCTATCTATCTATCTATCTATCTATCTATCTAATCTATCCTATCTATCTATCTATCTATCTATCTATCTATCTATCTATCTATCTATCTATCCATCCATCCAGGTGTGGGGGTGGGTTGTGGAGCCTATTGCTGCCGGTTCGCTCAGGGTTGCGCTGTGCACGCACACACATGTGCGCATGCAGCAATCAAAAAATATCTTCTGCGCATGTGCAGAAGCAAAAATTAGCTTCTATCTATCTATCTATCTATCTATCTCTATCTATCTATCTATCTATCTATCTATCTATCTATCTATCTATCTATCTATCTATCTATCTATCTATCTATCTAATCTATCTATCTGTGTTTCCCCAAAAATAGGACTGGATCTTATATTTTTGGGGGCTCCAAAATAAGCACTAGGGCTTATTTTCAGGAGAAGTCTTATTTTTTTCCCCCATCTATGGGAAGCCCACTTCTTCTGCTTCCTCGTGGCTGCAACGGGGCAAGAGGCTGCGTGATGCGCCAGTAGGAGGTAAGGCGGGTGGAGCTGCCCCACACTCCCTGCACCAGCTTATCTCAGGGCCCCGCAGCCAGGCCATCCACGTCCTGACACCTGCCTCACCTTGTGGCGGTGGCTCCAACAACCCCGTCTAGCAGGATCCTGTGTGGCCGCTGGCCCACTTCTTCTGCTTGCTCGCAGCCGCAATGGAGCAGGCAAGCCAAGAGACAGTGGGCCGGAGTGGGAGGGCAGCCACGGGAGGCTCATCTTCGCATCCCTCGGCTTTCCTGCAGCCCGCGTGGCAGGATCATTTGCCTTGCCCCTGTGCCTCTGCCTCCATCTGCTGCTGGTGCAGCCGCGCGAAGGCATGCCAGTGCCCACGAGGATGTACATTCCCCCATCACATCTTTCTAAGAAATAGTTTTGGATAAAATGCATTTTGTGAGTTGATGGAAGTTATTAATTTAAAAAAGGAATTGACTAAAGAAACTAGAATATTTTTCATGATGGTGATCACTGCTAACCTGCCTCAAATACCTAGCAGATGCAGGCCAGATTTCTTCACATGATATTTCAATACTTTCTTTCTTGCAACGGGACCTAACTTTTTTCCCATGATCATTTTTATCTCTATGAGTGCAGTTTTAACTGGACTAGGGAATGCAGGTGGTGAGCCTGCAGCTTTCTCTCAATTATTACAGATGTTATTAGCCATCAAGATATTTCTGATTTTAGTCAGATGCATTGACCTCTATCAGTTTTACTCATTGTTCCATCTGGTATAGATACTTCTCGAGGATTAACGGTCAGACCTCTTGGGGATATGGATGAGAAGGAATGATATTTTGTATCAGGGGTGGGTTCCACTTACCTTCCCCACCGGTTCGCATCGCGATGTTTTGCGCGCGCTCCCTCCGCTCGCGCACGTGCGCGCGTTCCCTCGGGCAATTTGGCTTCCGCACATGCTCAGTAGCTTCAATCAGCCCGAAACACAGCTGAGGAGCTGATCAGCTGTGCTTCGGGCGAAGGAATAAAGGTCAGTTTAAACGCAGGGGCGGGCGGGAGGGCCCTTTTTCAAGCGGCAGAACAGGAAAAACCTTCCAAACAGTAAAAAAATTCACTAAAAATTCCCAAAAAAAGATGGCGGCACCCACGGACCGGCACCGACCGAACCGGATCCATGACATCACCAGCGGGTCGCTAACGGTTCGGGCGATCCAGTCCGAACCAGGAGGAACCCACCCGTTTTGTATATGTAGGTTTACTTTCCCTAATATTTTTTACTTCTGCATACCTTTGAGTTTCCCCAAATGTACTGATGCCTCTATCTTATTTCTCAGTGGTTCTCCATTTCACTTGATCCTCTTTTAGTTCATGGTTAGAAGGACTGATCAGATGCTCGTATCATATCAAAGAACCATAACCAAAACAATGAATAAATAATAGGAACAATAGACTTAATTATTGTAATGCTTTTCATACTAACCAAATATACACAAGAGGGAGCTCTAGGACTAACATGATCTTTACAGAATTTTACATCAGACCAAAATAACTATTCTAATGTTTAATCATCACAAATATAACTAACACACAGTATATATCAAGGGAAAATGGTAGGAAAGGATGGCAGAAGAAGACAGAAAGTATAAAAGACTAGAAGCATCTTTGAAACAAAGTTTTAACATGACTGTATTTTTGCCAGATGAGCACTTTTAAATAATCTTGAATAATATTGGTTTAAAAAAAAAATTGTTATGTATGTACAGGCTATTTGTTATGTATGTACATCGAAAGTCAGGCCACAGCATTCTTTTACCAGCATATAACTCAGAAGCAGAAGGTCTTATAATTGGTTCAGGTTTCATTTGAAAATTGGAATTATCAGAAAAAAAATATTCCCATCTCAAAAGTATGTTTATTGCTTTTCCCCCCACATATCTGAATGACTCCTCTTTTAATAGAGAAAATAACGTGTAATGTCCCAGGAAAAATGCTGAAAAGGGTTCAATATTCTACAACCATCAGGGATATTAGGTCATTCTTTCTAATTTGGTGCCCTTAAAGTGTATTCCATACCTGTCACCAGCTACCATGAAAGAACTTCCAGAATTCTGGAAGTTGCAATCCCAACAGATCTAGTTGGCGTCAGCTGCTCCACCCAGTTTCCATTTTGAAAGAAGTTATTGAAGAATCATTAAATTTATTGCCAAGAAACACTGTCAATGAGATTGAGGAATTTATTTATTTAAATTATTTAACTGTCCATTTCACATTGGTACTCTGGGCGGCATACATCTGAAAGAAATTCCTGGTGTTCTCCTTGAAAATGGTAAGTATATGTTCAAGATCATATTTTGGTAACTGGTGGGCTTTCTTTCTCTTTAACTTCTCTTTAACTTAACTTGGAACTTACCAATGAACAGTTCATGATCAGTTCTACAGCCAGCACCTGACTATGTATTTAAAGCTATAATTAAGCTCTTTTATCTCCTTTTAGTAATGATGTCGTCAATTTGATTTCTATGTACTCTGGTACTTCTAAAATACTTCTTTGTCGGGCTTTAATTGTCGGTCTTTATTTATGATGAGTGAAATAGCTGAGAGATAAAGGTTGTGGAGCTGAAATCCATGTCAAATTCTCCTCGAAATTCTTTTTACTGTATTGTAACTGTTTTATCATTTACATAGCAGAATTCTATGCTTTTCAACCCAGAGCAGAATTGTATTTCACAGATCTAACTAATGTGAGTCCATTTACTTCAACTGGATATGTTCGAGTGATTAGGTTTACTGAGCAAGATCTTATGAAGGTACAATAACTTTCAGTTGCCCTAATCTGATGATTACCTGTGTCTAATCATGGAACTAGAAGCTACAGTCCATGCAACCAGCCAAGCAAAACAAGCTTCTAGGTATTACCAATTCATAACAGTAGCTACTTAATTTCATCTGAATGGCTTAGTTTAATAATGGAAGAATATGATTAGCCTAGAGCATCATGTACAAGCTGCAAAGTATCTTAGAAAATTATGAGAAGCCTGGCAGAATTAATTTTAAACGAATTACATAAAATTAGAAAAAGAAAATATGAGGAAACAACCTTCCTCTGTTAACCTTTTCAGTCATCTTTACAGTGTATTTGGCTTGTTCTCAGATTGTAAGGCAACCACATTATTATTATTCTTGGTTACCGAGACAGGCAGATGTTTAGATTGGATTTGGTATTTTATCCACCTAAGAAGTCTTTTCCAAAGCCCTGGGTTGGAGATGTTGTTATTTAATAATATTAAAGGCATCATCACAGAATGTAAGCTGTTCCAAGGAAAGCTGCCTTTTGCAATTGATTGATGATGGCTTCATCAATGCTGATGATGTTCAAGCAATGCTCCAGATGTTCTGGAATTGCACCCAAGGCTCCTACTACTATATTGGTGCTATCTTTGCCTCCTTTTGCCACAGTTGTTCTACTTCTGTTTGGAGATCTTTGTGTTTTGTGATTTTCTCCAGTTTTTTTCTTTTCTATTCTGCTGTCAGGCCCAAGTCCAGACATGAAACAGTGAGATCCAATCAAATGCAATCCTTTATTTGCTAGCATCTAATGAACAGAATCTTGCCAAATTAAAGTTTTAACTTTATAACTTACTAGAGACATCCTGAGAGAGTGGCTATCCAGAACCTCTTCCCCCCTCCCCTATCCATCTAGGAATTGCACAGTCTCTTAATCCAGGTCCCTTTTGAGGAAAGCTCTTTGTTAGCAAAATACTCTCCCTCTGTTGCTACAGGTGCACATTCCATCACAGTCTCCAGGTATTGCAGACTTTTTTATCTTTCTTATCAACAATTGTTGAGGGGTGTTGTGTAGCAGATGCTTGTTTATTTGAATTCTATGTCCACGTTGTTGTTGCACTTATAGGCAGTATAGATTTACAATCATTAGAGACTTCCAAATTCCATTCTTTTAATTTTTTGTGAGGTAAAAATTTAACAGTTTTCCCAAATAATTTGTATACTGAATTTGATAACTTGATAACTATTTGTAAAAAGGAAGATAGCATGTGCTGTCATTTTTTACTGCACATTGTACATTGTGCACCTATATATATTCAAAAATAATTCCCATTGACTTACATTCAATTAGACGTCTCTCAAAACATCAACATCTCAGTATTAATATTTATATCACTAAATTATTACTAACACTATTAGTCATGTAATCTTGTGAGCATGGAAAATGGACACAATTTTGCACAGAATAATGAAAGTTTCCAACCACTTCCTGTTTTGTTAACCAAAGACTGAAATGAACAGTTTTGGTAATAGAAGGCTTTTATATAAATTATTTAAAACATAAGGTGTTTTTTTTAAAAAAAGAAATATGGATTGTGGTTTGCAAAATTCGAAGGATCAGAATTTGTGATGTCTCTCATTTTATAATGAGATGCTGTACATTTGTACAGACCAAAAGCAGTGCTAATCACAGAGGCAACAATTATTTGGTAATTTCTTCTTCCTACAAAATAACATTTCTGTTGTTAAAAATACTATTTTATATAATAAAAATGGCAGATCCAGCAAATCCAGCTTGTATCAGCTATTGTTGTACTATTATTAGGTCACCAGTAGTGGCAACATTTCAAAGTCTGTAAGCAGGTTTTGTTCCATAATCTTCCAGCTGTACCATGCAAACCTCTGATGAGTTACTGATCTGGCCCTAATTTATTCTAAATTATGAGGCCATGTTTCAGTTCCAGATCAATGTGAGCCTCAGTCAACTGGGAATATTAGGCTTACCATTGCGACTTGACCTAGCCATTCCTATCTTAATTCCTTCTAAATAGAGAATAGCCAGGCTGGTTAACAATTATGGAATAGTGATAGATCACATTTAGAAGACCATATACTGTACCTCAAACTCTTTTGGGTCTGTGCGGTGAACAAGAATGAGCAATTGGCAAGTTGCCTATCAAGAAAGTGTGCCTCTGAGGAATCTCCAGTAATCCTTTAAGAATCGGGGGGCGGGGGGCTTTAAAGCCAGTGGATTAAAATTATGATAACGATAATACCTCTCAGTTAAAAATGCAAATTAAGACCCCAAGGTAAAGGAACTCTGTGTTTCTCTCTGAATACGATCCTTCACCAGAGCAGTTCTAAGCCAACTTATTTCTGAACAGAGCCTTTATATATAATGTAGCAATATAATATATAACCCTGTGCATTCCAGGAAAGTAAATCCTAAACTCACCTATATTTGGTTTCCCTGAGCCAGCAGCTGAAAGTGCTCAAATTTCTCTGGAGACCTCAGTAACAATGCCCTGCTGTCTACAGTAAAAGCTTTCTTTTCTGAAAAGGAATCAAAGAACTTATATAAAGTCTTTATATTGATACAGAGATGAAATAAGATCATCAGCAGGTTTGGCTTAACATTTGGGCCATCACACGTCGTGTTAGCAAAGGAAGAATGGGCTACAGACCACAACTTAGGGAAAGAATAAATCGTGCAACTCCAAAATGAGAATACGGAGATGATCTCAAATTCCAAGCAGGAAAAAGGAAATCTCACAAAGATATCTGAAATGACACCATCCTCAGGACAAATAAGAGTTCAGGAAATGGGCCTCTGTAGGGTCAGAAACCAGCATCTAGAAAATAAATAAACTTTTTCCCCCCCTGAGACTTCTCAACAGGACAGCATTAGATGTCCCATTAAATGGATCTCTGTTAAATAGATAACTCCTGGATCACTGGTAGGAATTACATCCTCATTTATACTTGCAGAAAAGGTAAATCAAAACAAGGATCTTAATCTTCAGATTTTGCATCATTAGATAGTATTTAATTTAAGAAAAATGAAGAATAGGCTACTACCTTTATTTATAACTCTCCCAATCTTCGTCTACAATATACAGTAAGTAAATTTCCAGATCATTATATATTAACACACAGGCAGGCATGTGATGTATGATCATTTTCAAAGAAACTTCATGAACTATATGATATTCAGAAAGCACTTATTTACTTCTGCCAGAAAGAACTTGAGCGTGCAACATGATTGTGCAAGCTTAGAAACATTTCTACCTGCAGCATGAAATTCCCTTCTGGGTCTGAGAATCACAAGACAGCTCACGTTCAGATCATTTACATTCTTCAGTACCAGTTCAATCCCCTTTTGCCAAGGAGACCTGCCTTAGTGCGTGAACGGGGAATTCCTCACTTGCAGCCTGCCCCTCTTTTTCTTGGCATGCACTTTGGCAATTGGTTCCCTATGAGTTGCACATAATTTCCTTTTTGCTCAAGTTTGTGGAGAGGTATGAATCGTAGGTCATAAAGTTGTAACTTTATCGGTGCTTGGAATGTTTCAAAATATGCCCGTAGAGAAGTGCTGATTACAGTACTACAATCTGGGAATCCTAACCCCTTTACTAGATTGCAGCAGTTCATAAATATTTAAATGAAAAGGCATCAAGGGCTGTGGTGGTGCAGTGGTTAGAATGCAGTACTGCAGGCTAACTCACTGCTCACTCCAGGAGTTCAATCCTGACCGGCTAAAGGTTGACTCAGCATTCCATCCTTCCATGGACAGTAAAATGAGGACACAGATTGTTGGGGGCAACATGCTGATTCTGTAAACCACTTAGTGAGGGCTGTAAAGCACTATGAAGCAGTATATAAATCTCAGTGCTATTGCTATCAAGCCGATAGTTTCAAACCTCACAGGTTTCAGTAATTCACATCTCTTGAAGCATTCAGAATAGCAGAGTCTTCTGTCAACCAACCTACCTACCTGACAGATCCTCTGGAAATCATTATATTTGTTTAATAGATTGATGTCAAAGAAAGGGCAATGAAGAAATATTTATAGGAGCCTAGCAACAAATGATATGAATGCACGAGATGAATAAGCCACTTACTCATCAGTCCAGTGGCAAAATACACTGCACCATAGTTAGCTGTGGTTTATTGATTAGTTGACATGCTTTGGATGTTCTAAGTCCACCAATGAACCCTCCCCTTCTTTTATTTAAAGGCCAAGGGAAAGGAAGTTTAAATAGCTTAAACCTGCACTTCTGGAAGCAAAAGGACAGCACAGGTTTAGCCATCTTACAAAACTGGTTCCACTGTGCAGGGGGGGGGGAATGCAATAGTTGACTAAAAGCTGAGCTCTATCTTCACAGGTTTGTACAGTCCTACCTTCTGAGATACCAGGACTGGAATGTAAAGCGGGGACAAAGCTAGTCAAACCAGGATATATTATATTTACATGTTTCTAGTTCAGTTTGTCATACTTTTTTCTCCCAGGCAATTGCAAAACAGATTAATCCCAATCCAAATATGAATAATAACTACAGCTAAAGGGTTTTTGTTTGTTTGTTTGTTAAGGGCAGATAGTAGTTTTAAGATCCTTCTTAATAATTTAATCAGTGGTCCAAGTTGAGCTCTCACACCAGATCGAAACAGAAAATGGTTGAGTATGTCATGTGAATATAGCTAATATTTCAGCATCAATGACAAAACACCAAGGTGAAGACTTAAGCATGGGCAAAATTAAATATTCATATAGGAAAAACTAAGATCTTCCCATATAAGCTGTCATTTAAGGCATTATTAATTCACCAACTTGAGACTAAGTATACAAAGAATTTGAGTATATAATTCAATATCATATAAATATGTTTAAAATTTTAAATTTTGCCATAACTCTACTTAAATGTATTAAAATCCCATTCCAAAAAGGTATCAAATAATCATAGGACTATATCATGTAGGTCAATGAACTCCCAAATATAATTTAGAACATCTTGGACTCTCCAAATAATGTATTTGAAAGGGTATAATGGGTAAAGTTTGTAATCATGTTATTTCTGCTAAGCCTTACTGCATTTTTGCTGATTAATATGGAGAGATGAGGTTTTACATGTAGACTTATAGAGAACGGGGTGGGATGAAGAGGTATTTGGTTGTATTTTAAGAGATAGTGATAAGCTGTTAATGTTGATTATACCTGCTGGGGATAAAGGGGGAGGCTTCTTTTTGTATCCTTTTCTTTCTCCTTTTTTTTTGCACATTTTTAATTTAATTTTTTAAATTTATTTTTGAACTATGTCTTTAATTAATTTTATCTGTATAATATAAGCATACATAAATTTATTGAAAAAATATAAATACAATTTTTGGATGAATCAACTTTAATCTCAGATTCCTTGATTCCTTTTTAGCTTTAGCCTCTTGAAAGATAGGTTGCAAGAAGATTTAGAATTTTCCAGATTAAGAAAAAGGTAAGCACAGAGAATATGATAAATATGTTTACAGTTACGTCTATTATGGGGAATATGTTCCTCTCTCATAATTCCAGAAACTGAGAGAGTCAAGTAGAGAAGAGTGCTTTCTCCTGATAATGTTTAAAAAACTGGAATTCATAACCATAAAATAGTGACTGCAACCCTCTGGGATCCATTCATGAAGGATAAATCAATCTGTGACTATATACAACCTCCAGTATTAGAGGCAAAATACCTCTTAATATAAATGTGGGTTGTACAGGATCAGGATTTGAAGGGCAAAATGTGATTCTGATAGGACACTTGAGGAATACTTGTGATAGAAACATTTTAAAGCAGCTGTGGGTTTTCTGGGACTTGCATGGTTGTCCTGACATATGATCCTAGGAAAACATGTGTTTGAAACATTTGCTGCAATCATAAGCAGGACAGTACTACTGCAGTCACATCCTGTTTATGGGGTAATTATAAGCATTTTGTTAGTCATTATGGAAACTGAATGCTGAACTGAATAGATTTTGTTTAGATCTACCCAGTTCTTTTAACCTTCTTGTTAGATAGTGGGTAGAGATGACAGGAGACAGACTTCCAAAACAGCTCTTTATTTCAGCTCTTGTATCAGCAACCAGCAAAGAGCAGTCTGACAGCTTGCCCTTTTATAGGGAGCTGTCAGACAGACCAGCCAATAGCGTTTGAGCTTTTTCCCACTCAAGCGCTGGACCTGGTTGGAACCATGTAACACAGTTTAAACAGTTGGAACATAACACCCCTCCCCTCCTGGATGGAGCTGTCCAGCATACGTAATCACGCAGGTAGGCGGGGCGTCTTGGAGCCCTACTAGACCTGCGCAATTCAGTTGGTGGTGAGGCAGCGGCCTGTGCGGACAGGTCTGCTGCCGCTCCGGGGCTCGAGCAGGGAAGCTCCTGGAAGGTACTGGGTGTGGCCTCCACGGCGGAGGGGACCGGTTCGAAGGAAGGACATCGCTGGCTCTCGGCTTCCACAGGTAGGCCTTC
>QLTV01001816.1:4014379-4041915 GCA_003457575.1 Thermophis baileyi
CATCGTGGCAGAGAGTAGGCAGACAGGCAGCTGCCTGGCTGGTTGGAATCGCTGAAGAAGCAGTCACGGTTCTCCTGAACCCAAGCCCTCGTCGCCACTGTTAGATAGTGGGTAGAGATGACAGGAGACAGACTTCCAAAACAGCTCTTTATTTCAGCTCTTGTATCAGCAACCAGCAAAGAGCAGTCTGACAGCTTGCCCTTTTATAGGGAGCTGTCAGACAGACCAGCCAATAGCGTTTGAGCTTTTTCCCGCTCAAACGCTGGACCTGGTTGGAACCATGTAACACAGTTTAAACAGTTGGAACATAACACTTCTTGTTGGGTAGAATGAGTATGTACAGCAAATGTAAATTATTACATTGGAATAAGGTATGTTTTATTGCATTAGCTGACTGCTGTTCTATTCACTTGAATATAGGGCTATGATTTCTAAGATCTATCTGCACATATGTATAGTTAGAACTATGTTATCTAATAGCTTATTGGGATTTTTGATTTCTCTTATCTAACAGATAATGAAACATGTTGAAAAATGCATTTGCCCAAAAATAGCATCTGGTTTCAACAGATTGTGCAATCCTAAAAGGCTTAAAATTGAAAGCAAAAATATTTCTCTAATCTACTTTTTTGAAAATTGTCTGAATGAGATAATGCTAGCTACATACATACATACATACATACATACATACATACATACAATTTTCATTATATATACACACACATATTGCTTTCTATAGAGTTAATTACACTTCTAGTAATTATAAATGCACTACCTCCAATTTACTAGTATAGCATGCTAACTTTAAACAATAAGTATAGTTCTAAGAACAAAATGATTGTGAAAATCTCATTAAATCCTATGAAATATAAGCAGCCTGACTTTATGGAAGGAAAAATAAATATGTTGTTTTTAACCTAAACTAGTGCTTGTCACAATAGGGTGACTTAAACTTAGTTGTTCAGAACAGAGAATAATTCAGAGATTATCTGTGTTGACTCTTCTAGCCTCTAAAGCAGGGGTGTCAAACTCACGGCGGCGTCATGTGACGTATCGGGACTTTTCCCCCCTTCGCTAAACTGGCGGGGGCAGAGCCAGCACGTGACGCATCTGGCCCACGGGCCGCGAGTTTGACACCCCTGCCCTAAAGCAATAGATTACAGTACAAATCAAAAGGAATCCTGTTGTGTACTAACTGTCAGTACATGGTTTCACCCAGGTCCAGCATTTGAGCGGGAAAATACTCATATGCCATTGGCTGTTCTGTCTGACAGCTCTCTATAAAAGAGCAAGCTGTCAGACACTTGTTTGCTGGTTGTCTGGAGTAGAGCTGAATAAAAGAGCTGTTCTGAAGTCTGTCTCCTGTGATCATTCCCACTACTTAACAGTGGCGACAAGGGCTTGGGACTAGGAGAACGAAGATGAGCCTATCCAGCGCAGCAACCAGCCAGGCAGACCTTCTCATTCTGCCTTTATCTACAGCAATGTCTGCATTCCACCCGCTGGCACCATTCGATCCTCCCCGAGAAAAGTGGGACTCGTACATGCAGCGTTTTGAGTGCTTTGTCGAGGCCAATGACTTGTTGGGTCTGACTGATAACCTCAAAAGAGCTTTATTTTTAAGTCACTGCAGCCCCGAGGTGTTTGACACGGCGGAGTCGCTGTCAGACCCAACCCCAGTACACACTGTACCGTGGCACGTCCTTCAGGCTACTCTGAAGACTCATTATGTGCCCACCCCATCCAAGGTCATCCGGCGCTACGAGTTCAGGCAGCGGATGCAGCAGGAGGGCGAAACGATTAACCAGTACATCGCAGCCCTCCATAAGGCTTCCGGCCACTGCGAATTCCGCGACCTGGATGACATTCTCCTGGACCAGCTTATCTGTGGCGTGCAGGACATCCACCTTCAGTGCTGGCTCCTGGCTAAACTTAACCTCACCCTGGCTGCCGTTTTAGATGAGGCCAGGGCTGCGGAGTCCTCAACCAAGGCCGCGGAGTCCCTACATTGCTTCACCGCCACCAAGAAGGAGTCCAAGCCTCCTTCAGCTGTGCACCAGGGCGACCTCGACGAGCCTGACAGCAGCAATGACGACATCTGCCGCACTGACCGCAAGCGCCTGCCTGCCTCTAAGGACTCCCCCGCTGTGTGTGCCAGCTGTGGGGGGCGACATCCTAGGGCTTCATGCCGTTTCCAGGACGCTGTCTGCCAACGGTGCGAGAAAAGGGGGCATTTGGTGTGAGTTTACCACGCCATTTTTCCCGCCAATGACGCCCATGTGCAGGACTCTGTCTGCGGCGAGCTGTCAAACCGATCCTGGCGCGAATTTCAAAGACCGCGCCACAAAGCCTCCGCGCAACAACCAGACACCAACCAAACGCGGGTTGCCAGAGCCAGCTGCCACAATAAAAAGAAGCTGATGG
This sequence comes from Thermophis baileyi, assembly GCA_003457575.1. Classification (NCBI taxonomy): domain Eukaryota; kingdom Metazoa; phylum Chordata; class Lepidosauria; order Squamata; family Dipsadidae; genus Thermophis; species Thermophis baileyi. The sequence goes on from QLTV01001816.1 coordinate 4,016,804, forward strand.
TCCCTGTCTCCATCGACGGAGCACCCATTACCATGGAAATTGACACCGGCTCAGCGGTCTCAATCGTGGCATGGCAGACACTGAAGCTCGCCCTTCCGAGTCTCCGGTCTACCCGCCTGCAGAAGACCTCCATTCTTCCCTCCGACTACCAAGGGAACCGAATCCCTGTCATCGGTCAAGGCCAGTTCCGCGTCAAGTTTAACGCGTTCGAGGGGGCTCTCCAGCTCACCGTCATCAACGGCAGCCTTCCAAGCCTCCTCGGACTGGGAGTCACCGACATCTGTTCTGAAGAGCTGTTCTGAAGTCTGTCTCCTGTGATCATTCCCACTACTTAACAAATCCCAAAAACCAAAATGGTCTTGCATCTTCCAGCCAATACCCCTAATAAAATACTTGAGTGTATTTCACCTGTGTTTAATTGCATCTAATACATTTCTTAACTTTCTCAGGCATTTCACATTGTTGCCAAGCTTGTCCCTTTGGACTCTATCCATTTACTATGTTGACTGTTAATTAATTCCCTTGATAAAGAAATAGCATCTTCAGCAAAGGATTACATATAATGGATTTTTCTTAAACACAATAGCTGCAAAAGATGCCCAGATTTTTTTTAAGTTTATGGAGATAATAAAACTTTTTCCTTTGCTTAATTCTACGTACTGTTATACTTGCTTAAACGGTTATATATTAGGCTGCCTTTAAAAATACAGAAATTGTCATAAAAAGATGGTAACCAATGCAAATATAATCTTCAACATGGATGAAACATTAATAATAGCATAGTGAGAGACTAGGTAAAACTAGTCATGTGCTATATCAAATTATAAGATATTGTTCTGACCTAGTGCATTATGTGAATCCAGAAAGTGCAGCTTATAAACCATGATTTACGGCTGTTGTGTGAAACAGAATATGATTGTTCATAAAATCTTAATTGAAACAAAAACATGCATTGGTGAGTGGTGCATGTATACAATGAATTAACTTCAAAGACTGATGTTCTTATCTTTTTATAGGGCACTTCAGCCAAAAAATCTTTCACATACACAGGTCCAAATGAAGTTTGGATGGAATTCTAATTGGTCAAAGCTGAAGAAGCTTCTTGGATGAGAAGCAAAATGTCTTCAAAGAAAAAACAAGAAAGTCCAGTTGCCTCCTGAAAAAGCACCTTTGGGACAACCATGACCTGGATGACTGAGAATCTCTACAGATTTTTAGCTATACAATTTGGGATGAACATCCTTTGAATGGTGTGGGAGTAGGAATGGATTTCCAGAAAAAAAAATTGCAGGCTACAGGAATCAGGAGCACTACTCAGGTGATCCTGAGGACACAAATAAACCTCCAAGTGCTTCAATGACCCTCTCAAGGGATACAAATGACAGTTGTCTGCAAGGAATATAAATCCTTCCATTCCCCACTATCCTGTCAGAGCTGAAGAAGCTTCTTGGATGAGAAGCGAAATGTCTTCAAAGAAAAAACAAGAAAGTCCTGTTACCTCCTGAAAAAAAAAAAGAACATATGCTTTTTTCTTGGAAGGGGAACCTTTGGGATTCTAATGGAAGCGTGGAATTTGAAAATGCAAAACCTCTGGTTTTACATATGTTGAGGATGCTGTCCCCAAAACAGTTATGTTCTTCTCAAAATTGTTCTCTATGACACCTGCTGAGTATACACTTCTTTCTTGAAATTACCGTAATATAGAATGTATAGATTTTAACATAAAAAGTCAATGTTTGTTGCTGAAAAAGCACCTCTGAAATCTGTGGCAAGCAAAATGTTTACGGGTCAATCAAAAGCATTATTTCTAAGTCCTCATGCTAATTGAGTCCTATTTCTCTGTGCTTCTGGTTTTCTACACATTACTGTATACCAGTTGTGAATACGCCTACCCTTTAGCTATTGTGCAATAAAATAAAAGTGGAGCAGAACTTAGGGATGTCTAGTGAGAAACTATGTGTGAGCAAAACAAAATATTACATGGTAGAGTGCTTTGACTTAAAAATTCAAGCCAACTGTGCTACCTTCCCACTTGTCCTGCTTGACAAGTTCTCACTTTCTTTTTTTCCCCCCAATTGACATTCAAAATTGGATGGTCACCAACTCAGAGAGAACATTTTACTTGTAATATAACTGTCAGTTAATTATATATATATTTGCTTCTATTTTACTTTTTGTTATATTTTAGTTATAATGTAATAATTATTTCCAGCCAGTATAACTTTTCTCATCTTGAATCAAGTGAGGGTTTTTGTTTTTGTTTTTTTGCTATAGAAGGTAACATTTCTCAGCTGCCTTCTGTTCTTTTCCGGATCCTCCTTAGTCACGGCAGCAGTCCTGTTGTCTGATTTCTTTCGTTTACTGAACCGATCGTGGGGTTAAAATGACCTTATTGAATAAGCTTTCCTCACGGCCTGGCTAATCAAAATCACCCAGTGAGTAAGGTAAAGTAAGGTAAATCCGTGATGCAAATCCTTGAGGAGCATCTTAATATACCATATATAAATAATATACAAATGTCATGCTCATTCAGTTTTATTAACAATTTTGGTTCCTCCCCGCCGCCCGTCCCTTTCTCTCGCACTTTGATTAAACCTGCATAACTTCAACTATCTGAAAAGTAAGCTGATAAAATGAGGCGAGTTCAGGGAGGCTCCAAAGCTCTTTCAAAGACAATCCCTTTCGGGGGGTGGGGGGGGGAAAGAAATCTCGGCATGTTCTATTCATACACCATCTAAGTAAGAGAAAGGTGGCATTACGATGACTGAATTTGGAAACGTCGAAGAGAGGGCGGGGGGGGGGGAGAAATGGTAGGCGCGTCAGCGAGCTGGATACAATCCCGCAAAAGAGGAAGGTAGGTAATACGAGGCGGTGTGTCGTGCGCGCGCGGCGCGGGGGCGGAGCTACTCCTCTTTGAACTCGGCGAGCCGAGCAGGAGGAGGCGGTGCCGCGTTGGGGCGTCGGGCCCTCGGCGCGGAGAGCTGCGAAGTGGCTGCTGCTCCTCCTGGCTTCCTTTTTGCCAAGGGGGTCCCGACGGTCGCCTCTGGAAGGAGTTCTCTCCCCTTCCCCCCCCCCGCGGTTTGGGTGCGAAGGCCAGTTCCGGCTTGGGAACTGGATGGGAAGCAGCCTCAGCGAGGGTGGCTGCAGGGGCGGCGGGCATGGGGGAACGTCTTAGCACGGCGAGCTCTTCGCCGGAGCCAGACGGAGCCGCCCCCGAGCCGCGTCTCCCGGGCACGGAGACTCAACCTCGGCTCCCCACAGTCAGTGGAAGGACACCAAGGCCACAGCAAGAGGACGATGCTGGACCGCCGCCGGCTGAACCGCAAGGCCAGGAGGCCGGCGACGGCGGCGGGGTTCCCTTGGAGGAGGGTCCACGCTCGGAAGCACCAAGTAGCAACAGCTGCCGGCTTCCTTTGAGGCCCGTCTCCCGTGCGGAGAGAGAGCAATCCCGCGACGCCCCCCCGCCGCCGCCTCCTTCTCCTCCTCCAACTCCAGGAGAAGAGGGCCGACAAGAAGACCCCCCGCCCGCCGTCTCGCCGCCGCCTTCCCAGCCAAGCGTAGTGGGAGCTGGAGGAAAAGGGACCCCTTCCGGCAACGTCGAGGTTGACCTGTATCTTCTGCCCGAATCTTTCTCCGGGCTGATCTCCGGGGACTTCGGGACCCTCCTGGTGCTGTCTTGCCGCGTCTGCCTGGAGGAGAAACCCCTGAAGCCGCTGCCGTGTTGCAAAAAGCCCGTCTGCGAAGCGTGCCTCAAGCGCTATCTCAGCTCTCAAGTGGGTACAGCTTTGGCGCAGTTGTCCTTGACCTACCCTTCTCTCCCTTTCCCCGGAACGGCTCGGGGGTGTGTGTGTGTGATGCCTCCCCCTCCCAAAAGGCCCTCGGACGTGTGGTCTTCGCCGGGAGGCTCCCTCCCTTGTTTCCCTCCTAGGACTATCCCGAGTTGCCCGTTCTTCCGTCTCCTGCGGGCGTCGGTAAAATCCGTGCCGGGATTATATGTGCAGAATGCTTCCCTCCCAAATCCGTGAAAACCTACTCTCCACCCGACCCGCAGGCACACGTATGTTTAGGGGACGAAGCTGCCAGTCAGGGAAGACCTGGCTTAATCTTCCACCCCTTTAGATTCCCACCGTCGTCTTTTCCTATTTCATACGTGATCGTGGAGCTTCTTAAAGGTGGAACGTCCCTCCTTTTTACAGCATGTTCTTCCTCTGAGTTGAATGCCTAAATTCTTTTCTTGTTATCCTCCACATGGTTTAGTGACACCTTTTCTATCGGTACCCTCCCCCCCCACTTCCTGTTCGGTATCCTGCATCCCTGAATTTCCTGTTCTTCCTTTCTCCTCTCATTTCTCTTTGGTCCACTACGCAAAACTTGGGAGGGGGGGGGGAGAACACCTTGTTTTTAGAAGACACAAATGCCATTCTTTCCTTGAAGCTTCCTGCTTCTTTTGTGTGTGGGGGGGGGGGGAGTGGTGATTGGTATCTGCTGATTGTTTATCGGTCATAGAAGCCATTGAAGGCAGTGGAGTGAGAAGATAATGCAGCCTTTTCCGAATTTGAACTTACTCTAGGTTGGAACAGATCAGGTTAGAGCATGGATGGGAGATATTGAATAGAACAGTGGTTCTCAACATGTGGTCTGCGAAACCCTGGGAGGGGGGGGCATGATGTCATCACAGTGGGTCTGTGAAGAAATATTATGATTTAAATCTTGAGTTAAGTCTTGAGGGTCCGTGATCACAGTCTGTGGCCACAAAAGGTCCATGATGAAGAAAAGGTTGAGAACCACAGGAATAGAATAAATAGAAAGTGGGGGTTGGAGGTGGAAACATTTTCAAAGAAGATAACATCAAATTCTTCCATGTTGTTGTGGGAAAAACTAACCATGTGTAGTCACCATAGTAATTGAGAATCAAGCTCAACTTGAAGGAGACTCTTTACTCAGTGCTGTAGGAAATGGCATTTGGCATTTTCTTGTGAATAATTTTTTTCCCCTCAATATCAACAATCCATTGCTGCTCTAATGCTTGAGTTCTGTTGCAAATCATATAACTGCAGCTCCTCCTATGGGACACACAAACACACGTCTGCAATTTTTTTTCTTTAATGTTAGCTACACTTTATGTTTTGATTTTTTTTTCTCTGCCAAGGACTGTCTTCACCAGAGTTCAATTTTTGCATTTCTTTTAGAGTTAAAATCAGTGCAGGAATAGTAAAAAAAAGAAAGAAAAAGACATAAATGGACTTATTCCTCTGTAAAGGGGGTGGGGGACTTGAATTTTATAGATATAGAAGGTGAAAAGGCTTTTCAGTTTTTCCAAAACTGTTCAAGCTAGTTAAGAAAAAAAGGGTGTATGAGTGAAAGAGATTAGTAAAATTAGCAGCATTAGATTTGTGTCCTCTATAATGCTAGTTTACTTATCAAAAAGTGTTCCTATCAACATGTTGCTGACATTTTTGCATGCATTTTTTTCTTTATCTCATATTTGATGATACCACCATAATTTTTACAAGGAAGATTAGCAGAGTTCATACCTTACTCTAAGCCAAGGCTTGTTTTAACTATAGTTTTCTGAATTAGGTTCATACATTCTGCTAAGCCATAAGCTATGTTTTGCAAATGTATTACACAGATTACACAAATCACATTATGAATTAATATTGTGAACCAGGTAATTGTAGTTTAGTTAATAAACTGTGACTTAGCAGGATAGGTGAATCAGGTCATTAACTGACTATCTAGTTTAAAACTTTTAATCAGTTTTAATCAGGCTAATAGCTTGGATATGTATTTAAGCAAGATACTCTTTTTATGCTGTGGAATAGCTGTTATTCATCAAGGTCTGTTGAAGATATTTTTATATTCATAAAGAATGTTTAAAGACCAAAGTGATCGTTTATTTCTATTTTCTTATTTTCTATATGTATCAATGTATTTAAAGCTCTTATACTTTCTATTCATCTGAAAATACTACTAGAACAGATTACAATTATCAGAAATAAAAGAATCTTCAGACAAAATATAGAAAGAAAAGAGGGTAAGAGAAAAGAATTTTTTATATATTAACAGCCCTATGATGTAGGAGCAAGCTATGTAAGAGTGATGTGGTTAACAGTCTATAAAGAAGTTGAATTCCACCTCCATATTTACATCAATGACTCTGAGGCACTACAGCAGTTTTATCTATATAACTGACAAAAAAGCTGTTGTCTTTATGACTACATTTTTGTGGTATATTTAAACTGAGTCATTGGGATATGAAATTGGACAAAAGGTTATTTAATATTTTACATTTATATGAGGCTTTGCTCTCTTGTTTCAGTAAACATAAAATCCTATGCCCAGTTTTGGTGCTAATGTTTTTGTTTTGTTTTCTTGCATGTCTTGATGCTCTTCTTTTGAAAAAGTTTATTTTTTACTTAACTTGATAGAAAATTCAGGTCTTTCAGGATAGGTGGAATGTTGACTTGCTGGTAATGTCTACTGATAGGCACACTTCCTCATTTTATTCTATAAAATTTCCCAGTAATTTTTTTCCCCTAATTCCCTCAGAGGCTGAGGGAACTGGGCAATTTTGAGAAACTAGTGACATTCTTCCAAGCAGTTGACCAAGATTTATCTTGAAAAACCTTTTTGTGTTTGATTTCAATTTTAAACAGATACACATAAACACCTGAATTATAAAAAGGAATTTAATTTCATTTTTTATACACAATAGAAAAATAGTTCTTGTATGCTTATATAATTTAGTTCTTTGTTTACTATGCTCCTGGCACTTAATAAGTTCGTATGTTGAGGGAAAGTTAAAAATAGTATATAACATGACAGTAAATGTTCCGAAAGCTTCATATTTATTCCTTTCATGTTACATCTCTGGGAATAGGTCAATGTTACATTGTTTATCATTTGTGACTGTCTTTGCTGTAGAAAGTACAGAGAGGTGTTTGGCCATAACCCAGCAAACACAATAAAATGTTTAAAATACTAATTGGGGAAAGGGGGGTATCAGTTACTGATGAATATCAATTAAAGCTCATACCACCGTGTAGAACTATGTATACAGATGTTGATTTTAGCTAAGTCTCGAGCTTTCAGTCACTCCAAATCTTAATGATATGTGTCTTTTCCAATAATAATAAATTGAACTGAATAGGATTGCTTTTTTTTTTTTTGCATCAGAAGTGACAAACAATTACTTTTAAGGTACTTAAACTCAGAGACAATCTGTTGAGAGGGCATATCTGAATTCATCACTTGAAGACCCTTGAAATGGGGCTGGGGCTTGAAGTATTTTTGAATACTAGAAGCACTGAATCAAGGTCATAATGACCCACAGTAATGCATATTGTTTTGGACAATTGGGGTCATAGGTCCTCACCTTGCAAAGTCCTGAGCAAATGTTTGTTTAATGGGTAAATATACTAAATAATTAAACAAAAAGGTTTTTTTTAAAAAAATATATACGAAAAACATGATGTGCATTGTGTGTAGCCCAGGTCTTGGCTTTGTTGTTTTCTGTAGAACACACCATACAAATGCATGCTAGATTAGGTAGGATAAAACTGTATGTATAAAGCGATTGGTTTTTGACTCATTTTTGATACACAAAATTGCGGCAGCTCCTTCAGCATAGCTTGGCCAGGAAATAGGAAATATTTTGCATGATAACATTATATAAGTAGTATACTTCAAAACATGGGTTGGTCATGTGCTGTCTTCAACCAAATAATAGGAAATAACTGGATTATACAAGGCAATAATACACAATAAGAAAATGAGACATTATAAAAAGCCGTAATTGTATTTGTTTGCTTTGGACATAGCATTTTATGCGCATCCAGATATTATTGTGTTTGACAGGCTTAAGACCATGTGTGAAACCAGGCAATTATATTTTTGTTTCAACAAAATATAGTTGAACAAACCATACCTTAATCTAACATGTGAACCTACATGGTGCCTGCAATGAATTGACCCTTGTATGCCATAGAATAGTGGCTGAACAAGGAATGGATGTTATGGCAAGAATATTCTTCATTTTTTCTTTAGATATTTCTGGTGAGAAGAATAGAACATACTTAAATCTCAGCTAGAAATAATTCTAAAGCTGCTTCAGTCTTAAGGATTATGTCAAGTGATGGGGGGAAATGTCCAACACTCTATCTTTGGCAAACATTTTCAAACTGTTTCACTCTTTAATCAAATTTTGTAAGATTCTCAAGGAAAAATACTCCCTTTCCTGTTCTGCTGCTGACTAATGACTGTGTCACCAGAAACATTTATGTGCTTTGTGTATGTGTGTGAATTCACATACTTTGTTTAATAATAATAGGCTTAACTCTTCCAACTACAGATAGTCCTCAACTTATGACCTCAATTGAGCCCAAAATTTCTGTTAAGTGAAACATTTGTTAAGTGAGTTTTGCCCCATTTTATAACCTTTCTTGCCACAGTTGTTAAGTGAATCACTGCAGTTGATAAGTTAGTAACCCGGTTGTTAAGTGAATCTGGCTTCCTCATTGACTTTGCTTGTCAGAAATGGGATCACGTGACACTGCAATGTCATAAATATGAATCAGCTGCCAAGCATTTTGAATTTTAATCACATGAACATGGAGAGGTCATAACTCTGAAAAATGGTCGTAAGTCACTTTTTTCAGTGCTGTTGTAACATTGAATGGTCACTAAATGAACTGTTGTAAGTCGAGGACTACCTGTATGTATATAAAAAATTCAAATATTTTATCACAATTCCACTAGGCAGGAATAACAACAAATCTGTACAGATTATTCCTTGCTATATTAAAATTTGAACTAATTATTTGTTATAAAATTCCATGTAATGTATTATGTTTGCTTCATTATATGATATACATTGTTGTACAGAATATAGTTTATTCCCAAGTGACTTGTAATTTCAAATATAGGTGCAAAGAATATGATTGAACTTTAAAAGTAAATTTATTCAGATTTAAATTTATTAAACACTGTATACTGCATGCTGTTAATGAGCTGAAAGAATAGTATTACACTACAGTAATGTCAGACAAATAATGAGCAGCTGGAGATAGAAGCCTGTGGAGTCAGCAGGCAAAAATAGGCATCATTTTGAGTAAGCTGAGTCACATCTTCAGTAGAGTTTTTCCAGCCAATTATCAACTGAACTTTAATGTTTTTTTTATTAAATTGTTTGTGTATAGGGCTCGGGTGATGACAAAAAATGCATCTGGCAATATATTAGCCCTTTTAATTTCCAGCCATATGCAGTATATGAAGTGTTTTCTTGCTGTACTTCACTTTCTTTCTCTTATCAAGTTATGGATTATAGTCCTTTAAATCGTCGGATCAAGATAGCTCTCTATGAATTACCTTGGGTGTTAATTGATGTTGTTTTCTGTTGTTTTCTGTTGCTTCTTTGTTTCTAAATGTTTTAACAATATGTAAACTACCTTAAGAGCATATAAATATACAGCATATAAATTTAAGTTGTTGTTATTTCGGTGTGTTACTTTAAGGCAAGAAGAACAACTGGCCAAATTTACCAAGCAAACTTCAGGGCATGTGGGGATTCAATCGATTACATAAATGTGTGCATTAATAGCATCCAAATATTAATATGTATGCTATGAAGTGTTAAGGGACTTCACTACATTTACACAGCATTTTCTAAGATCTGCTCCAATGATTCCTGAAGCCCCTTTGCTACATAAGTCTTCCTCCCCTATAAGACTGGTAATACTAGATCTGTGAATGCTGTTGAATGCTTGATATGGCATGTACTCTATGGAAAACACACTCCTGTATATGTCCATATGTTTTCTATATAGAGTAATGATGCCTTGTGTTCAATATGCTGTTCAGAGTGTGCTGTGATGGCTCAACTCAAAATATTTTGCATTATATGGATTGCCTAGGCAGTTTGGAGTTTACAGCAATTTTGAGTTGCAATTTATTATGTTGAATCTGAGGAATTACCACCTTATACAGAAGCTATGCTTTTTTGGAGTCATGATCTTTCAGTCAAACCGGACCTACTTCAAACCAGGTAGAATATAGAGACCAAATGCACCCTAACATAACCCTAACTTTAGTGTTTGACATACGCCCTAACCTTACTGTTTTTATGTTTGATTCTTTCTTAAAATGATTTATATGGGGTGCAATTTTAAATTAAATGGTTGAGATTTCTTCAGAAGCAGTGCTATTAAAGTAACTACCATAGTGTTAGCTATCATGTTCTTTTTAGTGATAATTAACCAGTTTTTTATAGCGGGCTCTTACTGGATTGAGAGAAGACAGGTTTGAAGATTCGAATGTAATACAGGTAGTCCTCAACTTACGACCACAATTGACCCCAAAATTTCTGTTGTTAAGTGAGGCATTTGTTAAGTATGTTTTGCCCCGTTTTATGACTTTTCTTGCCACACTTGTTAAGCAAATCACTGCAGTTGATAAATAAGTAACTCGGTTCTTAAATAAATCTGGCTTCTCCACTGACTTTGCTTGTGAGAAGGTTGCAAAAGGTGATCACATGATCTTGGGATGCAGCAACGGTCATAAATATGGACCAGTTTCCAAGCATCTGAATTTTGATTACATGATCATGAAGATGCTGCAAAGGTTGCAACTGTGAAAAATGGTCATAAGTCACATTTTTCAATGCTGCTTGTAACTTTTTCTGCTGGTGAATATAGGCCTTGCTCAGTGCAAGAGAGAGGGAAAGCTTCACCACAAAAATTACTTTTCTTTCTACCATACATAATAGTTTGAACCAGCGGTGGGCTGCTACCGGTTCAGCCTGGATCGGCGAACCGGTAGCGGCGAACCGGTAGCGGCGGTGGGAGGCTCCGCCCACCCACCCGGGACACTTCTGAGCATGTGCAGAAGCATCACGCGTGCACACAAGCGTGCGCGCACGAGTGAACCGGTAGCGACAGGATTTACAACCCACTACTGGTTTGAACAATTGCTGTTTTGTTAAATAGCATTCTTAGTATTTTATTTATCTAGTTATGAAATTTATATGCTGCCCATCTCACCTAGAGGTGACTCTAGTATACACCAGCTTTCCCAAACCGCTCTGCTCCCGGGTTCTGTTGACTGATAATTCCGAGATTTGTAATCCATCACGACTGGACAGTTTCAGGCTATGAGTGGTTTATTGTGAAACTTCCAACATCACTATAATTACCACATTCCAAAATGGGTTGGACCAAGGCCGGTTTTGAAAGGGATTTTTTAAATGTTAATAGTCATTTTTTCCTTGTTTGCTGTTTCTTATTTGATTCAATAACACAGCGAATGCCATTTTAAAAACATTGCTGGCATTAAATGAAAAAGAAGAAGCACGTTAAGCCATGATTGTACTTGGTGGGTTACCCTAATTTTAAAAAGACATATTTAGCTTGCCAACCACACCACTTATGGTCTATTATGCTATATAGCTAAAATGTTGTGGTTGGAAACTTGTAATTTAATGCGGGTACAAGAAAAGTTGGAAGTTCATTATCTAAAATAATCCAGTGGCAGTATGCGGTTTCCAGTCTCACTTGAAGAGTTTTCTGAAACTATAATGACATTTCCATTGAGATATTTAACTGGTTGCTGACAAGGATAGGCATTAAGAATGGTCTGGAAGGCCATTGAGGTCAATTTCTTAGGAGGACAAAATCATTTGGGTCTGCTTGAAGTTAGATGTCAGCTGGGCAAATTCAGAGGAAGTGTCTGAGACTACATCTTAACAGGTTTTCTGTGAGTAGTTTGATTCTGTAATATCCAAGGAACTGGACAAGGTGGACTGCAGCATTGACTTTCCGCATGTAGTCTGGATTTTTGCCCTTCCTAATTGGTGAAAGTCTCTGGGGATGTGCTAGGAATCTCTATTGAGGTGGCGATAAATGCATTGCTAAGTAGAGGGAGTGGCCATCCTCCCTGAAGGAAGAAATAGGTGCATCTATTGCATTACATGGACATTCTGGAAACTTATGGTTTCAGCCTTCTGTTTTAGGAAAGGGTGTTAAGAAAGTCATGGAGCTGCCACTTAGAGAGCCCTGGAGGAATCAGACTCAATTTAGTCAGATTTCAAGCTTGGGCACAGTACAGATATGACATTGTTTGCATTATGGGTAACCAGATAGGGGAAATGTGATGCCCCTAGTGATGTTTGATCTCTCTTATTGCCCTTCAGTACTGTCAATTATGGAACCCTTCTGACTTGCCACCAAGGATTTGGAATGGGAGGCACTGTTCCACAGTGATTCCAACAGGGGTGGCTCCAGTTAATGGTGATGGAGAGAAAGTTATAGGCTTTGCTGTTATGGAATGAAGTCATTCTTCTTCTAAGCATGGGCTTAGGTATTTTCAGTACGTAAGTTAATGCCAATGAAATCTGTGCAGATACTTGCAGCCTGTTTGGGTCTGGAAAGGCAGAGATAGATTGAGTCTTAACCCCTTCGGGATGGTGTGGCTCTGGGTTTGTAACCCATTCAACTCCAGAGCAGTTTGCCACAATAGTTCTGGACTGGGTTGGTCTCTACTGTATTGACTTGACTTATAAGTTGGAAGTTGTTCTAAGATATACTGCTCCTCTTAGGGAACAAGCTGTAACTCCCTCCTGTGATACAGCCTTTTCTTCAAATGATACCTTTCCTTTTTGGCATTTTAGGAAGTCTATTAAGACATTGCTAGTTAAACTGATTATATTTTCCCTTCAGCTTTAAAGTAGTTAATTATGACTAGTTGATTGTATTTTATTCCTAACTCCTAGTCTTATTATAAAATTATATGTTGTATTGTTTTCTTTCTTTCTTTTTTGGTATCTTTTTATGCTGAGTAGGAACTCTACGCTCAGAATCCTAAACTGTCGCAAATCCAATAAACATTGTCACTCTTTCTATCTTAAGAAACCAAGTGTTCTTTAAATCTTTATCATTTAATACAATTGCTTGATTTGATTTTGATTCAGTTAATTTAGTTCTGTTTAAAAATAATATTTTCCAATATTCTTGTCTGATGTGTTTGTTTGGGGAAGGTTCCAAGCACTCAGTAATCATTGCCTACTACCTCCCCTACTTCATTTCACTTCAGGTGCTTTTAATAGGATTTGTCAAGTTGCTTAGACATCAAAGGCAGACAGTCATGTAATAACGTTTTTCCTTTTCCTATAAGGACTCAGTAAAAATAAATTATCTAATTATTTTCAGCCATTTCATGTCATGCAGAATAGGTTGTCTGAGGAAACCGGTTCATTCTTTCAAGTCTGTCTGTCCTTAATCCAAGGATGATTGTGGTTATGTCCCCAAAGTAATAAGGCAACTGAAATGGAGTTTGCTTCATTAAGAGGAAAAGCATTAATTCAGAAATAGCTTGCTTGGGATTTAAATCTCAGTGTGTTAACTTTTTGCCAAATAGGTTTCAGTTACTGAAATGATACAATATGTGTTCCTGAAAGCTCCCTTTGGAAGAATGTTAAGTTCTACAGAAGTGAGAATGTTTCATGTTAGATGAATATTCTGTGATTTCAATTTCTGTATTAAAATGTTTTTTAGATGAAGAAATTTTGGAAAAGTTACTCAGTTTGATGCAGAATATTTCATGTTTTGGGATAAAAATGTGGGACGGGAAGTGCTTTACAAATATTGAATTAAAGAGTTTACAGATTCTACTTTCACATTAATTTATAGTATGATAAACAGTATTAAGTTTTTATGTCTCAAGCTTGGAAGCAGATTGAATTTTAATTAAATTTCAGACAAGTGGTGCTATTCCAAAGTTGGGTTCTTTAAGCTATGGAAATGTAGTAAATGAGAAATATTCATTTGTGCTAAATAAAATAACATATACATCATCTGTAGATATTTATATACTTTGAAGGAATGGATGATAAGATCGGAAGATATATTTTCTGTGTTTCAAAATCAGTTTCTAATTCAATGTTAAATTGTCTTGAAAAGAAAACAAAAAAATCGAAGTTGCTATTCAAATAATTTTGATTTTGGATTTAGACACATTCTATGGAAACAAAATTTCTAAGGAGAAATAATAAAATTGTTACAGCAGAAAGGAATTTTGTTGTCAGTTGCACCTGCAAGAACTATTTTAACTGAAAGGATGTTTTGCTTCTTGATAACTAGACACCAGGGAATCAGAAGTGGTATTCAGCCGGTTCGGACTGGTTCTCCCGAACCAGTAGTAACGATTATGCGCAGTTCGGGGAACCGGCAAATGCCACCACTGGCAGGCCCCTTCCCTCCCCACCCCTCCCACTCACTCATCGTCACGCCTCACCTGCCTAGAGTCATGCCCGTGGCATAGCTGCTGCTGCTCTCTGGTTCCCTCGCTTGCCTCAACCACGCCGCCCAGCTGATCTCTGCCTAGTGAGTCTTCCTTTGCTTCTCCCCAGCTACCTCCCTCATGGGCCAGGCATCCTTGCCTGCCTTCCCCGCGGCCTTCCTAGTGGTCCCCGTGGCCAGGCCCGCTTGCCTGCCTTCCCTGCTCCCTTCCATGCGGCCATGTTTGCCTGCTTTGCGGGGAAGGGAAGCTGCTGGGCTGCTGCTGCCTTTCATTGGGGCGCATGGAGCGAGACGGAGCTCCTCCTGCCATCTCTTCTCTTCCCCCTTCTCTTCTTCTCTTTGTGGGCAGAAGAGTTTTCCCCACCCACCACCGCCCAGATGCCCTCACTTTCCCCAAATTCCCCAAGCATTTCTTTGCCTACCTGATTTCTAGCTCCATTGTGTTTCTCGCCATCGTGTGCCGGAAAATGAAAGTTTGTGTGGGGCTAAAAAAAAGTTCAATCAATCAATTCCAACTTCTTGTGAAAGAAAAAGATCTCGCAAAGTTGGAATTGATTGAGTGAATTTTTTTTCTTAATTCCCCCAACTTTTCTTTCCCTGCACATGATGGCGAGAAATGCGACGGAGCTGGAAATCAGGTAGGCAAAGAAATGCTTGGGAGAAGCGAGGGCATCTGGGCAACGTTCCCTCTAACAAGGGAAATCGCTGCGCGGCAGTTCGAAACTGCTGCGCGGCGATTCCCTGTCACGTGCGCGGCCACGCAGCAACGTTCCCTCTGACATGGGAAATCGCTGCGCGGCAGTTCGAAACTGCTGCGCGGCGATTCCCTGTCACATGCGCGGCCGCGCACCTTAGAGGGAACAGTGCATCTGGGTGGTGGTGGGTGGGGAAAGCTCTGTGGCACGGGGCTGCAATGGCGAAACGGGCAACGGAGCGGCCGGCACAAGGTGAACAAAACAGCCCCATTGCCAGCCAGGAGCACTGCCACCAGTCGCTCCCCTGTGCCCACCTGCCTGTCTCTGCACCGCTCAGCAGCTCTTAACAATGCCACAGCCCATGCTGCCACCACTAGGAAAGGCCCAGAAAGTTGCGCTGCCCGGGATCCACGTGGGCTGCCGCAGGGGGAGGGCAGGCATGGCTGACTGGCTGGACACTGCCTGGAATGCGAGGCTGACACAAGGAGGAGGAGCCCGCGCCCCTCCCTGCCTGCCTCTGTGCTGCCCAGTGGCTTTTAACAACGCCACCTCCAGGAAAGGCCCCGAAGCTGCGCTGCCCAGGATCCACGTAGGTTGCCGCAGGGGGAAGGCAGGCATGGCTGCGCTGGCCGGGAAGACGCTCGCCCGCCTGGCCGGGAGGACACTCGCCCGCCTGGTCGGGAAGACACTCGCCCACCTGGTCGGGAGGCTGCTCACCTGCCTGGCCAGTGTCAGAAGAGAGGATTCCCTGTGGGACAGAAGTTTTGTCTAGAAGGAAAAGCATACAGAAACCAGTTTGATCATAAAGTATCCAAATGTTATGTCCCATATTTCCCACAACTAGAAATTTTTAAATTGCATACTTGTAGCATAAGTACATAAGTAGACGTCTTTTATAATTTAGTAGAAACAAGTTCTATTAACAAAGGAATAAGTAGGGGTGGGAAATTTGGAGGAGCTGAAATTGCTGTTCACTTCTTGCATTATCCCTAGCAGTACCTTAGAATTTAGAATGAAAATAAAAATATTGGACCCTGTTTCCACACAATTACTTTGTACTGTATTTTCCAATTATTTAAATAAGCTCATGTGATAACTTTTCCTACAAACTGTTCATGTTGACTATTTTGATAGGCTCTCTGAATGTGCAGAAAGGGTCCTCTGAGAAGGGTGGATTTTCAGTATTAAAAAAGAAGACAGAGAATGGTGATTTAATGACTGATCTATATGCTCTACCAATTATCTGAGGCCTGGAGTCCTCATTTGTACCACCCAGAGGGCCAATGTATGCCTGTACATACCTCGCTAGTTGCTTGGCAATTTATCTACTCCACCTGTATTTATATATTCTTCAAAATATGTTTAAACTTTTAAAAAAATGGGAAGTTGACTTGCCACAAAGCAAAACACCATCCTCCAGAAAAATCATTTATTTCTTTATTTATATTCCATCATTATTTGTATAAGTAATTCAAAGCAGAAAACATTGCAAATATCCCTCCTCCTCCTATTTTCCCCACAGTCCTGTGAGGTAGGCTGGGCTGAGAGAAGGAATGACTGGCCCAAAATCAGTCAGTCAGTTGTTAACTCACTGAGCCATTTCTGAACTTTCCTGCAATGTGAAAAAGAGAGCTATCTGCAGCCAGTGTTTTGTTTAGAAGTGCGTCCACCTGTCTTGAAAAAGCAGAAAAATTATAAGCGTAGGACTGCATTGCTATGGTGGACAGGATGCATTTGTCTGCAATTCTTTAAACAAAATATGGCCTTTTCTGGGGAAGAAAGGCAGCTGCATAATCCCAGGAAGCTGCATAATCCCAGGGAAAAAAATGCAGCTGCCTTAAAGAATTGCAAACAGATGCAGCATTCCTTTCTCTGTGCTCTCCAAAATATATTTTTTGCATTTGAATCCAAAATACAGTGGTACAGTACAAGAGAGCAAGTAAGAATACACAATTAAGAAATGTTATTTGAAATAGGTGCTTTGTAAACTTATCTGTGGCAAGTCTTCCCAGCCACTGTTTTGCAAAAGCATTCACAACAATAAATATGCATCAGAATCCAAATATAGGGTTCCAACTTTAGGTGACATTTATGGCTGCTTATTTTGTTTCTACTACTGGTAAAGAATTGAGAGAGAAATCATTTTTATAATTATTCCTGAAGTGTGTGTGTAAAAGGCAGCACTGATCACTGATCATAACAGCACAAGAACAGGCACTAAGCACCAGATCCATAGAAGCAGGGATTTACCACACTAGATAGAACCCAAGGGGTAGATCGGTGTCTCTCAGCTGAAAGATGTATGGACTTTAACTCCCAGAATTCTCCAGCCAGCCATCAAAGAGTTTCCACAGAAGATTGTGGAGAATAATAGAGCTAAGAATCTCCGGAAGTTCTGGATCCAGAAGGACAGGCAGCCATTAGATAATCAACCAGACACTGTAGTAGTAGACAAATTAATAGACAAAGACCAGAAGAGCTCAGGAGGCCAGGCAAGCGGGGCGAAGCAAGGCGCCCCTTGATGTGAGTGATGTGGAGTTGGCCATGACCACCCACTTACATGACCACCCAGCCACGCCCACCCACTCACATGACCACCAAGCCACGCCCACAGAACTGGTTGTAAAAAAAAATTGAATCCCACCACTGCAGGGAATCCTAGCAAGGGGAACATTCAGACTGTGGTGACTCTCTGTCTCTTACCACTAATTTATATACTGATCATTGAATTAATTTACCTTGCACTCAAATTTTAAATACAGCTGATGCTATTGCAACCTTCCCCAAGCTATCGCCTTCCAATTGTGTTAGGGTTGCCATGTTATGTGGGAATTGCAACTCCAGCACAATAAAGCATGCTTTATTGATGACTGCTGCTTTAATGTATCTACATACTCATTGATTTCTGTAGCTGTAATGGAATGTGTAGATGACCTTGGGGAAAAGGGGGGAAGAAATGTTGCCTAGGAAATGATCAGAGGAGAGGCAGGGACTCCCCCCCCCAAGTGGGTTAATAGTCACAGAAAGTTAGGAAAGACCCACCCTAATTGTTCAAATGGTTAAAAGTGGTGTACTTGGAAGATTCTATCAATGTAGCCTCACAATAAAGTAGAATTAGTACATCTAGCTGTGTTTCTTGTCTGGCTTATGGTGTGTGCGTGCGTGCGTGCGTACACGTGTGGTGTCTGTGTGTGTAGGGGCTGACAGTAATTTACTGTTACAACACTTGTGTCAAAATTATTAGATTACTGAATTAATATTAAATTGCATATGAAGCATTAGTGTTATTATTCATCACTCCCGTTTGACTGATTACCTGGCAATTCTAGCTGTGGAACCTGATACATTCCTCTCTAAATGCTATAATGTGAAGCAAAAATGCACATTATGACATCTCTAGGGCTCTATATGGGTCCCAAAAGGTTGGGTGTGGTCCCTAAAGCCCTTCCAAAAGTTGTTGCCAAACTGCATTTTTAAAATGTGATTTTAAAAATGAGAACTATAAAATGCATCAGGAATATCCCTATGCTTATATTAAATTAAATCTATATTTAATTCTAAATTAAATAACTTTTTATCTTCAGCCTATTTTTGGTTTGTGACCCCATTCCAAGATTAGTATGATCTTTAGCCCCAAAGAGCTCTATACCCCAGATGTTAAATGAATGTATCTAAATACTGAATTTTCAACACATTTTGGTATGCTGACATAATACATAGTGCTCTAAATATTGCAGGGCAGATGTTTTATTGCAAATGTTTAGCAGGATACATGCTTTTAAATAATATATAGATAGTTTTATCTAAACTCAGCTTTATATAGACAGTAAATAATGGATAACGGGGATGTGTGAAATTAATCTCTTATTAGTGTCTGTCTCTCTATTTGCTCCTGATTCCTGTTTTTTAAGATTTTCTTAAAATTTTTTTGCTTCTGAAATACCAAGTAGATACTTAAAATAATTACACAGTATGTAAGTAAAGCCTCCGTACGGTATTATTTCATATAATACATCATGGTACTTTTGAACCTTACTTTAGTCTTCAAATAATTTATTCTTGTATTAAAATTGCATGTATGAATAGTTTGACCAATTGCATGTATGAATAGTTTGACCATTTACCTCTGAATTCACAGTCTCTGTTGAAATGTGATGATCAGGAAATTATTTCCATTCATAGTAAAAGAAGCCAAAAAGGGAACAAAAAGACCAGAATGCCTCTTTATCAGCAATCAACACCCAGATGAGCAGAGAATAACACCAAAATTAACATTAGGCCAACAATCAAGAAGCAAACAGTGGTTCATACCATACCAGATTTAATTGTGGTTGAAAAGAAGGAAACGTGGATAACTGATATGGCAATACCAGGGATAATAGACTAGAAGACCAATAATTGGAGAAGATCACAAAGTATCAAGATCTGAAAACTGAAGATTATTGCATAAACCAGCCATGGTGGTCCCAGTGGTTATTGGCACACTGGGTGTCATAACAAAAAATCTTAGCACTTAGAAAATCTGCACATTAACAAAATTTTCATCTGCCAATGACAAAAGTCCACACTGCTTGGATTTACTATGCTGATACAATGCTATCCTAGGTTCTTGGGAAGAACTTGATGTATATGAAGGCCAACTTCAGCTAAAGAATTGGCAGCTTTAATTTCACATTGCTGTGTACAATAATAATAAAAAGTGGGTAAACTGTAATCAGGTGAACGGCCTAACTATGCGATAGCTGTGAACAGTCAGATACTAAGTCAAAGCAAAGCAAGAACCCTATAGTATCTTCCAGTTAATATTCCAGCAACTAACATTGAGGGGCCGACTGCTTCTTGACAATAAAAAAGTAACATAACATATAATGATAATATTGCCAGTCATTTACCCTCTGTGGATTTATTGAATGTTCAGGAATTACAGCAAATTCAGAAATTAAAATAATACCAATATTTTTTGTTGGTCATGAAACATTTTTCTGAAATAATCCATTGAACCTGTTGAAACTAAGCAATTCTGGAATTGGATCAGAACTTCCAAAGAAATTCCACTACTCCAACAGAAAAAAAGATGATAGCATGATTGTTGTTTTATGTCTTACCTACATTTCTGCATGGAATTTTAGGACAAGGGATTTGATAAGTAATGTAAGTTCATTTCAAGAAGTTTTTCTTAACATTGTGTTGCTGTTGTGTTGCTGTTCTGTTATTCAACTCCCACTGTACTCAGCACAGTTTGTAGTCTTCAGACACATGGAGGATACACGGTTGGAAAACGTAATTTTAGATGAGAATATTCTTCAAAATGTAGAATATTGTGTCCTTGTTGATATTATTCTCAAGTCCAACTTGTAGAACTGATTTCTACTTTCAGATCTTGAATGGATTTGGGCTGGGGTATTTGAGGAATAGCTATTACTACTTTTAGAACAAAAGAATGTCTACGCTTACTTTTTAGATCAAGTGTAGAGAGATGTTCAGTATCATCTTACTGCTTGAAGTTTAGTTAGAGACATGGACTCCCAAAAGGCAACATTTCTGGTTCAGTCACAGGTTAATACAGCAATTATTGAAGCATGGTTCTTCTAAAAGCTGTTGTGGTGACATAATTTCAAAATGTCCAGAGTTAAATCAATGATGTGCAACTTCTCAAGTTTGAAGTCTTCTCTTGGCCTTTGATTGCCATCCTGGGTTACACTCTACAACAGGGATGTCAAACTCATGTCACGGCAGCATCATGTGACGTATTGGGACTTTTTCCCCTTCGCTAAACCGGGCATGGGCGCAGCCAGCACGTGACGCATTCGGCCCACGGGCCAGAAGTTTGACAGCTCTGCTCTACAAACTAGTGAGTGGTGCTAAGATAAAATATATAGTATAAAAGGGAAAGGTAAAAGTTTCCCCTGTCCAGTCATGTCTGACTCTGGGGTGTGTGTGCTCATCTCCATTTCTTAGCCAAGGGAGCCAGCGTTGTCTGAAGACCTTTCTGTGGTCATATGACCAGCATGACTATAAGCACACAGAATGCTGTTATCTTCCCACCAAAGTGGTACCTATTAATCTATTCTTGTTTGCATGCTTTCGAACTGCTAGGTGGGGAGGAGCTGGGGCAAATAACGGGAGTTCACCCCATTGTGCCGTGTTTGGGTCTCGAACCCTGGCTGTCAGCTTTTGAGCTACAAGCTCGGTGTCTTTAACTGCTAAGCCATCGCACCCCTTATACAATATATAAAGTGAAATATTAAGGCTGTGAAGTGTTTGAGTTTCACTTTGGAATTGGTGCTTTCAAACATTTAGGAATGCAAATGCAGCCCTGTCTGGGCATCATTAAAGCAGCATCTGTTTACCAGAATGTGCAGCTGGTAAACTGTAGCACAAGCCTCCCTGTAGCAGCTGTGCAAATCAGCACATCTACTTTAATGATATGCAGACAGTTGCTGTATTTTCATGCATGTGAATTGTCTTTTGAACCAACCCTAATTATTGCACAGACCTATAACAGTATCAACATAATTACATAATTATTTTGTGCTGTTGTCACGTTATATTTTGATAGTGGACATTTGAAGTCTCTGGGTGCTGCACCTAAAGCTTTGGACCCATGCTGATTTAAATCAACAACTTTAAATTAGGAAGAAACTAGGCCAATGTAAAACAAGTTCTTGCTAGTGTGATGCATATACTTTATATTGAGCCATGGTGGCGCAGTGGTTAGAATGCAGTACTGCAGGCTAACTCACTTCTCACTCCAGGAGTTCGATTCTGAGAGGCTCAAGCCTTCCATCCTTGTTAGGATGGTAATATGAGGACCCAGATTGTTAGGGGCAACATGCTGACTCTGTAAACCGCTTAGAGAGGGCTGTAAAGCACTGTGAAGTCCTTGACTTACAACCACAATTGAGCTCAAAATTTCTGTTGTTAGGTGAAACATTTGTTAAGTGAGTTTTGCCCCATTTTATGACCTTTCTTGCCACAGCTGTTAAGTGAATCATTGTAGTTGATAAGTTAGTAACATAGTTGTTAAGTGAATCTGTTTTCCCCATTGATTTTGCATGTCAAAAGGTTGCAAATGATCACATGACCTAGGGACACAGTAACATTCATAAGTATGAACCAGTTGCCAAGCATCTGAATTTTGATCATATGATCATAGGGATGCTACCAAGGAGGTAAGTTTGAAAAATGGTCCTAAGTCACTTTTTTTCAGTGGCGTTGTAACTTTGAACGATCACTAAATGAACTGTTGAAAGTTGAGGACTACCTGTATAAGTAAGTGCTATTGCTATATAATACTGCAAACCTAATCACTAAGCCACATTAATTTACAGCTAAATAGTTGGATACAATCGATCTAATTTTGTAGCAGTGCAGTCTTTGTATCTTTGTTTCATACTGAACTCACAATGCATATTTTTTTTAAACGTACAAGTAATGATTTTAAAAGTTCCATAACTAGATTTTGAAGTTAAGATTGATAGGAGGTAGAGCCCTGCACAATCTTACCTTTTTTCTCTGTAATGCTGCTAATTTCTGCTACTCCTGGCCTGACTCAGGCTCAAAATAAAGGAATATTGTCTATGATTGATAGGTTGAAGTAAGATTTAACTTTTATTGAACCTCTTTTGCCATTTATTTTTATCAGGTCAAAATGAAATGCTGATAATATGGTAATTGAAATATAAATATTTTGTATTATCTGAATGCTTCATTATTCATTTATATTAAAAAAATATTTCATTTATTTAGAGTATCTCATAAAACACCAGTTGAATAAGGTAAAATATGTACAGATTATTTAACATGAATATACTTAATATTTGAGAATATGTTCCTCAAAAACTCTCTTGGTTTTTCAAATTATTTTAAATTTATTCTTTTTATGATTATTTTTATTGCCTGCCTTAGCTGAAAGTATGTGTGACAGGCAAAGGAGGAATATAAATATGGAATTAATTGAAATCAATGTTTTCTTCTTACAAATTGATTTGATACACTCTGTTTTGTTACTTTTTTCATTTACCTGTTCCCATTTGTTTTAGTTGGGTCAAACTATTGAGTATTTGAAGTATAAATACTCATAATAGAATAAATCCTAAAATAAGCATTTTAAGGCTTGTGAGACTCCTCAATTGAATCAACCTGTTTTTTAACATCCAGTAAGAGAGGCATGGTCCAGATCCCACCCCATCAGATGCTGTCATCTACTGGGACTGTCAGCCTTCCTAGGTAGACTGGACAGGAAACATGATGAGCTAATTCTATGTTATTTTAAGGCTACATGATCAGAATCTTCTAAGTCTGAAAGTACAAATCTCTTACCCTCTTTTTACAAACTGATAAGTTAAGATCCTTTCTGAGTTTCTTTCTCTGCCCGTCATGCACTAGGAGCTTTCTCTTCGTCCCCACCACACAAGGTCATTCCCACATCCCATCACAGGGACCCAGGAAGATATCTGTTTATGTTGTGGTGCCTGCCATTTGGAACAGCATTGTCCCAGAGATTAGACTTGCCCTGACTTTGCTGGCCTTTTTGTAAGATCTTGAAGAAAGGTTTTTGTTATCAAGCCTGAGGCCCTGGATGTATAGTTGAGCCTGTATCACAAGGGTGTCAAACTCAAGGCCCAGGGCCCAGATCCGGCCCGCGGGGTGCTTAGATCTGGCCCGCGGGGCCGCCCTGAAAATAGCGAAGGACTGGCCTGCGGGGCCTCTGCCAGTGAAAATGGAGCTCGGGAGGGCTGCCCTGCCAGGCTCCATTTTCGCTGGCAGAGGGCTGCAGGAGGATTGCCCCAGCCCCACCCAGGCCACCTCAGGTGCCCCCTGACACTAGTGACATCAAGCTGGCCACATCCACCCTGGTCACACCCACCCCACCATGCCCATCCGGTCAAACACAACCCTGATGCGGCCCTCAATGAAATCGAGTTTGACACCCCTGCTGTATCATGATTGTCTGTTGTGGTTTGTTTGGTTTTCTTGGCTGTTATATATTTTTCTAGTTTTGTTACATTGTTTCACTGGATGTAGATGTACTTGATAGATCTAGCACTGTTACATAGTAGAGATTAATTTGCCTGGGTAACTGATAATTTTTGAGTATTTTTTTTATTTAAATTGTGCAAACATGAGAGATGAAAAACCTTTATTCTTCACTTTGAATTTGTTTTGTAGGCAGATTTTTTTAAAAAATAAATTGTCTACACAAACTTGGTGGCAGAGGTTGTCCTTAAATGTTAACGAATTAAGCCTCCCCACAATCTCTGAGCATTGGTTGTTTTATTGACCCAAGCAACTTCTGGACTCTGAGACCATAGCTTCTAATTTCTAATGAAACCATTCGGTAAGATGGCGACCAAGGCAGATGCCTAGCCACTTCGCTGGAGAATAGTAATAGGGAAAATACCAAAAATCTTTGGGATAGAGACAAAACTAGAAACAACCAAACTAAGAAATCAGAATTAGATTAAGTCCCAAGTACTAATATTACAATAATTAGGTTCTAGGACCAGCTGAACCATAATTAACAAACAGAAAATGATAAACCACGTGGAAGTTGAAGCCATCTGAGGAAAAGACCGGTGGAAAACTTTACCTTGCCGCCCCCCAGCTGAACCCAGAGTGCAGATCCCCGATACCCAACTGAGCTTCCCCCAGCCAAGAGAATCTCCCCCGGAGCCCAGCGAAGCCCTGCGTAGCCTAGAGCATGATCCCCTGAGTGAATTTCCCAACGCCCAGCTGAACCCAGCGTGCAGATCCCCGACACCCAACTGAGCTTTCCAACCGAGAGAATCTCCCCCGGAGCCCAGCGAGTGCCAACAGCCCTGAGGAGCACAGCTGAGATCTGCCCCCAGCGTGGACATCCCCCCCGGAGCTCCAAGGAACCGGAGAGCGACTCCCTGAAAGATTAACCAGGAGGAGGAGAGTCACCACGTGGAAGGACCGGCAGGAGCTAAGGAGAGCTACATTGTTACATTGTTCATTGTTGAAAAGTGCCAAGAAATTCCCCTTAAACCTTGCTCAATTACCTTTTCCCAGCCTTGTGAGAGAGAAGCTCTTTGTTCTAAGGCGACCATGCGGCCGTCCCTCCACCAATACATACTTCCTTCCTGCACGCCAGGAGCCATCT
>QLTV01001816.1:4045445-4057276 GCA_003457575.1 Thermophis baileyi
CACAACAATACACGAGCACACAATAGATACAAACTTAATGTAAACCGCTCCAAACTCGACTGCAGAAAATACGACTTCAGCAACAGAGTGATCAATGCCTGGAATTCACTACCTGACTCTGTGGTTTCTTCCCCAAACCCAAAAAACTTTAACCTTAGACTGTCTACTGTCGACCTCACCCCATTCCTAAGAGGTCTGTAAGGGGCGTGCATAAGCGCACCAGCGTGCCTACCGTCCCTGTCCTACTGTCCTATTGTCCTCATCTATCTGTATTCACCTTGATTATGTTTATGTTTATACCTATACCTGCTATCTTGTACATGTTTGACAAACAAATAAATAAAATAAATAAAAAATAAAATAAATAAATTCTTATATTAGAATATTCCATAATGGTGTTAATAGGTTCTGGGTTTTTTCCCCCTTTCATTTTGTGAATATAGCTTGTAGTATTTACACACAATAAAATTGATACTACGTTAAACCCTATTGCCTTATACCAGGTAGTCCTCATTTAATAACCACAATTGGGACTGGCAACTTCATCATTAAGCAATGTGATCATTAAGCAAGATACCTTGTGCACCCAACTTTCAACTTTTTTGCTAGCTTCTCCATTGACTTTGCTTGTTGGAAGCTGTCTTTGAAGCACACAAATGGTGTGCTCATGTAACTGCAGGATAGGGTGAAGGTCATAAATGCCTGCTGGTTGTGAAGCACCCAAACCTCTTATTACATGACTGTGGGAATGCTATGATGGTCATAAGTGTGAGGGCTAGTCATAAAATTACTTTTTCAGCCCCATCAGAACTTTAAACGGTGACTAAACAGGGCAGGTGTTAAGTGAGGACCAGGACTAGCTATTCACTTAAAAGATGAATTGAATAGTTCTATGAGATTACTTTTGTGACATATTAGCTTATCAACATGTTCTTCTGTTTATATGCAGGTGCAGGTGGGGCAAGCAGATATCCCATGTCCGATTACAGAATGCAGTGAACATCTGGATGAAACCACCATCCTCTTCAACTTGCCACATGATGACATCATCAAATATAAATACTTCCTGGAACTTGGCCGTATCGGCTCAAGCACCAAGCCATGCCCTCAATGCAAGCACTTTACAACCTTCAAGAGGAAAGGTCATATCCCGACCCCTACCAAAATGGAGAACAAGTACAAAGTGAGCATGCTCACACGAGTTATGGATTAAATGGCAGAGTGTGAGCTGCAAAATTAGGCCAGGATATGGTGGGCATTTAAATGGGCTTTCTTCTCTTACTGGAATCTCATGTAAGATGTGTTTTTAGACTACAAATATATAGCTTCATACCCAGTATTAGTGAACCATTAATCTATCTGGACTAACTAGTCAGATGCCATGTTAATCCTTATGTTTGTTACATCTTTTTGTCTACGTTTGGAAATGGCCATCCGGCCTGCATTATTTTATGGAGTTTGGCAGTTCTTACGGTTTGAAGTATTTGGTGGTCTTTGCAATGTTTATTTTAAGTGGTGTACTATATGAGTACCTAGCTGAATTTTACAAAGTTCCCAGTTTTACTTTTGTGATTTGGTACTGCTCTGAAATCGACCATCTCAAAGTACATGATGGGCTTTGCATTTTACTCTTGGGATTATTCTGATATTTTTCATGCCATTTTGGTCTGAAATTCTATTAGGTAGTTAATAGAACTTACCTACAAGAATGCAGATATAATGGGGCTTAGTATAATGCAGCAATAATGGATATGTGTTGTTATATGTGCAGAATATTTTTGGAAAAATAGACACTTAAAAATATGCATGATAAGATACTGCATGTGCCAGATTATAACATATAGTCCCAGATTATAACATTGTATATACGTAAAAAGAATTATCAGTAATATAAGCATAGAGTTTTGTCTTAGATTCTTATTTTTAATGCTTATGTCTGATGCTAGAGCAATTTAAAAGACTATATAATAGTAAAAACAAAATTTGGAACCAGTGGTTCAGTGATCTACAGGATCAGGACTACAAATTAGGGACTGGTAGAGAAATGTATAACAAATTTTCTTCTTGTAATATTTAATGTGGTTCTGATATATTATTAACTCATAGTTCAAACTCATGGGTATGCTCATTGATTTTGAAATTTTCAGTTGTAGATAATTCATTGCCAGGAGGATGCAGTAAGTACTAACTGATATTTAAGATTCTTTTTTTAAATGCTCAGTATGGTATGTAAGACTAGGTGTTTTGCTAGCTTGTTTTTCAACATAGACCTTTATAGAACAGAGATTTAGAAAAGCCCCACCAAAAATTAAGAGATCAAGGTTTCTTCTACATAACACCGCAACATTTTGTTGCTTGACCAAAATTGATATTATCATGTCAGTTTAAGTAGAGTTAAATATACCGATGCCTTTCTCACTGACTGTTACCGATAGGTACACAGTCT
This sequence comes from Thermophis baileyi, assembly GCA_003457575.1. Lineage (NCBI taxonomy): Eukaryota > Metazoa > Chordata > Lepidosauria > Squamata > Dipsadidae > Thermophis > Thermophis baileyi. Next base: position 4,047,892 of record QLTV01001816.1, read on the forward strand.
TAGACATGAATAATGTTCTACAAATCATATGGAAATAATTCATTATATTCCAAAAATGTTTTTCAAATAGTGCAGGGATACAAATGTAGCCCTCTTTAAAGCAACTGAATCTATTTACAAGAATATATAGCAGCTGTACAAGACAGTCACATGATCCTTGGAAATGATGCCTCTGCTTTAAAAAGTTTTAGACTATGTTCTTATATTTGCTAAAGGGACCTTTTGGAACTGAATTGGAAACTCTGTACAGCCCTAATATTTATATTTTAATGTAATATTTATTAGATTGTATTTTATAATCTAATATTTCATCATATTGATAATATAAAATTAGCAATTAATTAGATACAAAAGCTCAGTGTTCTTGGGAAAAGCACACTTTTTGAAAATATTTTTATAATAACGGCACTTAATGAATATATCTTTTTTGTATTCTTAATTTTTGTTTTAGGACTAATGTACTTTATATTCTACATTCTCTCTTGAATTTTTTTTCTTAAATCACATTGAAAGGATTAGAAAGCAGATTCAAAGTTAATAGAGTTAGAACTTTGGAATGTGTTATTGACTTGTATCCTTACTCATCCCTCACCTTCTTGATTTCTTAAAGTAGTCTTCTCTATTCTGCTGCTGTCTAGACAATATGGCCAGCATATTGAGTAATGCTGCTTTAAAGGCTTTCTCCCTCCCCCCTAACTTCCTAATAGTTGCTATGCCTTGCAAATATGTAACTTGTTACTGTGGACATTATGACCAACTCTGATTTAAGAAAATCTACAAAATGCTTGTGAACTTTGAACCATAATTTATTCAGTTCATGATACCTGAACTATTTTGTGGAATTATCCTTTGGAAATCCATTATACTTTAGGAAAATCAAAATTAAATGTGCATGTCAGTTGTTCATGAAAGACATCCAGTGAAAAAAAAATGGCAGTATGACATTAGGGTGGATATATCTTGTTTTCCTAAAATAAGGCTTGAAATTTACAGAGAGCTCGGGTGTACTCTTGAACTACAACTTGTAGTTCTGTGCACTCCTCATGTCAGCATATACACACAACATCAACCCTGTCAGATATACTGGGTTGAAAAGCAATGTGAAAAACACAATTAGAAAAGAAAGTCTTCACACATAAAACCTTGGGGATAAGCTATCTGGTGCCCTCTGGATGTTGTATATTGCAAGACTTGTTTCCCTAACCACTAACTATGTTGGTTGAGCTGAGGAAAATTAAATCCAAATCATCTGGAGGGAGCCAGGCTAAATCTTAGATTTATTCATTTAGAGTATGGCATGGAATACATGGATAGCAGTAGTAAGGATGTATAGAAGGAACATGTAATAATATCATATACATACAATGAATATCTGTGGTCAATTTCGTAAGGTATAAGAAATTCAAGAAGTTATATTTTGAGTTAGATTTTTGTATCCTATTAGATAAACTGTAAGGTTGTACAAAGCACTTTATACACTTTATAAAGCACTCATTAAGGTATTTGTAGCCTTATAAAGGATCAAATGTTTGATTCAGTGGTCTTCCCAGGCTGTGTGTGTGTGCATGCATAGGCATCTGTTCCATAGGGTATGCTGGCAAAGTTGTTTTGCCTGCAGATACCTGCTGAAACAATCTGGAATAGACCTTAAGACAGCTTTGTCGAGTCTTCCAGAAGATGTAGATACTTGGCACTTTGAATAGTGGTCTTTCATGTGCTAAGTACAATATCTACACCTAACTTAAACCTTCAGTTGAAATGTTTTGCACATATTTAATAATCTATATTTTATATAGATATATATGATAGCTTTTCTTCTGCAGAGAGATTTTTAAGGATAGATTCAGTTTTGCTGACATCAAAAATAAAAGCCACTTGCTATCTTTCTTAGAACACTAAGCTTTACCATTCTTTGCATATAGAGGAGATATCTGCAATGGCTGATCTTGTAAGATTATACCAGCTGTTTCCTACACACCCAAAAGGAGAATACTCTGTAGTATATAGTACATGTTAAGCTTGCAGTATAAATCTGTTAGTGTTATCTCCTTTTACTTCAATGTTTTATTGGTTCTAAATTTTGCACTTTTTCTATGCAAATGCACATTGCCAATTCATTAAAAAATACTTAACCAGTTTAATGATAATAAAGAACTATCATGTACAGCTCTACAAGCAGCTTATGTCTGGCTAGGTTTAATTTGATATTAAAATTTACCTCATATTGTTGAAGTGACCAAATATCTCTGTTGCAAAACTAGGTTTTGGTTGAACATTAAGAACACAACTTGCTAAACTAGGTCATATTTACATATGATTATTAATATTTCAAAGGTCAGCTGCTTTTTTTTAAAGTTGCTGCATGTTAAACAGAGAGTACAGCTGAACAGCTCCCACCAAGGATAGAATATTGCAACTTTGAAAAGTAGAAGACCAGGTTGGAAGGATAATTACCTAGTTGGTTACCTACTGTAATTTCTAAGAAGAGGCCTAATCAAAGAATTTCCAGTATTGATCAGTGCAAAAAAAAATATGTCATGACTTGATTCAAACAATATTACTGATTTTTAAAACTATAACATATTCTGTTGAAAATATGATATAGGAATAGATAGTGTATTTGCCCAAATATATGTTACCAGGAAGAACATTCATTTGGTTTATTGTGTCTTTTCTCTAGAAAATCATGTCAACATAGAAAGCATTCCATTTCTTTTTCTTTCAAATCTGGGAGGTATATTGGGCTAAGAGATAGCAACTGTGCCAGTGGGCCTTGGTGGCTGGGAGGGTCTTGCACATGGAAATCCCAAGTGCTGTTACAACAATTTAAACACAACATTTCACTGGGGCTCATTTATGTAAGAAGAAAATAGGGATTTATCTATGCCTCCTTGAACTCCTGAATGAAAGGCAACATAAAGTCAAACAAATATAACTCGCAGTCCTGACATAGTCAGTAGCTATGGGAAGTACCTAGAACAAAGGAACTGTAGTTATAAGGTTATTCTTTGTGTGTTATACAGTTTGCCTATTATTTCAAGCAGTAGTAGGGCTTGGCCACATTGCACTCATCCATTATATATATAAAATTATGTTTCAGAAATTAAAATAAAATAGATCTTTGTCTTGACCAGAAAGACATAATGAACTTGACCTCTGCTTAATTAATATTCTGCTAACAGCTTTGCTATGCCATATTTTTAGAGCTGTATAAATTCTTATTAATACAAAATCTTATGCAAGAGAACTGGCTTTGATCAGAGGTCATAATAATAGGATGCTTGCTGAAATCTTAATGGAATCTTACCAAGACACTTGTTCCATTGCAACAAATCCACAATCCTTATCATATCCAGGTTGTTGCAGACAAAGAGCTATAGGGTTCTATCAAAATGCCTTACCAATATGAAGCTAAATGTATTATCTTGGTAGGAAAGATAAACATATGACACCAGTTTTTCATTTGGCATGTTACAATAAATGTAACAGAGCTGACATTCTGGATTCTTATGAAAGTTAAAACCTGTCTGAGAGTCGTCACTGGACAAGATGGGCAGCACATAAATTAAATATATAAAGGCATAAAAAAGGTGAGAAAGAGAATAAAAACTGAATGTGTTTGTCTATTTTAGGAGTAAAACACCTAAAGCATTCAGCAGATGGTCTCTATTATTCATTTAATGAGATTTGCTTTCCTTAGAGGAAAAGTAAACATAAACATACAAAGATTACTGTGTTATTGTACTTGGTCCATAGTGCATATTGAAAACTCAGATTCCTGTATTCCTTAAAGATTACCACCAAAACATTGTAAGAATGATAGTATTATAGTATACTACAAAACTTAAACATGAACAATAAGTTTTCATAATGAAAACTATGTTTTGAGGAAAATTTACATATGACAGAAAGCCTGAACAAAATTCCCAGATGTCTATTACCAGCCAATGAACAAGAGCATTCTTCTTATTGTGTAAGGGTACACCTGAATATTTGTTGCAGATTCCATTTATTGTAAGATTGAAAGCATCTTCTTTCATTAAATAGGCTTTGAAGACAATCCTATTTATCGGGGGCATGTAACTTTTTATAAACTGAAGATCACAGCCTTTGACTGTCAGGCATTGGGGTCAGGGGGCGCAAGATTCCAAAAAGAAAGTGGGCATCACCATGACAAATATGAATTAACATAAATATATTTAATTTAACTTTTTAATTAATTTGGAAGAAAGCCTGTCCTCTATATCTACTGAAGATTGAATATTGATTAGTGTTTTCCCCACTTACCATTATTCAATTGATTGATAATGAGAATTTGCAACTTTTTGTATATTTGTTCAATTTCCTAAGGAAAAGCTGGTCTGTAGTTGGTGCTCAGTGGAAAGATAAATGAAATGAACACCATCAGCTAGTAATAATAAATGGATATTTTACTTCTTGTCTTCCAGGTTTGGTTAGAGCACTAATATTGGTGCCGCCCAGAGTCCCTTGGGAGTTGGGCGGCATACAAATTTAAATAATAATAATAATAATAATAATAATAATAATAATAATAATAATAATAATAATAATAATAATAATAATAATAATAATAACAACAACAACAACAACAACAACAACAACAACAACAACAACAACAACAACAACAACAACAACAACAGGTTTTGTACTGACAGTAGTTGAAGTAAGTGGAATTAGTGCGGTGGGGAGATAAATTATATAAATCAGCCTGCAGTGACCACACTCTGATTTCAAGAGAATTTTATTGGTTTAAGCTGCCCAACAAAGTTAATTCCCTATAAAATGTCTTTTTCTCTAATCGGTAAGGCTTCTTAAGAGCTTCATCTTAATGTGTGAGTAAATGAGAAGTTGCAGAATTACAGGTAGCCCTTGACTTACAACAGTTCATTTAGTGACCATTCAAAGTTCCAATGGCACTGAAAAATGTGCCTTATGACTGTTTTTCACAGTTAACAACCTTTGCAGCATCCCCATGATCATGTGATCAAAATTCATATACTTGGCAAGTGGTACATATTTATGACCATTGCTGTGTCCCAAGGTCATGTGATCACTGCGAGGTGGCGCAGTGGTTAGAGTGCAGCACTGCAGGCTACTTCAGCTGACTGCTAGCTGCAGTTCGGCGGTTCAAATCTCACCGGCTCAAGGTTGACTCAGCCTTCCATCCTTCCGAGGTGGGTAAAATGAGGACCCAGATTGTTGGGGGCAATATGCTGACTCTGTAAACCGCTTAGAGAGGGCTGTAAAGCACTGTAAAGCGGTATATAAGTCTAAGTGCTATTGCTATTGCTATTGCTATCTTTTGCGACCTTCTCATAAGCAAAGTCAATGGGGAAGCCAGATTCATTTAACAACCGGGTTATTAAGTTATTAACTGCAGTGATTCACTTAACAACTGTGGCAAAAAAAGGTTGTAAAATGGGGTAAAACTCACTTAACAACAGAAACTTTGGGCTCAATTGTGGTCATAAGTTGACGTCTACCTGCATTAGGCGGTTTTCCTGATACATGCCTTCACCATCTATACCCCCTTGGAATTTTCGTACAAGGGGGAGCTGAGTTATGCTTTCCCAGCTTCATTTAATAGCCATTTGTTTAGATGTTTATTGCTTTATGCTCTTTACTTAAACAGATCCAGTGCCCAACCTGCCAATTTGTGTGGTGTTTTAAGTGCCACTCTCCTTGGCACGAAGGTGTCAACTGCAAAGAGTTCAAAAAGGGAGACAAACTGCTACGTCACTGGGCCAGTGAAATTGAACATGGGCAAAGAAATGCTCAAAAATGTCCAAAATGCAAGGTAAGAAGACAGCGCATGTTCTTTCAATACTCTTTGAGGTGCCTGGGTGGAGTCAATTAGTAGAACTAACACCTACTAAGAAACAAACTGAGAAAACCAATCCTTTTCATCTGTTGACATTACAGTTCTTATCGCCCTCTTTATTGAACCAATGACTTTTAGAACCATGAACATTCTGTTTCTCAGGAAAAGAAAAGAAGCCAAATAACCTTTCCTTCCCTCATTTCCCAAAGTTTTTTTCAGAATAACCTAAGATATATTTAAATGGTAAGTTCTGAGGATACACTATTCTGGGTAATGATATTTGATAATGTATTTCTCTGTTTCAAGACATTTCTGATTGGAAGTTGGAGAAAGAAATTTCAACTGAACTTTTTTGATGAAATCTACATTTAGCAATATTGAAAAACACTGCACTTTTTAAAAAAAATATTAATGTTGGTTATTGATGAAAGGTGAACTGAATTGCCAAGGTTGGACCCATATTTCTTAAAGACCAGTGCAATGCAGTTTTATGTGAAAAAAAATTCTTTTTTAAATTAAAACCATGTAACTCTTTTGTTTAAAATTTAAAAAAAATATATGACAAAATTCATTTTTTAAAAAATGTTTGCTTTTTACAGATGAATTACAGTGTAGCTTAGTTTCCGTACTGTACATGAAGTGTCAATGATATTTTCAGGAATGAGCATCTGCCCATGATTTTACAGAGTGGGAGCTTCCTTCTATTACTCAACAACTCGAAAAAACCGACCAAATCTTGCAAAAAGTTAACCCCAAATATTTTGAGAAGGTCACTGATTGATGGTTGTTTTCTTCCCCATGGGCAATATTTCTCTGATCTGTGCTTTTACACAAATAAAAGTTGGAACATGCAAATTTATTTTGCAGGAGCTGTCCAAAAGTTATTGAAACAGTGAGGCTCTTGCATTTATTTAAGTAAAATTAAAGCAAAATGTTTGCAACAAAGTGCATAAATAGCATTCAGGCAGTAAATAGGAAAATAATGTCATCAAATGCTAGTCTGAAAATAGAAAATGATTTTCCCACATTCTGATGGTGCAGCCTGTATGTTAACAGCTATTGTTTCATTCATTAACGAATACCGAACTCAAAATCTGACTGCAGGAATAAAATGTGTTTCAAGTTTCTTCATTTGACAACTTTGAAAAGTCCAGTGAAAATGAACTTTCTACACACAACAATAATTTTTTATTGAGCAAACTTGTGCTTTATGTTCTAAGGGTGATAATATGCTACGTGTTTCCACCAACTGGTTCTGCTTGTTTTTACAAATTGCATATTCATTATATAAAACCAAAGTGGAATGCATTTTTGGAACACTTTGTCCTGATTTGAAAATAACATTTCAGATTTTCAGCATTGTTTTCCTAGTGTTTGTTATAAATAAATAAATCTATTGGGTTACTGCAGAAGAGGCTATAAATTATACCAAATGATTACTTCTTTCGGTTAGTTAGCAATTTGTATCTAGTCTGCAATTCTTATTTTTAATGTCAAGGCAACATTACTGTTTTAAAATTGTAAGCTTTGAAATTGAGTACTGTACAGAATTCAAGTAAAGGGTTATTCAAGACACTCTGCTACCATTTCTCAAAGTTTTAAATACTGCTACATAAAAAAGGAAGTACCTTAGCTTTCCAGTGATTTGCTATAGTAAATATGGTAGCTAACAAAAGATATTGAATTTATTTGTTATTTTTGTAATCTGGAAGGGGAAATTCACAATAAAGTGGCACTAGAATTAATTACCACATGCTATTTATCAAATTTCTTCAAAAGCTTTTGATCAAAATGAATAAACAGTTTACCAGCAGTTGTAATTTGTATCAATTTGATTATAACTTTCAAGTGCAATTTAAAAATACTTTGAAGATTCTACAATTTTAAGAAGATGGATTTTAAGTTGAATTATTTTTATAGTGAATTCCTGGTTAAGTTATACAACTGAAAAGTCATGTGTTTCAATAGTTTACATTTTAAATATATTGTGCAACAATACTGCTTTACTAACTTTCAGCATAATCTAAAATATTTTTGCTGCACTAATAGGGAATATTTTTCACACATAAAATACCTAGAATCTTGATTTGCTTCTAAAAAGTAGAAATACCATTGGCACTTTACAGGATTCTTCATGACTTTTTGTATAAACTCTATGTGATTATGCTTTGTTGATTTAAAACACGGGTGTCAAACTCAAGGTTAGATCTGGCCCGCGGGGCCACCCTGGAAACAGCGAAGGACCGGCCCGCCATGCCTCTGCCAGCAAAACGGAGCTTGGGAGGGCTGCGTGCAGCCCCCCCCGAGCTCCGTTTTTGGCTGTGATGGCCTCCTGCAACCCTCTGCCAGCAAAAATGGAGCTCAGGAGGGCTGCACACAGCTCCGTTTTCACTGGCAGAGCACTCAGGCCACCACAGGCACCCCTGACACGAGTGACATCGAACTGGCCATGCCCACCCTGGCCACGCCCACTCAGCCCCCCAAGGTCAAACACAACCATGATGTGGCCTTCAGTGAAATCGAGTTTGACACTTCTGATTTAAAACTATTAAAATAATTAATTATGACTTTATATTTTTTATTTTTTGAATTTAATTAGCCCATTTTTTTCTGTTTTATTATTGTGAGCCACTCAGGGTTTCCAGTTGGAACAACAGACCCATGACATTAAATAGATAAACAGCTGAATGGATTTCCTCAATAACCAAACATTAAAAAACTAGAAATAACAAGAAAAAAAATCAAAAGAACCAACTTTTCATTGAATATATTTAATACACATATATGTATATGTGTATTAAATATATTAATTATTTTAATATCCAAAATTTCAACCTTTCTAGTATCAGTCCTTATGTGCATGGAGTCTTTGTTGATGTTTATGTACTGTATATCTGGGCATAGACTCACACTGTTAATTACCTTCCAAAACATACCAATGGCACTGTATAAATACAGTTGCAAGAAAAAGTATGTGAACCCCTTGGGATTACGTGGAGTTTTGCATGAATTGGTCATAAAATGTGCTCTGAACGTCATCTAAGTCACAACAATAGAAAAACACAGTCTGCTTAAAATAATACTACACAAACATTAGATGTTGCCATGGTTTAATTGAACATAACATGTAAACATTCACAGTGCAGGGAGGAAAAAGTATGTGAACCTTTGGACTTAATAACTGGTTGACCCTCCTTTGGCAGCAATAACCTCAACCAAACGTTTCCTGTAGTTGCAGATCAGACCTGCACAACGATCTGGAGTAATTTTGGACCACTCCTCTTCACAAACCTGTTTCAGTGTAGCAATATTCTTGGGATGTCTGGTGTGAATCGCTCTCTTAAGGGCATGCCACAGCATTTCAATCGGGTTGAGGTCAGGACTCTGACTGGGCCACTCCAGAAGGCATATTCTGTGCTGTTGAAGCCATTGTTCTGTTGAATTACTTGTATGCTTTGGGTCATTGTCCTGTTGCATCACCCATCCTCTGCGGAGCTGCAGTTGGCGGACAGATGGTCGGACGGTTTCCTGCAAAATGTCTTG
>QLTV01001816.1:4058041-4117087 GCA_003457575.1 Thermophis baileyi
CTTGCGGGTCGCCGGACAGCTGATAGCGTCGGAAGCGGGAGACTTCGCCCGGACGCCGCCATTTGGGTTCTTTTACCCTCTGCGCATGCGTAAAGCATTCTGCGCATGCGCAGAGGGTTAAAGGACCCAAATGGCGGCGTCCGGGCGGGTGGGCGAAGTCTCCCACTTCTGTCACTACTGGCTATCCGGCGACCCGCAGGCATGGCTGAACCGGGAGCATTTCACCCTGCAGTGACGGTGGCACCAAGATGGCGGGCTAACACGTGCGGCGACCCCTGTGAAATGGTCATTTGACCCCCAAAGGGATCGCGACCCACAGGTTGAGAACCGCTGAATTAAACCATGGCAACATCTAATGTTTGTGTAGTATTATTTTAAGCAGACTGTGTTTTTCTATTGTTGTGACTTAGATGACGTTCAGAGCACATTTTATGTCCAATTCATGCAAAACTCCACGTAAACCCAAGGGGTTCACATACTTTTTCTTGCAACTGATAAATCTATCCAAAGACTTAGGCAGAAAGTTTCTCTAGCAACTGTTTGGTGATGGTCTATGGGATAATAATTTTCCTCCTTGGCTGGGAATGAGAAGCTTGGAATGCTTGTTTGGGAAGTCTCTGAATTGCTGTAAAATCTTGTCAATATTCTTGAATATCTTAATTTTGCAGCACTTTAATTGTTTTTTTATTAGATTTAACTTACATTTGTGTCATTGTTGTAGAGCAAATAACCAGTTTCTTAAGTTTATGAATTTTTGTGGCTTTAAACAGTATTTTATAAACCTTAATTGCAGCAGCCTTTTAGCTTCTCCTATAAATCTTCTCTATTAATACAATAGTACCTTTCTTCAGAATTTGTTGGATGATTTGTCATAAAACAATTGAGTTAGTTAATGTTGGGTGGAATCTTTCTTTTTTTAAAGCAATTATTTTTATCCCTCTCTCCCACCTGTTTTACTTTTAAAGATTCATATTCAGAGAACAGAAGGCTGTGATCATATGACTTGCTCACAATGCAACACTAACTTCTGTTACCGCTGTGGGGAGAGATATCGCCAGCTTCGTTTCTTTGGAGATCACACATCAAACCTCAGTGTTTTTGGATGCAAATACCGCTACCTCCCTGAAAGTCCACATTTAAGGAGATTAGTGAGAGGCTCTGTCTGTGGTAAGTGGGTAATAAAACCTTTTGGAAAATTACGTCATCTATGAAGTAATTGCCATTGATAGGAACGCTGATGCTTATTCCTCATTAACATGTAGAATAATAAACATTCCTCCTCCAACTATATTTTTTTGTTCCGAACATGAGATTCATTACCATGGGAATCTCTTCCTAAAGTATGTCAGGTTTCCTAATTCTGTGCATCTTGAGGTTGCATGAAGAATTGCACAAATGTGATTTGAACTTCTTAACAGATATATAATTAGATGCCAGTTATATATTTTGAGAATCTGACAATCAAAAGCAGGGGTGTCCAACCTTAGCAACTTTAAGACTTGCGGACTTCAACTCCCAGAATTTCCCAGGCTCCACCATAGAATGGAGAAATTAGAACTTTGGTTTCACAATCACATCCGTTAACATAATGATGGATTTATCCTAATATTTTCTATACATTTCAGACTTAATCTGTTTTTTTAAAAATGCAAATCATGTTGTATCTATAGAAAATAATAAACAACTAGGCTTACACATTTTCCATTTTTCTGAACCCATTTTTTTCTCCATCCATCCAGCCCCTTGTCTCTGTCTCTATATGGGAGATGCTCCCATACAGCCCCCTTGATTTCCAGGAGAACTGATAATAAATTGAATAATTAATTAATCTTGAGGGGTTTCATAGTTGTCAAAAGTTGTGTTGCTATTACAAAGAATTGAGTTTCAAGGTACAGGGGTTTTGTCCAGATCATAATGCTATCCTGTTAAAAAATGGAAAGATTATATGATGTATAGATTTTTTGTGTGTGCTTTAATGGAACTCTCATAATACGTATCAAAATCAGGGATACCGGGGAGCATAGCAGAATAGCTCTGTTAGAACTTTTTATTTCTTTTATCCTTTTACAAGATCATGATGGAACAGCAAACATAACAACCTAGCAGCAGAGTTTAAAATAAATAAATAAAATACACTGGATGTTTTTAAAATATTTGTCTAAATTGAAATGATGATTGCCTATGGTTCAGAATTATTTAAAAAAAAATCTTTAAGGGGGAATTTCTTGACAATTTTACTGCATTGTTGGAAGGACCTTGCTTCTTGTGCTTTGATTTTATAGACCTGCGAATACTAAACATTGAGAAATGAGTAGAAAAGAAAATGTGTTAAGGAGACATTAGACATTAATAACTAGCTGGAAGGAGTAGTACATTTGCTCTTGCCAATGTAACTCAATGAAATATGAAATAAATGTACTGACCATTCCATTAAGCAATTGCTGCAATGTTAACTGAATTGTCAGTGGAACCTATCGTTCTTAGGTATGAAGTAGCTTGTCTTATAAATTGTAGGGGAGAGGGGGGAGTTTATTGACAAGTTACCAAAAGAATACATTTCTACTATGTATTCCCTTTTCTGTATCTTCATCTGCTAAACTATAGCGTGGGGAACATCAAGAAGAAACATGCTTTTTAAACCTATTTGGCAAAGAGCAAGGCAAAATGTTAACTAATTTCTTTTTGCTCAGCTGCTTTGAAACTCAAGATGCTCTTCCAAAGTTGCTGATGTTTTGGCCAAGATTGCATATCCCAGTGATGGTTTGGAAATTAGTAAAATGCAGCACTTTCAAATGTATTAAGATATTAAAGCACTGCAGAATCTGAATCCAATTAAGTGAATGAAATAATAGATCAGATGATGCATTACTGCTTATGTATTGTTCTCAGAGGTAAAACAAACCACGGAATTCATTTCTTTATAGTGGGGGAGGGAGCTGCTTGGCATTCAACAGATTTCAATTGATTTAACTTCAGAGGAAATAGAAAGATGTACAGATTACTAAATGATCATGAGTCCCTGTCCATGCATAAGCCTCTCTGTAATCAGTAGGAAATATGTACTCTTAAATAAGTCCAGGACTAAATTTAATTTCTCTACTTAACAAGATATGCATTCATCTGTCTGGGCAGAGCTAGGACAGCTAACAAATTAAGCATTCTGAGAGCACCATTTCCAATGCTTATTGAAGTATCGTGTGTATGTGTGTGTGTTTATAAATGATACATTGTTTGGAATTTTGATCTGTAATTACATTTGTTGTACTGGGTTTGGATAAAGGACGGTTGTAAGAAATATTTCATAAGATTGCTTTAAAAACCTACTACACTTGCATCGCATTCGTGTTGGAAGCACTGAGGCACTTCCGGGTTGAAAGGATTAGCTGGTGACATCACCGTTGCCTGTGTTGGGGGCTCCTTTCATGTCCCTGTTAATATGCCCACCGTAGTGGTACCTGTTTATCTACTTGCATTTGCAGGTTTCGAACTGCTAGGTGGGCAGGTGGTCATACTACACTTTGACATGCAATGTGTAGGCAAGATTTTTAGATCTTGCTTTTTTTCCTCAACTTATCCCATGTTGTTTTACCACTGTGTGCATTTCATGCTTGTGAGCTGCTCATAGTGAGTTTCCACACTGCACAACAATCTGCTTCTGACAAAGAAAAGCATTAGACACATTGCATAATTTGCCTGTTACTGCTATTGTAAATTTCTGGTCCAGTGAAGAATCCCCATTTGACCATGTTGATTCTTAGCCAAGTTCTTTTGTTCATTAAATATTATTTATAAACCAGATAAGCCAACTGTCTCTTAAATATCAGGAAAGTCAGTTTAAAGCTGACAATAGATTAATCATTTATAAACTGAAAATAGACTTGCTGCTGCAGTTGTATTGTTGATTTTGTCATTGTACAGATAGTCTTCGGCTTAGGAATATCATTTAATGACCAAAGTTACGATGGCCTAAGAAATATGTTTTTCTTGCCATAAACTACAGTCATTGCAAAACATCTCACTCTACCCTCCCTCCACAGTCAAATCACCATATTTTGGGAACTTGACAACTGGCTTGTATTTATGACTGGCTGCCAAGCACCGTACAATCATGCAATTGCCATTTGCAATCTTCTCTGCCAGCTTCTGCAGAAAGCCAATTGGGAAGCTCAAGACAAAGGTTGCAAGCGGAGGGGATGGAGAAGAGAGGAAAATCCTTGTGGGGCTGCAGGAATAGAGCTGAAACATTTGAGTTTGAAAGGGCTTCCTGCCAGGAGGATTTCAGCTCCACACAGAACTGAAATCCTCTGGTAAGCAGCCCTTTCACTCTCAAGGAACTGCCTGCCAGGAAGATTTCAGTTCTGCGCAGAGCTGAAATCCTTTAGCAGGCAGCTCTTTTACTCCAGCCACTTAATGACCAGGAGATGGTTTAATTACTGCAACTGGAAGTGCCAAGATTGCAGTCATTGAGCAAAGCAGTCACAGTGTCTAACTTAAGTACCACTGCACTCAACAACTGAGATTCTGGTCCTAATTGTGGTTGTAGGTTGAGGAGTACCTGAATATGTATATTACCGTGCACATGCAAATGCATGTATACTCACATCCTTAGTTTGTATCTTTGTTCAAATTCTCTTTTGAAGCACTTTCTCAACTGTCTTGGTTATCACTTTTCTCTACATAACCCTTAAGGAGAAATGGGAGCATCCTATGTGCTTGTATACAGAGTCACTGGCAAGGAAAGCAAGGGATAGGCAAGCATGATACATGCATTTGCACTCTAAACTGCTAGTATAGGGTGTGAGAGACAGGCAAATCTTGTGAGTGTATTTGCACATGGAGTTGTAGACATGAAGAGAAAGGGAAAGGAGAGGGTGATTTGCATCCAGAGTTAGTAGCACAGAAAATGTTTGTCTGGATAGATAAGGTAGATCAGGCTAAGTAGGTAGAATAGGTAGGTAGATGTCAGCCCATTAGAATGCAGGATGCATGCATCTAATTAGATGCATGCATCTAATTGTATCTCATGTGGTGGCAATGCCCCAAAGCAAAGAAATATTTGGAACAGATAAGGAGATGGCTACAGGAGATAACAGGAGAACAAATCGAATTTAAAGCTGAATTATTTTTTTAAGAATTAATAAACAAAAAATAAAAAAAAAAATCCAATATATCATTTTACACATAGTAACAGCAGCAAGAATTGTTTATGCTCAATGTTGGAAACTTGAAAATATACCAACCAATGAGATGATTATGCATAAGATATTAGAATGTGCTGAGATGTATAAGCTCACGTTAGAAATGAAAGGCAAGGAGGAAACAGAATTTTATGAGGTGTGGGATAAGTGGTATAATTGGTTAGAACAGAGAAACAAAAATGTATAGAAATAAATGTAAATAACTGCAAGAGACATATGACACAGTACTGTTAAAAAAATGTTTATTATGTAAATTGGAAAAATGGGGGGGAGGGAATAAAAAAAAAGAATGCAGGATGCAGATAGATGTCCGCCAACATGGTTGACTAGAACTACTTTTATTGAGATTATCTATAATAGCAGAATCATGCAAGTCTGATTGTGCTGTTCTCCCCCCCCCCTCTCTCTCACACACACTTTAACATCTGCCTGAGCTGCTTCTGAGCGCTCTCTTGTTTGTTAGATCTTAAAAGATGTTTCAGCATCCTTTGTATATAGGAAACAGTTCTTTCATATTTCCATCAGAAGCCATCTCCCCAACTCTCTAGAGTAGATACACTAGACCAGAAAATCAGTTCCACAAGAAAATCAGAACTAGATTGAGATTGGCTAAAGTAACAGAATCTTGCAAGCCTGATAATGCTTTATCTCCTTTCCTTCTTAAACCTTAGTGAATCAGAGAGATCCCTGCCTGAGCACCTTCCAGATAATACTTTGCTTCCCAGAATTTAAAGAATGTATCAGCTGTCTCTGTTTATGTAATAGTCTTGCATATTTGTCTCAAGGTCATCTCCCTTATTATTTGCAGAGATCAAAGGACAGAAGAATAGGGTAATCTAGGAATTCAACCTTGATGTGTCAAATGCACATTTCTCTGATTTTACACATAGGTGGTGCTGTCATAAGCATTGAAGACAATTTTCATGTGACTGCAATGAGTAGTTGTGCTCCCCATGTCTTCAGGGGTTTATTTCTAAATTGAGTTTGTTTAATTTTATCTAGATTAAAACACATAGCAAAAGTCCATTCTTAAAAGCCACAGTTAGAGCCTAAGGGAAAGCTTGAGCAGGGTTATTAATACTGGCATATTGGTTTAATATCTGTAATAAACTGAGTAACAGATTCAGAAAAAAATTCATCACAGGAATTAATTTTGATGCAGTTAGATGAAATGGAAAACATTTCATCGGTAGCTTTAACCAACAACACACAAACTTCGTGTACCTCATGGGAGTTGGGATACCAAGAACCCCAAAATTTTATTTCAGTGCATTGGTTTTGAGCTAAGATAGTCATGAAAACTGATTAATGCCAGCCCATGTATCTCATGAAATAAAACATCTTAAATTTCTGAGGATGCATTAATTGTAGGACATTGTAAAAACATATTATGCAGATCATTTGGAATCCAGTCTACGCAGATACAAATGGACCCAATTATCCAGCCCCAGGCTGCTTTCTAAGATACATTTTGGTACCCCACTCTTCCTCTTCATACTTTTGTGAGGGATGTGTTGTTTACCAAATCTGAATAGAAATTGTATGTCTGAGTTAGTGGCATAATCACTTCCTCTGAACAGGTGAATAAAGTTATAGCTCTGTTAACATTGCCACCAGTACTTCCTTTTGAGCCAGGGGTAGTCAAACTGTAGTTCATAAAATATACTCAGGATGGGCATGTGCACAGTGATCTCTGTTAATATGTTTTGTTTTAATCAACTGGGAATGTTTACTTTTTAATCAGCTATTTATTTCCTGTAGACTTTTAATCTGTCTCATGTTTTCTCTTAACCTTTTATTTTCCCTTTCTGCTTATAAGTCTTCATCATACTTCTACCTACCTTTATATATTGATGGTCTTTTAAAATAAAATAATACCAGTATTTATCCAATTCACAGGTATTTTATACCCAATATTTGTGTTATTTGTGATTGTTAGGTGTCCATCCATTCCATCAATGTCCATAGTTCACCTTCTCACTTCCTTAATTATTTTGCATTAGCTGGATCAGTGATTCAAATGTTTCAGTCTTTCTGATCCCACATTCAGGGATAGAATTTAAGATATTGATGATGGTCTAAAGACCAATCACTGAGCACATCCCACAGGAGTCACCCAGGATGTTGGGTCTTTTTCTTTTTGCCAGCTTACCCATTTTTTATCTTTACCAAGTTTGAATTGGAGAGGGGATCTGAGAGGAATGAGGGCAAGGATGAAATCATTTGTGGGCATAATTTTTGTTCACCAGTCAACCCCTTCCAATTCCACTTGAGGAACCAAATTATGATGGAAAATTGATTCCTTTACCAAAAATGCTGTAAAGAAAAAGGATTGTATTGCATCTTCTTTAACAACAACCAATGCATCTGTCTCACATAATCAGATGACAATGACTCAGAAAACAGAGTCTTTTATTATCTGTTTACATATATACAATACAAACTGACTTGCACTACTTACCAGTTGGATAATATGTTATAATATGTTATAAGACCTGGGCATTTATGTTACAATAGATGGAATGCAGTCTCTGATAATAGCCATTGGGGGAAGTTTACTTTATCTCTTAACAGCTTTGTTCTTTGTTGCCTACTGTACTGTTGTCTATACTCTGTGCTGTCTGCTGGCTTGTTTGCTTAACAAGAGTGGCACTGTCTGCTTTTTCTACAACACAGTGTCTGCCCTACAGGATCCCAGGAAAGGAAAGATAATAACTTTTTACATAAAACAATTGAAATGAAATGGAATGCAGTCAATTATAGGACAGCATGTAGCAGAACATCAGTGAACATTTAAAATGGCAATGAGCATTTAAGATAAATGTTGGGAGAAATGTCAGCATGCTAAATGTCATCAAACTTTTTGCAATGTAAGCTTAACCTTATTTTAAAAATAAAATAAAATACAAAGCTGTCATCACCAATAGAAATGGAGTACACCTTTTATCCAAAATTAAGCATTGCAAAAGGTGGAAGGGGTGGTATTTTGCTTCCACACCTCATATGGATGTATTTTTAAATCCTATTTACATCTTATATATAAAAGAGGAAAGAAAAAGATAACGGAAAAGATTCATGTATATTATATAAATAATTAGTTTACATTTTACCAACTGTGATTGTTTCCTCTTTCAAAATAACTCACTATGGCTGTGAATTATGTACTATGTTCCTCTTTTATCTGGCTAATTTATATCCTGTGACTCATCAGTAGATTTAAACAATAAACTTGTAGGTGAACATACTTTCAAATAAAATTCAGTTTTTTTATTTTTTAAGAATATTTCTGGGGTCTATGCAGAGCCCAGTAGCCTGCATTTTTGCCTGAAGCTGGTACTTTTGTAATAACATAGCAATAGCACTTAGACTTATATACCGCTTTACAGTGCTTTACAGCCCTCTCTAAGCGGTTCACAGAGTCAGCATATTGCCCCCAACAATCTGGGTCCTCATTTTACCCACCTCGGAAGGATGGAAGGCCGAGTCAATCTTGAGCCGGTGAGATTTGAACTGCCGAACTGCAGCTAGCAGTCAGCTGAAGTAGCCTGCAGTACTGCACTCTAACCATTGTGCCACCTCGGCTCTTACACCCACACTTTACATGCCAACTTTACACTAATTATTTTTCAGTTAAATGGATGTAAAATAAATTAGTAAATCAAGTGAAACTTGACTGTCACCAAGGGAGGCACCATAATAGAAATGTGGATGTGATGTTGGAAATTCAGGCCATAGCTGGCCATCAAGGTAGATGCTTCAGACATTTCCATTGTTAGTTTATAGTTTTAACATTGGGAAGTACAATATTGTACTTGAGAATATTCATTAAAATCAGATGATAATTAAAACACTAGCAAGTTCATTTATTGTACAAACTGTTGTGGTCAAGCTCTGACTGATGTCCCATAACAGAAAAGTAAAATTGAAAGAATTAAGAGGGGGAAACGAAATAAAACTGTCGGAACCTAGTGGCAGTTAATTTGCTAGTCCAGATCTGTTCCTTTTACAGCCCGTGGGCCACATCCAGTCCCACAGATGATCCCAGTCTGACCATCTGGGTAGGGCAGCTCTGTTCTAGCCATTGAATCACTGAGGAAGAGTCCTACAGCAGCAATTGCCTACTGCATATCATCAATCCCCAAAGACTTGGAGTTGGAACATCCAACTCTTGGTTGAATGCAAAGATGTGGGACTGACCTCACTTTGTGCAAGAATAAATGTGCCACCCTGAAAAATGTTGCAAGGGTTCTGTTTGCAGTAAAAGATTAATAGAGGTGGGGTTATGGAAACAGTTTCAATATTTTGTAGCCCTGGATTGATTCTATGTATTTGGATTTTATGTACTTTTCAAAAAGAATGACATAGAGTAATATTACAACAGTGGGTTCCAAAGATAGATGCTAGATGATAGAAAAGAGAGAGAGGGAGAGGGGGAGGGAGGGAGGGCGAGAGAGAGAGAGGGAGAGAGAGAGAGAGATGGAATCCACTGTTGTAATGTCACCATTAGTAAATAAATACATAAATACACACACACACATTCTCTCAGGACAATACTTTTTGTGGAACTTTAATATGCACAGCTCATATTTGACAGGCAATAGATGTGTTCAGCAAAGTGCAAATATCTTGGGTGTACAGTACTGTGCAATAGTGTTAGGCAGTTGTGCAAAAATGCTATAAATTAAGAATGCTTTCAGAAACAGAAGTGTTAATAGTTTATTTTTATTGATTAACAAAATGGAAGGTAAATGAAAAGAGAAATCCACATCAAATCAATATTTGGTGTGACCACAGTTTGCCTTTAAAACAACAACAATTCTTACACTTGCACAAAGTCAGGGATTTTATAGGATTGGAGTCAGGTATATGATTAACCAATTATAACAAGCAGGTGCTAATAGAATAGAATAGAATAGAATTTTTTATTGGCCAAGTGTGATTGGACACACAAGGAATTTGTCTTGGTGCATATGCTCTCAGTGTACATAAAAGAAAAGATACGTTCGTCAAGAATCATAAGATACAACACCTAATGATAGTCCGGGTACAAATGAGCAATCAAATCATATTAGGAACCAGTCAATGTAAATCGTAAGGATACAAGCAACAAGTTACAGTCATACAGTCATTAGTGGGAGGAGATGGGTGATGGGAACGATGAGAAGATTAATAGTAGTGCAGACTTAGTAAATAGTTTGACAGTGTTGAGGGAATTATTTGTTTAGCAGAGTGATGGCGTTTGGGGAAAAACTGTTCTTGTGTCTAGTTGTTCTGGTGTGCAGTGCTCTATAGCGTCGTTTTGAGGGTAGGAGTTGAAACAGTTTGTGTCCAGGATGTGAGGGGTCTGTAAATATTTTCACAGCCCTCTTTTTCACTCGTGCAGTATACAGGTCCTAAATGGAAGGCAGGTTGGTAGCAATTGTTTTTTCTGCAGTTCTAATTATCCTCTGAAGTCTGTGTCTGTCTTGTTGGGTTGCAGAACCAAACCAGACAGTTATAGAGGTGCAGATGACAGACTCAATAATTCCTCTGTAGAACTGTATTAGCAGCTCCTTGGGCAGTTTGAGCTTTCTGAGTTGGTGCAGAAAGAACATTCTTTGTTGTGCTTTTTTGATGTTAGGTGTCCATTTTACATCTTGTGATATGGTAGAACCTAGAAATTTGAAGGTCTCTACTGTTGATACTGTGGTTGTTTAGTATTGTAAGAGGTGGAAGTATGGGAGGGTTTCTCCTAAAGTCTACCCCCATTTCTACGGTTTTGAGTGTGTTCAGTTCCAGATTGTTCCGGTCGCACCACAAGGTTAGTTGTTCAACCACCCGTCTGTATGCGGATTCATCATTGTCTCGAATGAGACTGATCACTGTTGTGTCATCTGTGAACTTCAGTAGTTTAACAGATGGATCGTTAAGAGATGCAGTCATTGGTATATAGAGAGAAATGGAGAGAGCACACAGCCTTGGGGGGTGCCCTGTGCTAATTGTACAGGTATCTGATGTAATTCTGCTTAGCTTTACCTGCTGCTTCCTGTTTGTTAGGAAGCTTATGATCCACTTACAAGTGTGTTCAGGTACCGCTAGCTGGTTTAGCTTAGTTAGAAGAGCGTCTGGAATGATGGTATTGAATGCTGAACTAAAGTCTACAAAGAGGACCCTTGCGTAGGTCTTTGGAGATTCAAGATGTTGTAGGATGTAGTGCAGAGCCATATTAACAGCATCATCTGTTGATCTGTTTGCTCGGTATGCAAATTGCAGGGGGTCTAACAGTGGATCCGTGATGGTTTTCAAGTGGGACAGCACTAGCCTTTCAAAGGTTTGCATAACTACAGATGTTAGAGCAAATGGTCTGTAGTCATTCAGTTACTTGATGGAGGGCTTCTTCGGCACTAGGATGATAGTGGAGCGTTTGAAGCAAGAAGGAACATGGCATATCTCTAGTGATTTGTTGAAGATTTCTTTGGGTGGGCTTCTTCAGCACTGGGATGATAGTAGAGCGTTTGAAGCAAGAAGGAACATAGCACATCTCTAGCAATTTATTGAAGATTTGGGTGAAGATGGGGGCCAATTGGTCAGCACAGACTTTTAAGCAAGAAGGAGTTATCTTGTCTGGGCCTGGAGCTTTTCCTGGCTTTTGTCTGTGAAATAGGTCTTGCACTTCCTTTTCTGTGATCACTAGGGGTTGTGAACCCAATGGGATGGTGTCAGTTGTAGGAGGCTTGGCTGTTGTTGGTGTGTCTGAGATGATAATGATCATCTATTTCATACATACTGTATTTCTAAACTACTCTTAGAAAAAATGAAGTAGATTCTGATTGTCCACTTTTACCCTCTTCTTAGCCTCTTTTCTTCGGAGAGAAAAGAAACCCCAAAGTGGAAGGTTCCATGATTTCAAAAGACAATTGGGTTTTGTAAGGAGCCAATTACACATTGAATAGTATGGTTTTTGATGTTATGAGCAATTTTGAAATTTAATCCTAGAAAAAGGATAGAGTTTCCATTGAGAAGATAAGGGACGTTCAGTTTTATCCCCTAATCTAGTTATTCACTTCCTTGTATGCAACTGCAGTTAGATTTACGAAGCAGTGATCTCCAGTCTTTGGAGTTGGATGGCCCATAAGTTGCATAAATTAAATTTTTTTCATTAAAGGGTATATAGTGTAATTACTTTCACAAAAGGCAAAACAATTTAGGATTTTCTCATGTAAGTGAATGGTATGCATATTCCTTAAATTTTTAATGTTTGTTCGCTTATTTTTATTAGTTTGTTCCCAGCAGAAATTAAAATAGCATGGTTTGAAATATCTCACAATCTGTAAAAAAAAAATTCTATTTTTCAGGTGGGAAGTTACTTATTGCACCAGTAATACTGGTTTTGGGACTGGTAGTAGGAGCTGTAGTTGTTCTAATAGGTAAGAGAAAAAGGTATGTTTTGAATTACATAATTTTCAAAATCTGGAACATATCGAATTCAAAGAAATTATAAATGGGGAAAGAAGAAAGGTTTCAGAGATATCTGAAATTGAGATCTTGGAAACTCAATTAAAAGCACAATTAATTATCTCTTTCTGTCTCCTGAAATTCAACCTCTATTTATCTATAAATAACACCCTACAATTCAGTAACTGCACATTTGGAAGAAAGGTATTGATTATATTTAATATTTATAAGTAACAGTTCACATAATTCCATTTTAACACTGATTGTATTCATTTGGATTACATTAGGTTTTCATGAATTGAAGGGATTCTGATCCAGTGTAACATTTCAGTGGTATAGGTAGATAATGACTTTTTTTCTGATTCTTCTTCCTCTTGCCTTTACTCTGTTTCCCAATAGATTTAGTTGAAACTGCTATCTTTTTCCTATCATTATATGAAAGTAAATTTTTAAAAAGTCACAAGCGTTAAAATAAATAAATTCAGCAGGAACCATTGAAAACACTAGCGAACAGCACATTGTAAAATTCTCTTCCGAATATCAGAAGCTAAGTCACAGTGAGTAGATATGTTTGGAATTATGAGAACCTGTTACAGATGTTGTATGTCAGAGTCACATTGTCTGAGTTGGGCAGCCTTATGACTCTTGAAATGAAATGGTGGCTTTGTCCACCCACAATGATTACCATGCATGCTATAACCCCATTTCAGAATCTACCTATCATGCCAATAAAGCCTATTGCTCTGATTTGTATCCATTTTCTGAGTAGATGGGCATACTTCCAGGCAAAGTACTTTCTGGAGTACTTTCCCTAACCATTTAGAAAATACTTACAAAGTACTTTCCATAATCATTTTTACTTTCTTGGAAATAAAGATGATGCTGGAAGCTGGCACTTTGCTTTGCAGCATGACAGTTTTGATTTCTCTCTAGATTGTTTTTATTTTAAGATAAAACTGAGGGAATGATGGATGTTAATGGTGATCTGTGGATAAATTTCACCTCCAGGTGCCATGTCAGAGATCCCAGATAAAGTAAAATCTGATTGTTACACTGTTAAAAAAAAAAGCTTGCACTTGATGTATTTAAAAAGGATATTGCTAAATCTCCCAAGACAAAACTTAAAAAAAAGATATCTTCAGTCATGAGGGGGAAGTTGAGTGATTTTTTTGTACATTCTGTAAATTTATCTAACTTTGGGAATATAGGCAATACCTTGCTTATTAGCTGCCTTGAAATGCCTTCATTTGCATAATTTCCACAGTGCCATACAGTTAATTACTGGTAGAGTTGCAAATTCTACTCCAAGAGTAAAATTTCTGAAATGTTGACAGATTATTTTCAAATACCCAATATTATTCATTTCTAAGTATCTTTGTCAACAAATACTGTTCTTAGACAGATTAAAGGTATTGGTTGTCCTATAACATACATTGCCAAATTCCAGGAATTTCATTTTACTTTTTCAGCTCTTTAAATTTTAATATGCTGTAATTAAAGACAATGTCCTAGTTTTGAATTGGGTCTATGGCAAAGAGTTGGAAAATGGTTTCATTTTCCAACTTTTTATTTTTATAATGTTATAATATTTTTATTTTATAATGTAATTGCTTTTAGTATTGCATTTTCAGTGCTATTCCTGAATCATCATTTGTATTCATGCTTTCATGAATCCATGTACCCCTCAGCCATGTATATATATTCACTAGATGATTTTAGGCTGGTCCAGTTTAAGTCACAGGTGGTTATGGGAAGACCTTGCAGGAAAATGTGCTGTATATGACCCTGAGCTCTTGAAAGAAAGACGATAGAAATCTGAATAAAGCACGTTGCTCTAAAATTCAGTATTCTGAAGCAAGCATTTTCTTATTATGTGGCATCGAATTGTTTTTGACTCCTAGCCAACCACCTTGATAGGTTTTCTCAATGATGATCTAGCTATAACTTGTTTTTTCAAGTTGCCCAATGGTGTACTCATTGCCCCTATAATTGAGCCCATTCACCCTGCCATGCCACCTTGTCATCATCTTTCCTTTCCTTTCACTTTTCCCATCATCAGAGCCTTTTCCAGAGAGCTGGGTCTTCACATAATATGTCCAAAGTCAGATAATTTGAGTCTAGTCAGGTGTGTCAGATGAGAATTCTGGAGAATAACAAGTCATGTGCACTGTTACTGAATACATTTATTCCAGTTCAAAATACACTTGTGTACAGTGATATTGTGGGCATGTGTTTAAAATGCAATTATTTCTCTTGTTTTTAATAGGTTTATTTGTGTTCCCCATCTATTGCCTTTGTAAAAAGAAGAAGAAAAGACCACAAACTGAAATGCCCTGGTACGAGTGAAGAGTTGTGCATCTGAATGGAGCTGATCCTGCAAGGCTTATGCAAAATAACAGCAACACAGCAATAGTGTGTTGGTTAACTATCTTGATATCACAGCCCTGGCAGAGATTAGGGGCCATCTGCCATATTCTTATTGCACTGTACACTACTAAAGACAAGCCAGAATTCTGCTCAGACCTGGGGCCTCAGAAGTTGTTAAAAAAAAAAACACCTCCCAACCCAATTGCCTAAGGTTTAGTTCAGCTCTTCTTTCTTGAACAGCTTATATCTGCACTGTAAATGCCTATCTACTGATGAGCTCATGAAAGGAGTATATAATTCAGCAACATTTTCCCCAGTTATTGACAATAATTCTGGAACTTTTACAGAAACAATTCGAGTGAAGGTGACTTCTCTTCAGAGGTTGGTTTCATGCTGGCAGTTGATTAAAAGTATTACGTTAAATGATTACTATGGTCATCAACAGTATGATAATTGGATCCATTTGGTGCTGAATGCAATAATTGTCTTAGATGTGAAATTTTGCCTAATAATGAACCATATTATTAGCTGTTGACAGATATCCAGAATAGAAATGAGAAATGATTAGAACAGCATCAATATATCATACTTTACTACTGTTTAAAAAGTTGGAAAAATTAGCTTGGATGTTTGGGAGATAATGTCATCCATTTATAGTGTTTTGAATTATATAAGCAATTCACTGTGTCTAACTTAAATTAGAGAAAGACAAAAACCTGCTCTTTATGGTTGTTCGGTAGTGTCTGATGCAATGCAAGCTTTGTCATACATATCCACACTGCAAGACAGTAGCATGATCATAACTTAGTATGCCACAGAAATCAAGATGTTTTGAAGAGCTAGGAAATGAAATAATCTTCCTTCAGATAGTTCTTCAGTGTTCAGCAAAGTCCATTATGGAAAGTAACACTTTGCTCTGAAGAAATCAACATATATTACATTTCCACCAAACTGTATCAGTTTGTCTAAAACTATGTGTCCAGTTCTTCCCTAGGAACAGCTAGGAATGTCTGTAGTTCCAGGAAAGGTTCTTAATATAAGGCCAATTAAAACACAGTGCCAGTTGGTCTGGTTCTTCATAATGGCAAAGAGAAGATGTGGACCTTACTGATTAGTCTGCCATATCATGATTCATCCCTAAAAGTTGGGAAGGATCATGACTACCAGGTAAAATCTCTATGTTTTTGTATGGACTCAGCATGCTCATGCGTCTCTACAGTTCTCTGGTGTTCACCAAGTGTCATAAAGTAGGTTATTATATACCTAAATTGACCCATATACACATACTGAATATAAGTGATTGAATTAAAAAATTACCAGTAAAATTCTAAGTTTCTTAAAAGCTATTACAACAAAATCGAATGATACATTTGTTTGACTTCAAGAGCAGTTAGCCAAATAACATCGTTTTTCTTGTTGGTTTGCTTTTAAAATAATAACCATTGATTGGATCTAAAATTTAAAAATGATAATAGGCTAACAGGTTTAGGAATAAAAATGATCAAGGATTTTTTGTTTTTGTTTTTCTAGTTTTGTCCAGGGTAACATAGAGAATGTTGGGGAAAAGGGGAACATGGTATGCAGTTAGTCCTTAGGAACTGAATTTTAAAAGTGTCCTTTAAGTCACTGAAGTAGTTCTACAGTGAGAGGAAGGATCTTTCACTCATTGAAGACCTGCAGCTCAAGTGCAATCTCTCTCTCTCTCTCTCATGTTGTTTTGGCTTGGGTGAGAGAGGCCAAATCACCTTTTCCATTTCCATGAGTCAGTGTTGAGACTTCCATTTGCATTCTATGGACAGCATGATTCAGTCTGAAGTATTAACACTTCTTTCACTATTGGAGATCCTTAAAAAAGTAAGACAGTATTACTGAAAATGGCTATTTTGCAAATTGCTTGTCCTTGAATTCAGTCTATAATAATGCTAATAGGCTCCATGCATTGTACAGGAAGGGAACATGTACACATTTTAGCAAAACTTCTTAAGTGGAGCAGTTTATTGATCAGTATAAAATCAACTGTAGTATATAATCTGGATTCATTGTCTGGCCTGTTGAAGTAAACTAATGTCTCTAATTTGTTAAATATTTTCACTTTAAATTCTGTTTTGCATCAGTCATTTTCTATTAACTCAAAATAATACCCAAATTTACTGCTGCCTTTTCATCCATTAAAATTAAACTGATTTTGGGGAGTCCCTAAGGAGACATTGCATTTTAACATAATTTTTATTTATTAAAAAATAAGTTTAGATCTGTTGAAATTAACAGCCTTTAAATTAGTTAGAACTACTTTAGATAATTTGATTTCAATGGGTCCGCTGTTAATGCAAATCTGCATTCAACTATATATCATTAATATGTTTTTAGCTTAATATGTTTTTCTTTTTTTTTGTGTTTCTCAAAGTTGAATGTTGCCTTAAGAAACTTTTTTTTAAAAGATTGAATACTTAATCCCAAATAATTGTTTTCTCAGGCCAAACGTATCTATTGTCTTTGATTTACTCAGGGATTTTAGTCCTTCCTTATAATGTCAGATGCTTTTGTGAAAACATTTTTGTATTATTAACATTCAGACATCCAAGTTATGATTGGATTTGATGTTTATAGTGCGGAATACATTAAAGCAATGTCGATGCTTCCATTTGATTTAAGAATTATCTTTTCCTGCAGTGCTTCCATATTTTTCCCCTTCTTTTATCCTTGTGAAACACTGTCTATATAGTAATTCTTGGATTTTGTCTAGAAACCTTCATATGTAAGAGCAAATTATGTGCAAAGATAAATGCTTATCAGCTAACCCATTTGGCTAGAATACAATATCAGGTCTTGATAGAGATAACAATCAATGATTTTGCATACAGATTCTGCATTTGAACTATCAGAGTGGACTCTTATGAAATGCTGCAGTCTTTTTCATTCATGTTTGCACATTTGGGACCACATAAAATAATCTCATTTATGGAAGCCGAACGTTCTATAAGTGGATTACTTTTGCTGGATAAAATGCATGTCTTTTACTTTTTTTTTTAATGGCATCTTGGATATAAATTGGGTGGTATTGAAAAAGTTGATATATTAAAATAAACAAAAGACACAAATATGTATGCATATTATGCCTGTAAGAAATTTAAAATTGAAGCTTTATTCCCATTCTAATTCTTAACTTTTAACACTAAACATACTGCTTGAAGAAATATTTCAGTCAAATCCTGTAGTTATTCTTACTTTAGTAAATTCACCCCAAAATGAGATTATACTATCCCATAAAAAAAAAACATATGCATTAGAAGCTTTATATAAAGTTTTTATTAAAGATTAATCTTTGGAAATTGTACTTCAATCAGCCTTAACTGTGAACATGTTCAGTTTAACAATCATTGAATAATTATGGATTGTTTCTGGGAGAAAATTGTATTTTTCTGAATTGTTTTTTGACTATTATAAATATTGTGTTTCTCTTTCACAATTTCTGGCTTGTTCTTTGGTGCTTTTCTGAGAAAAGTTACTCCAGTTTAAATTACTTTTGTCCCCCATGTCTCTAGCCTTTCCTTATTTATAGTAAGGAAGTCATCTTTAATATTTTTATTTATATAATGTAACTTTATCAAAGCAAAAGACTTGAAATATTTAAATTATTTAAAAGTTTCCTTTTTAGGATATAATCCTTCTTTAGTTTGACAGTGAAAAATAGAAAAGCTTGAATGATATTGTGCCACTCAAGTATTTATTCTAAGGTCCTGATTGCTGTATAACTAAATATGTCAACCCCAGGAAGATTAGATTATCCAGCGCTTTTTAAAATATATATTTGCCAAATAGAATTGTATTTGCATTTAAAGTAAAATACTAAATTGCATGAGGATTTCATCTTAATGGAGAAATTAGTAACATTCTGGCTCCATTTGATATTTAGCTTGTGTTTGGTTTCACCAAATAGGCTTTCTCTGATTATAACAAACTATTGTGCTACTTTTGGACATTTTCAGTAAATGAAGTTACCTTATAAAAACCATAATCATAATGCAGTGCAGTTCTTGGCTACATATTGACTACAGTTCTGTATTTCTAAAGCACTTTCTTTAGAACTATTCATTTAATGTGTTGTCTATATTAAAGTAATGAATAGATTTTTAAAAAATAAGATGATGTAGTCATGTAACACTACTGCCATTTCTGGTATAGCTTTACTAAGACATTCAGCGAATTACAAGAAATATGATCTTGCTTTAGGTGGCGTGATGGTTGATATCTGTATTGATGCTTGCCTGCTTTTTTTCTAAAGGCGCCATTCAAAGTTTTTGTTAAAAACAGAGAAAGCTGCCCTGTAATTTGATGGATCCGACATATTGAAAAAAGCAGGTGGATTATTGAATACATTTTGTTTTACTGATGTTAATCTATTAAAATATGTCAGGTAACCTTTTCTTAAAATATACAGTTGTATCCCATCCATTTATACTTCCCTCCTGCAGTGCTGATTTATGCCTTTAAAGGGCTTCTGTAATTGTGTTGTCTTTCTGAATGTGTCTTAGTATTAGCAAAATACGCTAGAGAAGAAAACCCTCCATAACATGCATAGTAATTCTGTAGCATCAGATCTGATAGTACTGATCAACTCTTATCTCATGGGAGGAGATCACTTCATTTCCCATCAAGAGATGTCAGCTGTGTAAGTTGTTGCTTTACCCATTTGCTTCTCTGAGGGGTATTTTGTATGGCAGTAGGATCTGAATACAGAATTTTGAAAACTGTAGAGTACTAATTATTACTGAGTACATAGAACATTAATTTACACTTGCAGTCATATGCAGAGGTTTCAAGGACAAAGAAGTGAATATGTCTTTTTTTTCCCTGTGTGGCATCCATAATCATTTAATGCATTGCCAATGTTATGTGCTAACTTCATAGCTTCTCTGTTTGTGTAACATTTCCAAATAAGTTGCATATGAAATCCTGACTATGTGAGAAGGTAAGGTGGTTTGTTTGTTTTAATTTATTTAAACAACCTAGTATGTGTTAAAATTACAGTTGGACCTATATGTACTTTTGTGCTGTAATATACTTTATTTGATTATAAAAATCGTATTATTTCTGAAAGGAAGTGGTGGACTAATTGACACACAGTAAATCGGAAACAGTACACTTCCTATGGTAAAAAATAAAATAAAAACGTGTGTTCTCCTGATTTCAGAATCAATGTCTCTATTTTTCTTTTTCTGTAATCTTCTATAAAAGTTTGTATTAAAGACTTTAATTTAGTGGCAGTTAATCTTTCCTGCCCCTTCTGTAGTTCCCAACAACTGGAGGAATCTCTCATGTCAGGATCAGCTTTCAGGAATACGATAGAATTTTTACTGAGAAGAGTGAGGAAAGCTGAATACATCTGCAATTTTTACCTCTAACCCATATTTTCTGTATGAAGTGGATGTGAAGAACATTTTTAATAATACTGGGGATTATTAGAGACATGCAGGAATTCCATTAAAGTGATTTAAAACCATGAAGAATGAATATTAAGCAGAGATTTTGGAACCCTGAGTGAAATTTCTTGACCTTTAATGCAATTTGGGGTAAAATAAATGTAAAATTTATTCAGTGAAATCCATTGGGATAAGAACATTTCACCTCAGAACCTCCCTCCCCCCGACCCTTTTTCCCTGTTATATGAGAGAGAGAGAGAAAAATAGGAGACCAAGGAGCTGAGATTTAAAACGCTTAATTTATTTCCCAAAAGAACCAAGATTTGGGGTCTCAAGTGATAAAATCAGTTATGTTGCCTGGAAATTTTAAAGATCCCCAGTCATAAGTTGCCCTTTCCTGATAAAAAGTATGAATAGAAGGCAATATAAATATAATTAAACCAGTGGGATATTTTGTTTTTCCAATGGATGAGCCCTCTTTGTATGAGTGCCTCTGTTTGGTAGGTAAATAACTGATCAATTAGGATAGATTAGATCAGTGGTTCTCAACCTTCCTAATACCGTGACCCCTGCCCCGCCGCCGTGACCCCCACTCCGCCCCTCCCCACGCATCTGCGTTGCCAGTCACCAAGATGGGCTAGCGCGCACTTAGGCAACCCCTGTGAAAGGGCCGTTCGACCCCCAAAGGGGTCGTGACCCACAGGTTGAGAACCGCTGGATTAGATGGATAGATAGATAGATAATAGATAGTACATTACATTTTTTTTCTGCATGGGTATGCATATGTTGAGTTGAAAAGATAGTACATAAATAGCCACTAAATGACGGAAGATAGTTTTAAAAAAAGTAGGCATATCCACATTTTGCTTAAAAAATATTTTGCATCCTAAGAGCATAGGTTTATTCTTTTCCATCTTCTGAATATCTTGCTGCTGTGTATATGTCATATTTGAATATTTACCTAGAAATATTCAGTAAGATGTTTTATGTGATCCCATAAATTTTCATTATCTTGAATTTGAGACTTTCATATGAAATTGTTCCTATGGCTGGTATCTCTTCTGAAAACTCTCAAAATATTCCATCTGTATTTTCATAATACTAAAGAACATGGACAAAAGTAAATTTGATAAGCATTACTCTTTCTATTCCTTGTTATATCCTGTTAATCCAAATTAAACAACTTTCGCTTTTAGCATAAAATCACTTCTTTGCATGGAAGTTTTAATATCAATAATATGGTGTGCATTGTATAACATTACTTCCTATCCTCCATTAAGCCAGTTAATGGAGAAAATGCTTCATAAAATAAGAAATGAAATTGTAGCATTGCACTGGCCTTTTCCATCATCATTGTCACCCATGATCCCACTATATACCAATTACTTTTTTCATAGTAGTTGTATATGAAGAAAAACTTGTTCTGAAGCATGATAATTACTCATAATCCAATATCTAGATTTTGCAAATCCACTAAGTACTAGAGGCAATATACTATATTTGTATTTATTGAAATTAATCTTTGCCTATGTTATCCTATTTTTATTTATAGAAATTAACTTGATGGCTCAGGCTGAAGTTCCATTTTGTCAAAGAGTTGTTTTCCAATAACATTTAATACTTTTGAAATACAAAAGCCAGAACATAAACACAATAATTATTACTTGTCCCCAGCATATTAGCAAATTGCGTCTTTACAGAGGGGTTCCATTTAGAGATTTGTGCTGTTATCAATGGATAATAGCCATTCAACTTTTATGACAATGATTCATCTATAGTATTTTAGATACAGATTTAGCATATTAAGAAGCAATATATTTTCTAGGCTCAACTGTGTTACAGCTTTGTAATGTATTTCACTAACAAATTTGAGGCAATATTTTCCCAGTATATTTCTGAACATTTACATTGGAATGCCAGTGGCTATTAATTCTTGTTCATGTTGGTTGAAGCTACATCCAAAATGTTTTATATTGTTCTAAGCAAGTGCCTTTTGGTTTAAAAATGGCCTGTACAGTTTCTTTTCTATGTTGCGTATTACTACATGTATTGAAATAAACATGTCCGGATGAATGTAGATACCTTAATTGAACAGACTGTGCATGCACATATATATAATAATCAAGATACAAAAGGAAAGTATTCTGCTGCTAATGTACGTCCTGCTGGACAGGACTTTTTAACACAAAGTGAAGGTTTAACTTAAAAAAAAATGGTTACAATAAACTGAACTGATTGTTCAGTTACAATCTTGTCTTTCATTTTCTGTTTTGAAAATTGAATGCTATTTATGGTATAAGCAACTCCAGTAATTAGTGTTATCAGTAACAGCTGATTAATGGTCAGAAGCATAAAGAATACTTTTGTTTTTGTTTTCCACTGATCTTCAAGACTATTTGTGCTTAAAATGAGAAAAAAACAATCACAATAAATGTGTACAGACCGTATTAATTTGATCTAAAAACTGTATATTGGGCAAGCAAGATATGGATATTTATATGCAAATAGTGGTTTTTTTAATTGCACACTAACTTTCATAGCAATGTTAGCCTAATAAACATTTTTTAAAAAATGCCTGATTTGATGCCTGTTTCATTGCACTGATGTAGTTTTCACCATTTTTAATAAGAAATTATTACGAGTTAAGTTCATCACACATTGTAATCTCAATTAATTGTTAAAAAGCCTAATATGCATATGAAGTTAAGTAAATATTTCCACTTTATATCATATAAACATACAAGCATTCTAAAAATGTATTTTCCTTTCTCACAAAGAAATACAGAAATGTGGATGTATTTATGTAAAATGTTTTGCTGGTGCACTCTGAAATAAGTATAGAACCATATTTTTATCTCCTGCTTATATTTTTCTGTGTAACCCTTTCCAGTAATTCTTTGACAAGGGTAGTTGGACTATGCAAAACTGAATGAAGAACCCGAAAGCTGTAAGACAGCTGCATCATTTTGAAGGCTGTCCATAGCTTTTTGCGCATGGGTACAGCCAGTGAAAGTATTCATGCATGCACTTTGGACTTGCACTTGCAGTTAAGCAGCTATGCATTCTTTACAAAGGATGCAGCTGCTTTAATACTTTGAGTATGCTTCACTTGTGCCAACACATTTTGCAGAGTACTTCTCTTGAATGCTTTGCAGAACCTTATTGCATAAGGTCTGTAATAAAATTCTAATAACATTCAGCTGAATACAAGTGGAATTGGTGATGCCAAGTAGTGTACTGTGCTCAAACAATTATGTGTACAATTTCCCTGTTACTAATCAACATGGCAAAATCAGGGATCTAAGCAGCCAAGACTGATCTATGCAGTCTGTTCTCTAGTTGTATGCACTTGGGATAATCCATGGAAAAAATGTTTTTATATTTTATTGATACCTCTTCAAAACAAGATTATTTCAAGATAGATTTATTGATCAAGCAGTTTATTCTTCAAGAGCACTACAGACAGTACTAGATATCCTTTTTATGATTGCTGTCCTTTTGATATTTTATGGAGTGTGGAAAGTTTAGGGAAATGTCCAGAGAGTCTGATCATTTAAATGCAGTACCAGTGTGTAGAGGAAAAGTTAGTTTTGAATTTAGACACTGCTTTGGTTGACTACCCATTTTACATGTCAAATTGTTCCAGTGTTTTTCTTAGCAGGTTTCCAAACATTTTGTCTGGCTGTACAGAAATACTGTAGGATTAACCTGTCAATGATAAGCACAGAATATGTAAGCCAATGGAATCAAATGTCATATCACTGCAATTAGCTGCAGTAACATAGATTTCATCACAAGTTTATGAATTGTATGTCACAAAATTTATTCTAATAAATTCCTTTCTTGTCAGAATTTTGAGCAGTAGCTGAATTAACCTTGAAGCAATTTACACCAAGATATTTTAGTCCTATTTCACTTTCCAGGTCACCCTGATGTTTTACACGCATAAGCTGAGGTCTTTTAATAGCTGTATGGGAAAGTGCCACAAATGAATAAAGCTTAGCTGTATTATATTCAAGTTGTTCAGAAAAATGGTTTCAAAATGAAATCTTTTGCATCGCAATTTCTTTGACTTGTTAAACTATACAGCACTGTAGTATTCAGAGAACTACAATGTTTAATATTAAGTGTAAA
This sequence comes from Thermophis baileyi, assembly GCA_003457575.1. NCBI lineage: Eukaryota > Metazoa > Chordata > Lepidosauria > Squamata > Dipsadidae > Thermophis > Thermophis baileyi. The sequence goes on from QLTV01001816.1 coordinate 4,082,595, forward strand.
TATAACATTTGACATTTCACATTCCAAAAATATAAATAGTGTGATCCAATGTATTCTACTGTCTTTAATATCTACAACAAAATACTTTCATATGCTACATTGTGCTTGGAGTTATCTCTGCAAACAGCTATCCAACTCCATAGAAGGAAATTATGTCTCCATCAAACTACACATTGTATTAAAGGTTTCAGCCTCTCAAAAGGGTGTGAATGGTTATTTTATGATTATTTCATCATCCTCAAATGTTCAAAAATAAATTTTATCACTATATATCATATAATTAGAAAATGTTTATGTACATATTGCTATTCTGTTAATAAAATGCTTAAATTGTACCGTTACAGTAGAAAGTGCATTCACTTGATCTGAGAGGCTAAGAGGCACAAAGCTCAGTGTTGAGTAAAAAAATGACTCAGTAAAAAAATGGTCAGTAGGCAATGTTTGGAGAAATATAAGCCTGCAATGATTAGAGAAAAATAATACAGAAATAGCAAGTGCCAATTTAGCTTAGGCAGATGCAACTAAAGCAATAGCATTACAGGTGGTCCTTGACTTACAACCTTTCATTTAGTGACCGTTCGAAGTTACAATAACACTGAAAAAAGTGACTTATGAACATTTTTCACTTATGACACTTGCAGCATCCCCATGGTCATGTGATCAAAATTAGGACGCTTCGCAACTGGCTCATATTTATGACCAATGCAGCGTTCTGGGGTCATTTTGTGATCATCTGGCAAACAAAGTTAATGGGGAAGCCAGATTCACTTTACAACCCTGTTGCTAACTTAACAACTGTGGCAAGAAAGGTCATAAAATGGGGCAAAACTCCCTTAACAATTGTCTCGCTTAGCCACAGAAATTTTGAACTCAGTTCTGGTCGTTACATCAAGGACTACCTATACCAGTGTTGGCGAACCTTTTCGGCACCGAGTGTCAAAACGGGAGTGCACGTGTGCAGGGTGGAGCGCCGGAAACTGGAAGAGCAGCTCCCCAGCGTTTCCAGTTTCCGGCGTGTGGATGCATACCGGTCATCTGGTCTTCCAGTTTCTGGCACGCATGCGCACACAAAGACCAGCTGGCTGGCGCACATGTGCGTGCCGGAAACCAGAAGCTCAGCTTCCCGCCACACGCATGTGCACCAGGGAGCTGCTCTTCCGGTTTCCAGCATTCCCCCGCGTGCGAAGACCAGCACACCAGAACCCCAAAGAGCAATGGCCGACGGCTGGCATACCCGGAGAGATGGCTCTGCATGCCACTTCCGGCACGCGTGCCATAGGTTTGCCATCACAGACCTATACGTTCTCCTTACTGATCCTGTGTCCCTCTGTTGTATATTCAATTGGAAACTCTGGATTAAAAAATATGGCATTATTTAAATAATATAAATTTAACATTTATTTAAATAATTGATATATTTGTCTCTAATTTGCAACTTGCTTGGGAGACTAAAATCATAGATTCCCTTCATTTCAAAACAGAATAAACTAATATGCATTTTGGGGGGGGGAGGTGACGTGATTTTTTTTTTAAAAATGATACATAAGACTGGTTAGGACTTCAGAGCTGAAAAAAAAAATGGTTTCCAAACCAATCCAAACTATTCATGAGAAGTCTCTTCAGGATTTGATAAAACCACCTATTTTATTTTGACTTTAATGACTTTTTAATGCAGTGATTTATTAAAGCAGCATTTTGGATTCAAAGAGAAAAAGCTGCTTGGAAGCATGCATATCTACAAGGTATAACTTTTTTTGGAATCAAGTCTGCAGATTTGGAGTGGTATGATTTCTCTCTGTGTATAGTTGCTATAAGAATTGTGGACAATTCTAGATGCTCCCAAGTATCTTTTTGCCATTGAATCCAAGGAGCTATGCGGTTTAGCACACAGCATATTAATTGAAGAAAGCAGTTCAGTTGCTTTAACTCCACTATTTAATTACACTAAAAATACATTTAACACGCTAATAATAATTTGAATCAATTCAACCTTCAAATCTTGTGGCTTTTCCACTTAATATCTGTGTTGAGCTGGCTTTAGAAAAGCCTACTGTTAGAGAGTGGGAACGACCACAGGAGACTGACTTCAGAACAGCTCTTTTTATTAGCTCAACTCAAGACAACCAGCAAAGCACCATCTGACAGCTAGCTCTTTTATAGAGGGCTGTCAGACACCACAACCAATAGCGTTTGAGCATTCAAATGCTGGACCTGAGCGAAAACATACAGTTCAGTTAAAGTTCACTGAAACATAGCAAATCAGGGTTCATTCAGAGTTCAGCTAAACATAACAATTTATAGTTCATTTAGAGATCAGTCAGAACACAACACCTACATTATTAACGTTGAAACAGGCCATAGCTTTGATCTGCAGAAAAAAAAAATCTAAGCTACAACCTGGAGCTCAAGGCATATTTTAAAGCTCCTTCTGAGTGACCCTGGTACTTTGGCAGCATTTTTTACGTTAACCAGATTGTGTATGCTGACTTCATCAAACATTGACAGGGAATTGAATGCCTGTTCCTTTGCAAGGATGCCTTTTACTCTTACCTGCTTTAACAATCTGAGCCAGTTGCTCGTACCCTTCTCCTTTGCCCAATTTATTCTGTCTGGCTGAAGGAGTTTGAGTTTGAACAATATCCTGCACTGCTTCAGGTTTGTTTTATCCATTGTAAAGACAAAGCAAAGCATGACCAGACTGTCAGATGAAACTGCAAACCTTTGGATTGCTTGCATTCAGTTCATACAACAGTTCGTTTAGTGACTGTTCAAAGTTACAAAGGCACTGAAAAAAGTGACTTGTGACCATTTTTTACAGTTACGAACTTTGCAGCATCCCCATGATCATGTGATCAAAATTCAGATGCTTGGCAATTTGTTCATACTTATAATTGTTGCTGTATCCCAAGGTCATGTGATCACTTTTTGCGACCTGACAAGCAAAGTCAATGGGGAAGCCAGATTCACTTAACAACTGGATTACTAACTTAACAACTGCAGTGATTCACTTAACAACTGTGGGAAGAAAGGCCGTAAAATGGGGCAAAACTGACTTAACAAATGTCTCAACAGAAATTTTGGACTCAATTGTGATCATAAATCGAGGACTACCTGTACTTCTACTCGTCTAAGGGTTGCTGATTCTACCTGTACGGGGACAGGGCCTAAGATGAAAGGAAAGACAAAGCCAGCTGAGCTCCGGCATTCCTTTGCCGCGATTCCTTTTCGTGCCATATTTGAGAAGGAAGCAAATTGGCTCAGCTGTCCGAGGGGAGGGAGGGGAACACGGGACGCGACACCAAACTGGGAGTCAGGCGAACCTGCCTTTTTTTTTTGCAACAACAACTGGAGGGCGATGGGGCGGGGGAAGGGAAATCCTGCAATTTCAGGGGTGGACGCTTGCCAACAGTCTTCCATCCGAAAGCGGTTGCGCCGGTGAGCAGCTCGGCTTTATGGAAGCCAGGCTTCGCGCTAAGAACACGATCCCAAAAGATCCTTTTTTCAAGAGGCAACTGGACTTTCTGGGGGGTTTTTTCAAGAGGCAACCGGACTTTCTGGTTTTTCTTTGAAGACATTTTGCTTCTCATCCATTCTTCAGAGCTGAAGAAGCTTCTTGGATGAGAAGCGAAATGTCTTCAAAGAAAAATGAGAAAGTCCAGTTGCCTCTTGAAAAAGCACCTTTGGGCCAACCATGACCTGGATGACTGAGAATCTCCATAGACACTAAAAAGATGATTTGGGATGAACACCCTTTGAATGGTGTGGGAGTATGAACCCATTTCCAGAAAAAATGCAGACTACAGGAACCATTAGCACTACTTGGCTGACCCTGAGGACACAAACCTCCAAGTGCCTCAACAATCCTCTAAAAGGATGCAAATGACCAGCTGTCTGCAAGGAATATAAATCCTTCCATTCCCCACTATCCTGTCAAAACTGAAGAAGCTTCTTGGATGAGAAGCGAAACGTCTTCAAAGAAAAACCAGAAAGTCCGGTTCTTGCCTCTTGGTAAAAAAGCACCTTTGGGACAACCACGACCTGGATGACTGAAAATCTCTATAGACTAAGACGACGATGTACCTTTACTGCGTCAGAACCGAGGCTTTTTGAGGGCGACGCCCGGCTTGTTTGGTTTTGCAAATGTCTAAGGAAATCGCGGAGGTTGCAGTGAGGAAAACGCGGCACGAAACCTGCCCTCTGTCGTCAAAACCGAGTGCTTTAGCTCTCCTCGCTTGCCTTTTCTCCCTCGTTGCTTTTCCCCCGCACGGCCCTGCCTCCGTTGCCGCCCTCTGACGTTTTGGCTTCGGCTCCCAAGGAAAGTTGGCTAAAGCTGTGCCTGGAGGTTGCCGTGGAGACGAAGAGCCGCCGGTCGGTTGCATTGGCTTTTCCTGGAGAGCTGAGCTTTCTCCAGAAAGGTAAGGGTTTCTGTCCTTTCTTGTGCCTGGCGTTGCCTTTCCTTACGCCTCCCTTTCTGGTGTTGAGCGACCGAAAGCGCTTCAAGAGAACAGCTCACTTCTTGCGGTTAATCGTGAGACAAGCCTGCTTCTGCTCTCTGTAAGAACTAACTAACGTCCGACTCCGAGCCGAGAAAGTTGTGTCGTTAGCAACTGCTATAAAATGAACCCTCTTTGAATCCATTTGCTCGTGCTGGGTTTAAACAACCCCGCTCGTCCATCACCTGTGATTACCAAACCTCAAACAAACCGCAAAGGGAAAAACGGAGGGTGCACAATGCGCACGGTTTACCACAAATAAAATTATAAGCCACTTTAAAGACTGAAGGGACTGCCCCGGTGTTTTAGCTTAAATGTAGCTTAACTACTGTGGTTTGTAGGCCAAGGGTCGTGCATTTGCATCTGTGGGAGCCCAGCTTTCTAGTAATTGTGTTGCAGTGATTCAGTCTGTGTCTTATAACTTTTGTTTTCCTGCAAGAGAGCTTAAAAACATAATCGGTGTACACGCACGGATCTCTTCTTCGGGTTTGGACTGGGCTGAAGTACTTGGGAATGAAATAAGAAACGGTCTAATTCCAATTGAGGAAACTTTGGTAAAACTAGGTTTTTGTGAAACATTGGACAAAATGTTCCAAAACTGACGGATAATGTCTTTTCCAGTGGCAGGGAATGTTGCATATGGGCATGAGTTGAATGCCAAGGTGGTGGTTGCAACTGTGCAATGAAAACCCTGCCCCCTTTTTTACAAGAATCAGGATGTATGTAAAAATGCATGGTTATTATCATATGATTGTGGTCATCATCCTGACTTTTGACTCCCCCCCCCCCAATTCCTGATTCTGAATGAATATGATGGAAGAGGGATCTTTCTCCTAGATGACTTTGATAAATAGATGTAAATGATTTGGCCATTAAGGACTTACGAAAGAATTAGAAAAGTGGGTTAGTTGCTACTTTCATAGGAAAAAAATCTGTTTCTTTCAAATGTGAGTTTCAGTTCATACATAGACATGGCAAGGGAATGAATATAACAGAATAGCAGAGTTGGAAGGGTTCTTGGAGGTCTTCTAGTCCAGCTCCATGCTCATGCAGGAGACCCTATACCATTTCAGACAAAATATAGATTTAAAGCATGGTTTATTTAATTGTTTTGAAAAAAATTAGTGAAGGATTCAATGGGGATGAGAGATTATGACTGTAGAGCAGTATTTCTTTGTGAAAATTTTATCTTTGGACAAAATGGAATTGAATTAGAATGACTGCAGAAAGAGAAAGTATAAACCATTTTTTACTTTTTAAGTCAAAACGTTTTAAAAGGCAGATTAATCTCCCAGATGGAAAGGAAAGAGATTTAGAAGCTGTTTAACACAGAGTGAAAAGCATTGTTTTGCAGAATGCCATGGAAGTCTGATGAGTTAATTGGGAGTATGAAAAAAACTGCTTGCTGGCATGATGTAATAAAAAGAAATTGTGTATGAGGAAAACATGTACATAGGAGATTGATTGTTGGGAACTAACAAGAAGCCTCCAAAGGAGTGAATGGCATTGAAAATAAAATGGGGAAATAATTTGAATTTGAAGTGAGAGAATTCTGGAATAAGTATATTAGAGATTGTAGTGATAGGTCAAAGAGCAGAGTTGAAATAAATATTAATGTTCTGAGGAAAAATCTTAAAAAGATTTTTAAGTGCTGTGAGCATCTGGAACTATTGTAAGGCTTGGTTGATGCAACTTGAAAAAAAATTAATGGAAAAGGTTTTTTTAATGGAGTGGCTGTACAATTTACTTAATATCTGGTAAGGATTGTAGCTTGTGCCCAAGGATTAGAAGATGCTGCTGATTTTCTCATATAGAAAGGAAAAGTAGTAAGGGTGGATGCAAAATTACATTTTATTCTAAAACTCCCATAACAGTATTACCATTATTTTGCCTGCTTTGACATCCTCCCACCCTCCCACCCCCCCATGAATGCTTTCCAAATAGGTAAAAATAAAGAACAATAGAGGCTAAAATTCCCTGTTGCACATCATTGGCTTATCCAGAGCATTGCATCAAAATGGCTGTCTGAGAACTCTAGAAACATAGAAAACTGATGGCAGAAAAAGACCTAGTGGTCCATCAGGTCTGCCCTTTGACGGGTTTTTGGTTGTTGTTTTATTTTCTTATTTCTTATTTATTATTATTTTCTTATTTATTATTTAATTTTTATCAGATGATGGACATATGTTTATCCCAAGCATATTTAAATTCAGTTACTGATGATTGACCCACTGGAAATTGGTTCCAAGCTTCCACTACTCTTTCTCTAAGTAATACTTTCTAACGTTACTTTTAAGCTTCTATCCTGTCCCTATAACAGTTAAGTACTGTATAAGAGTAAAACTTTTTTTAAAAATCAAAAGAAATACAACTTTATAATTATAAGTTTCACTTTATTTATTTATTTATTTATTTATTTATTTATTTATTTATTTATTTATTTATTTATTTATTTATTTATTTATTTATTTTTGCTTTTAGAAATGGAAAATACATCACTATGCATAGAATCTGAATACATCAAGAATCTTCAACAGCAAATTTATTTCCTTGAATTGGAAGCTAAGTTTCTATATCCTATGCATTTCTGAGTATGGTTAACTAAAACATATGACTTAAAGAATTATAGGGGTAGGATATTCAAAAGATTATTTGTAATATTGGACTCAAATATTTTATTAATGTGGACACCGAATGAGAATTGCTCAGCTATTTTCTTTTTAAATTTTATTTAAAGTTATTTACTTAATATTTCATCCTTTTGCCTTAACTTTTTGTTATTACTCGTGAGCAGACTAAAAAAGCAATTAATACTCAGCCTCTCCTTGCATGTGAAATGGAACATATGCTACAAAACTTACAGGTAATATTTTTTCTCTGTTTGACAACTAATGGCAAAGTAATTCTTTGCATATTTACTTATACTTAGTGGGTTATTAATAGAGGAAAGTGAAAGGACTACTGTAGCTGCTTCTTGCAGTTTCAAAATGTATTTGTGAATTGAGGACTTGCTAACAAAAATGAAAACACAAGGAAAACAGGAGGCTAACTACCAACGAATACATTTGAAATATATGTACAGGTAGTGCTCAACTTATGACCAGTCACTTAGTGACCATTCAAAGTTACAATGGAACTCTAAAACATACATATAACCCACTTCCGAGGTTATGACGTGACCACATTTTAGATGCTTGGCAACTGGCCCACATTTAGAGTCATTTGCAGTGCCTTGTGATCACATGACCACTATGATATTTTTTTTCCTGGAAGTTGGCATTTACATTTGGTTGTTGGAAAAAAACGACCATAGTGAACAATGAGTTTGCTTAATGACTGCTGCATGTGGTTAACAACCACCACAAAAAAGGTTGTAAAATTGAGTCTAGTTATTTGATGATCTACTTTACGACTGTCACAACTTACAACTGGAATTGCTAGGCCCAATTACAATCGAAAGTCAAAGATTACCTGTATGAAAATATTTTTCAATATTACAGGAGGTCTGAAATCCAATTTATCAGAACATGTATTTAAAAATGAACTCCTTAAGATACTGAACTTCTCTGTTATTTCAGTGTAACTATAATTTTATAACTATAATTCACTGTATTTTTATTGTTTTATAGACATTACAGTGTAAGGCTGATAGCCTTGATCTGGAGCTGAAGCGAAAGAAAGATGGTTTAAACATGCTGATGATGGAAAGAAATCAACTTAATAACCAAATCAGAATGGCTAATGGTAATCATTTTTTCAGCATTATCAAAATGTAGATTTTCCCACAGTACTATTTTTATTTATTTATTAAACATTTGGATTTTTTGTTGACTTCTAATTTTGGGGGGGGGGGGGCTCAGAAAATTTTATTGCAAATCATTTTCATTACACTGCAAAAAAAACCCTCCAAACTCCCCTACTGAAATCACTAAATATACCACTGTAGATAGAGAAAAAAGATGTTGCATATGTCCAGCTATGGTATTGTTCTTTTGCAATAATAAATAGCCAAAGAATAAGAAACTTTACTAAAACCATCCAAGATACTTGAATAAATTCTAATAATTACTGTGCTTGAAAAAAAAAGTTCTTCTCTAGATAATAGTACTATAATCACTCTTTTCTCTGTAAGGTGTGCAGCATTGTGAATTTATCACCAAGGCATAGTCTTAGTAAAGGCATACTAAAGATTATTTTAAACAGCTAGTATATTTAATATCTTGCATATGCTTATGCTACTGTATTTAGCAAATAGAAAGATTTATTTAAACAGACAATAAAGCCAAACAGCAAATATAGAGGGCTAGGGGGACCTTTGCAAGGTTCGCCTGGTGCACCAATTGCAACCCTACTTGGATCAGGAGGCTCTCCTCACAGTCACCCATGCCCTTATCATTTCATGGTTGGATTATTGCAACGCACTCTACATGGGGCTACCCCTGAAGAGTGTTCGGAGACTACAGTTGGTCCACAATGCAGCCGTGCGAGTGGTTGTGGGGGCACCTAGGTACACCCACATTACACCTATCCTCCGTGAACTGCACTGGCTCCCTATTGGTCTCCGGGCTCAATTCAAGGTGTTGGTCATTACCTTTAAAGCCCTACATGGCTCAGGGCCAGGTTATCTTCGAAACCGCCTTCTACCTCATAGTTCCCAGCGACCAGTAAGATCCCACAGAGTTGGTCTCCTCCAGGTCCCGTCAGCTAAGCAGTGTCGGCTGGCGGGCCCGTGGGGAAGGGCCTTCTCTGTGGCTGCCCCGGCTCTCTGGAACCAGCTACCCCCTGAGATCCAGACTGCCCCCACCCTATTGGCCTCCCAGAAAGCATTGAAGACCTGGCTTTTCCGGCAAGCTTGGGGCCGTTGATCTCGCAATTTGCGAGGTCCGGCCTTGAATGATATGCCCAGAGTCCTTCGGGAGTTGGGCGGCATAGAAATATAATTAATTAAATTAAATTAAATTAATTAAATTAAGAGAGTGCTGTAAAGCACTGTGAAGCGGTATATAAGTCTAAGTGCTATTGCTATTGCTATTGCTATAGAAGGAAAGACAGACGAGGACAGATTTTTAATTTCACTCTAAATTCAAAATTTAAGATACATAATTCCAGCATTATATAGCTTATTGAAACTGTTGACTGCTGACAATGACCATTTTAAAAAGCCAAATTTTATTTAAGTTTAAGCTTCAGGTGACTGGTTGTTTTTTTTTTCAACATAGCACCATCCTGTGGTAAATTTGTATATTATTGCTTCAAATGATACCTTCAAGAAATAGTATGTTTTCTTTCTTGCTTTCAATTAGGCAGAACAAAATTCTAAAAGAAAATATGAATGTGTTGAATAATTGATTATAAATTAGTCTGCAAAAGGCAGTTCAAATACAGGAAGTAGAGTTGAAGTAAAATCTGTTCCCTTTATCTCTAAATAATATGGTCTTGTTTGTTGAGTCTTTGGGTTTAGAAACAATGGAGCCTTATTAATGCTTTCCTCTAGACTAGAGGGGGCTTAGACAGAATGAATCTAGAAGCAAGTCGGGTGTTACTGACAATCATATGTGTCAATTTCAGGAGAAAAGTAGTGTTCTAAGTAGTGGCATTGTACAGATTTGTGTTGTAAATCAGCAGCTGTTACAGTAAACCTAAAATGCTTATTTAATAAGCATTTGATTTATTAACTAATCCACAATTATCAGAACTTAGATATCACACCAAGATACAAATATGCAAACCAAATTGTAACTTAGCATGATATATACAGTAGATGTAAACATAAGACAGCAGATGAATAACAGCTCTCATTCACTAGCACATTGGCTGCCATATTTCGCAACATCCGACCCTTTGAATTGTTTTCAAAGGTAATTCTGAATACAGTAATCTAATCTAACTGATGGTGTGGTCATAAAGCACAAGTTCTGGTTGCCAAGATATTCTGGTCCAGATATGATGACAACTGACATATTCAATTGAACAAAATCCCCCAAATACAATATCTAGGGGATGGTTGTACACAAGGTAGACGTTCTGAAAGAAGGCTGGATTGAGAGATGGCTTCTTCAAAAGAGGATGCAGCATCAATTCTTTCAAGGCTAGAAGCCCCACACTCTTTCTAAAAAAAGCTTTAGCCATTCACCAGCCCCCTTGCCTAACTAAAGAAACCTAAAAAGAGATTGAACTAAATCACAGATAAGATATTCATACTACAGAGAACAAAATCTTCTATTTTGTTGATATTGTTGAGTCATCAATAGGTTCTGGCCTGTTAATACAGCAAGGTTGTATCAAACAACCTTGTGGGGTTTCCATGGTTTACCGATTATCCACAAACCACCATGTATGAATCATTGGTTAAAACCACCATAAGTATTTTTCAGATATTTTTCAGTATTTTTTTTTTTTCTGCAACAGTCTACCATAATTATCCCTATGACATCAATCAGACAAAACATCCAGTTTAGTTGTTTATTTCCCTATAAATAGATAAGATAGATAATGCACAAAATAAATTATTTATTCATGACAAAATGTCCTTTTCCTCATTTTTCCATGGATTCCGTCTCTAATTTTGTGCTAAAATTTTTGAAGTTTTGAGTTAATTTAATCTAATTTTAATCTACAACTATGTTAATCTGATCACAATCGAAGTGAGCTTTTATTAAAAGTATGAAAAGCATTAATTACCTCATGCTGGCAAGAATTTCATTATAAATTCTACTTTCAGAGCAGCATTTAAAAGAGAAACAGGGTTTGATAGAGGAAATCAGGCAATGGAAGAGAAAGAAAGTAGAGAAAGATGAGCAAATCTCTGCAAAACAAATTGAGATCTCATATGCTAAGCAGGAACTGGAAGAACAACAAATAAATCTGAAAAACAAAGAACAAACTATCCTTATGCTAAAAACAAAGGTATTGGTTATTTTATAGTTTATTACGTCCTAATATGATTGGTCTATTTGTTTTCAAAAACAGTAATATATATATACATACACAGAATTGTAGAGCTGGGAGACTTTAATTTATATTTCATCTGTCTAATAAGTGTATGCATTCATAATGGCCATCATTGTTTCTGTACATCTGTCAAGCCCTCTGAGGCTGGCAAACTTGGGAAACAGGAACCAATTGGATTTCTGTAAATACGTTTATTGCTAATAGAGTAATGTAGTGAGTGGGAGTAGGCTGGGATGCTGAGGGAGCAAGCTGGACTATCTCAACAGCAATGGGCAGAGTGAGATATGGTGGGGATCTGAGGGTAGATCATACTCTCAGACACTGGGTTTGCTGTTTGTTGTTCTGTTGCCCAGTTCATGGCTTCCTATGTGTCAGACAATCAGATCCTGGAGTTCTGCTATTGTTTTTGAATGCCAGGTTGGTGTACAACAAAAGCAAAAATACATTCCTTGGGTAGGATTCCTTCTATTTCATGTCATCAATGTTCAGAGGCACTTTTTGACTAGGGAAGAAACATTCCTTTAAATACACAAGGTTCCTTTACAGTCTTCTGTCTAAGACAATTAGAAGAAAAGACTTTCCTCACAAAGCCATTGAAAGCAAATTCTGACATCTGTTGTGGTCCATCATATTCTATTGTTGCCACATTTTTTCCTCCCCTGTATAAACAAGTCTATTCTTCCATTTCCTTCTGCATTACTGCAAGTCATGGAAAAAATGTTTTGAGAAATGTGACAAGACAAGCAATATATATTCTGCCTCTTGTGAGACAGTAATGGCCTCTTGGACACTCCCAATCCTTTCTCCAAATCATCATTAAGAGAGTTGTTAGAAGACAAAATCTTTTAATGCCTTGATAAATCAGATAGCATACACTACATAATATGCAAGAACTCCTAGGATCTATGGTAGCAACATATTACCTTGTTTTCTAAGCTGAACTGGGCATATAATATCAAACATATCTCCTTGTGGGGTTTTATATAAACAAACAAGAACATGATCCTGTATTTTTCTCTCTCATTTTGGGGGTATCTCAGAGTTGTTATGATGAAATCTATCTAGATATTCCTGCTAAAAAGTCCTTCCTTCCTTCCTTCCTTCCTTCCTTCCTTCCTTCCTTCCTTCCTTCCTTCCTTCCTTCCTTCCTTCCTTCCTTCCTTCCTTCCTTCCTCAGAAAGTTATTTGCAAATATTTGAAAAACAAAAAAGCAAGAATTTCAAAGTTCCAAGTTTAGATATATGACTAATTATTCCATGAATCTTGTTCTCTGATGAAATGACCCTCAACTATTTTTGAATTACAGTTCTGTAGAATATTTATCTGCTACCACATGTTATATTTAAATCAAGGTGACGCAACAGTTGGAACAGCAAAAGGCAATGGAGTTGCAGCTTTCTGAAAAGAAAAAGGAATTCTTGGAAATGCAGTCTGCTGTACATGAAATGGAAGAAAAAATCCTTAAGAAAACAGCAGCAATGCATGATCAAATTACTCATAAATTACGGTACTAATTAATGAATTTTTGGAGAAAATGAAGGCTAGGTAAACTAATACCATATTCAACTTTGCAAGTATTTATAAATAGTGCAAACCCCTACTTGTTATTATTTTTTTAAATTTTTTTATTTTCGATTCCATATAAACACTTCACATATTTATCATCTCCTTTAACATTTCATTCTTTTATACAATCATTGTACATATATCTTATATTTATCTTATTTCTTTATTTTGTTCAAGATTGCTTTCTTTACCATCCCCCTTTCCTATCTTACAGCCCTTCCTTCCCTTTCTTCTTTCCTTTCCTCCTTCTCCTCCAAAACTACTTCCCTTCCCTCTCTCCTCTCCTCATCTCTACTCCCCCTCCTGCCCTATCTCCTACACTCTCCCCTCTTCTCTCCCCTCCTCTTCTTCCTTTCTCCTTCTTCCACTCCCCACCTTTCCCTTTCTTTGCTGTCCTTTCTTCCTTTCTCTGGGATGGTATTCCAGCAACCCCGAATTCATCTGCAAACTTTTCTATTCTCCCTCCCTATCCCCTCCCCATCCCCTCCCAATCCCCTCATCTCTTTCAAGCTTTACATCTAGGATACATCATTCAGTCCTACTCAAAACTTCTTCATTTATATTCAGTTTCTAACCATCCATAAAACTTCCCCCATGTCTTGTAATACAAAGAATCCTCTTTATCTTTTAAATTTAATGTTAATCTGTTCATTTCAGCACAGTCCAAAATCTTCTTTATAATCTGCTCATCTCCAGGAATATTTCCTGCTTTCCAGTTCTGTGCAAATACAATCCTCGCTGCTGTGACTATATGTATCATCAAATATATTTCTTCTTTTTTGTATTTTTCTGGAATAATTCCTAACAAAACATTTTCTGGGTTCAGTTCTGGTTTTTCCATCATTTTTCCTAGCCATGTCTGTATCTTAGTCCAAAATTTCTTCGCTTCTATACACGTCCACCACATATGATAATAAGAACCTGGTATTTGTTGACATTGCCAACATTTTAGTGATTTATCTTTAAACATTTTTGATAGATTTTCTGGTGACATATGCCACCTATAAAACATTTTATACATATTCTCTTTATAAGCTGTTGACATGGTTAGTTTGTAATTCCTTTTCCACATTTGTTGCCATCTATCCAGTTCTATTGTGTATCCAAAATTCCTCATCCATATTATCATTGTTTCTTTTACTACCTCTTCCTCTAATTCCGTTTGTAACAAGAAGTTATATAATTTCGTAATCATTTTTTCATCCTTACCAATTAAAATATCATCTAATTCCGAGATTCCCATCATAAAACCCTCTTGTTTATCTTTTTCATATCTTGATTGACCCTAACCCTACTTAAATTATTAATTTGCTATAGTATTAGTGCTAGAAACATAGAAAAAAATATTCATTAATGGTTCTCCCAATGGATTTAGCATATTGAGGTTTTGTCTAGAGGCTTCACTAGGAAACTATGGTAAATGTTTGAAATGAAACCTTTTCAAGTAGAACACCCTATAATTGCAGAATTCTCTACTGAGACTATCATGCTTTACGTTTTTTGTGTTGGTATTTATATGACTGGCAAAGGCACTGTGTTTCAAGGGAGTTCTGAATCTGATTATATTATGTTCTAATTATTAATCTCCCATGAAGCTCTGTTACTTTGTTTTATTGATTTTATTTTTGAATCCGATGTGCCTTTTTAAATAATTCTGTTTTGCATTTTAATTATTGTGAAGTTGCTTCAGGATTCATTGACGATAGATAGATAGATAGATAGATAGATAGATAGATAGATAGATAGATAGATAGATAGATAGATAGATAGATAGATAGATAGATAGATAGTTGGATGGAGGGAGGGAGGGAGAGAGAGAGGGAGAGAGAGAGATGATAGAGATAGAGATAGATACAGATATAGATACAGATATAGATACAGATATATAGATATATAGATGTATATATGACACATTTTTTACTGATAAATAAATAAAGGGAGACTAGTATAGATCTATTTCAAGCTATTTAGCTCGCCAGGTGATTCGACAGAAATATATATATATATATATGAGACTTCGTCGAAACGTTGCAATGACATCTCCAACTTCACGCGGGAGAAAACCCGAATAACCACAGACCTATATACAAATACCCGCGAAAACCTCAAAAAACACACATATATATATATATATATATGTGTGTGTGTGTGTGTGTGTGTGTGTGCGTGCATGTGTGTCCGTGTGTGTCCGTGTGTGTGTGTGTGTGTCCTATTTCCCCCAAAATAAGACATCCCCTGATAAGAAGCCCAATCGGGCTTTTGAGTGCATGGCAATAAGGCCAAGCGCTTATTTCAGGGTTCAAAAAAATATAAAACAGGGTCTTATTTTCGGGGAAACACGGCACACACACACACACACACACACACACACACATGTATAGATAGATAGATAGATAAAACCTAGCTACACGTGTCATGCATTTCTGTCTTCTTCAACAATAGGCAACAATTCTCATAATCAAAATTAGGAATGATGCAGAATTGTGGCCTATGGCATCAGAATGATAGCAAACTCTGGAAATCGTATTTTTTTTATTACTGTAGGAATGAGATATCTTTTCTGCACCATCAAATTCGTGAACGAGAGCTACTGGCAGAACAGGACCGTCTCTTACGAAGTAAAATAGCGGATGATTATGCAGCTTTGACCAAGGAAAATAATCTCTTGCAATCCAGGTTTCTGGAACTTGTCAAACAAACGAACATTGTAAGAAAAATATTAATGTCATCCACAATAAGAACATACATATCTGGTTGACAGTATGTGAGGAAATTTACGGGCTTCTACTGATTTTGATTTTTTTTAAAGTGTGCCTTTTTACCTACCATCTCTATTCCAGTAAAAATATATTAATAAAGGCTGTTCTATTTCTTGCTACAAATAGGCCAGTTGAATATTCATTCTCCCTTTTGCTCTCAATGGACAAAATTTTGCCTACATTTTGTATGTATTTGTGTCATGCCAATTATATTAATGCTTAAATAATTCTCTATTATAAAAATAAAGCAAAATATAGTATTTTTAAATAAAAAGAAAGCCATATGGTCAGAATGATCTAAACCCCAGGATTCAAGAAGAGCTGGTTAAGAATATGAGATGTCTTCTATACATTCAAAGTGGCCTTGTATGTTTTCAAAAGACAGAAATCCTATACTAGGATCTCAGTGAGAAGATTATTACACAAGATGAAGAATGCTCTCTTCTTTATTAATTAGTGTTAATTAGGAACTGTAGCATAGTAAATGGAATCAAAAGATAAAGACTGGATGGGCCTGCCTAACGGAGGAACTGAGTTAAAGTTAATGTAATTTCTCACATTCATATATTTCACTTTCGAAGGGGAAAAATCTCATCAGTGCATCTCCTGATGACATAATAGACCACATTTTGGTCACTGTCACCTTTTTTTAAACACACACTTGGTCAGATTCTGCCAAATACCTTCCTGAGCACAGTTAACAAATGTATTTATTTATTCAATTAGTATAACTTCCCATTTCAGATCAATAAAATTAATCACCCTGTGGATTATTAACTTTTTCTATATATACCCAAACATTTCTAATCAGCAGGGATTATTGTGCTGTTGTTGCGAATATTAAACAACTTGCATAGCCATTCTATTACAAAACCAGATCTTTATTTTTATATTTCTCCAAGTGCCTCAACTGCAGCAGCAACAACCTTGCTATTTTTTCAAAGCATTTAGACTTTTCCCGCCACTATTTTTTCTGGGACACTAGCATTTATAACATTTATTTCATTATTTGATATTTTATTATAATTATCATGTAAATGTCTAAAATACTTATTCCAGCATTCCCTCACTTCAATTTCATCTTCAATTATTTCATCATGTTGTTTTCAATGCCATTTACTTTACTGGAAGCTCCTTGTTTAGCCTTTCACGCCAAAATTTTTTTTTTCATTTCCGTCAAAATTACTCTGCATTATTTTTTTGCCTCTTCTACTCTCGACTCTCTTTGATTACATTCTTTGAAACTATATTTTTCTTTATAAACACATGATGCAGTATCGTACATATGAATTTAATCTTTCATCCTAACTTTTTTGCTTTAGTTGTCCTCTTATATGCATATATTTTATGATTTTATAGGTTTATTCATACACATCATCTACCAAAATGACCTTTCTCACATTTAGAATTCCCTTGTACCCTTTCACCATGAACAAACAATATATGAATATATTTATGATTGAACTATTCAAAAGAATCCAACCTCTCTCATGATCCTCATTTATTCTTGGGTTTCTAAATGGTTCAATAACTTTTTCTGTACTCTCTCACTTTATTTTCACCCATCAATGCATTTATTTTCACCCATCTCTTTTTTCTGGATTGCAATTCATTTCTTCATCTAACTTCATCTTACACAGAAAATTGCCTGCTTCAGGGCTTCATTAGTTTATATAGCTCTAAATATCTTGGGTTGACAGGTGTGCTTTTAAAAAATATACATGTTTCCTTTGAAACTTCATGAATAGCTTTATTCATTTCCTTATTATAGGAAAGAGTTCTCAAGGAAGACATGTATACAACCCATTCAGCGAGCATTGCTCAATTTATGACAGTGAAAGATCAGGAAGAGCAACTGCAACATGAGATTAAGACACACCAAGACCACCTGGAGCAAGATATGAGCACCTTCCAGGAACTTGAAGATAAGGTTGAATGAGTAAATCAAAATATTGTTATATTGGCTGTTAAAAAAATAGCAAAATCAGTATTAGGCCAGTTCAGATATCACAACAACATGTCTATGATCTTGTGTAGGACTTAAGATATCACTTTATACAACTACCAATCAATTCTTTACTTATTTGTGTAGAGAACAGCACAGGAATCATTTCTTGTGTCTTTAGTAATACTTCAGTGTGATGGGAAATGGCTGCCTGACATTTTGCTGCTACCAGCTAAACGGCTATTATGCTAAATTATCACTAATTGGATGTGTTATAAAAGTTTGAATTTAATGGTTAACAAATCAGATCCTTATTCTATATGTTGTAAGGAATATCCTTCTGGGTTCAGTTCCAAGTGGGGAAAAAGACACTGGATTCATGGAAGTTGCTTGGAAAGAAGGTTTAATGGTGGACAGGAGCACATGGCAGGGGCTCCTGAACAGAAAAGGTGGATCACATGCTTCCAGATGTTGGGTGAAGAGAAAAAGGGAAAGAAGATGCTGAGTCTCTTGGTTTTATGACCTCTGTTGGGCCCCACCTCTTAGTTTCCTGTTCCTGTACAGAAATGTATCCCATTGGCTGTCAGACTCCCATGGGGCAACGCTGTAGGCTGTCCTGAATACCAAGCTAGTTTGAGTGCTGACTGATGCAATCTTCCCAGGTGCCATGAGGCAGAGGGCTAATCCTATCTTTGTTATGTAGAATAGACTGCCCATTGACAAAGGTGGGGGGGATGAGTGAGCTGGGCCATTCCTTGATGGCCCATTGACAAAGGTGGGGGCTACTAAGAGTGAGTCTGTTTCCTTTCTAAAAGCATGTTTCTCAATTTCTCTAGGGATATTCTATAATATTCTGCCTTTTTAATATTTTCCTAGGATATTTCATTTTTCCAGGAGAGGGGTGGGTGCTAACTTCCTACATATATTTGCATGTATAATGGTAATACAGGAACATGATGCATACTAGTTAAGTACTTAAAGATAAAGTGTAAAGATAACCCAGCACTTAGTTCAGTGATAGTCTGTGCCTATCAAATCCTGTACTAGCTGCTTAGTCATCCAGGTTCATTTTTAAACAAAATCCTTTTAAAGCAATTAGAAACATTTTCAGAGAATAACAGATGGGTGCAACTGAGTCAAAACATTCACTTCCTACTGCTGATATATCCTTTGCTTTTGTGTTATAAAGAAGCCAGATGCTTGAAAACATCTAGTTCTCCTCTAAGGTTCAACCTCAAGCCAATATTATATTCTTCACAGATTGCTTGTTTCTGATACTTAGTCAATAACTTTTGATCTTCAGAAGGTCCATTATACTCATGATCAATATTCAAGCCCTTTGATGGAATGGGGAAGCAAGAGGCAGGCTTTCTGAGGGCATCACAGATATAGGGAAGTTGCTCATCCAAGTTTTTTTATTGATTTTCTCTGGATTTTCCCTTATATTTTCTTGCTCTATTGTAGTGATGTACATCAACTAAACAATTATAGCATTTTTATATTTGTATGTATTTCTTTTAAATGTCTGCTCCCTGGTTTTTATTGTTTATGGTTGCTGATTTATTCTAGATTAGCCTGTTAGAAAAAAGAAGCACAACTGTTGATTTAAATATTGCAACATTGAGTAGCCGAATAGCTGAAGTTAGAGCTATGCTAGAAAAAGAAGAACAAGACAACATTGAACTAAAAAGAGAGAATTCTCTGCTAATTGATTTTGCATCTAATCTAAAAAAACAGGTGATTTCTTTTATCATTTGTGTAAGGAAATTGTGGGTAATAAAGAACATCTGTAATCAAATTAGAATGCTCCTACGGAAATACTGTTCTTACATGTACATGCACATATGTGTATACACTTGCATTCACATGTACACACTATAAATAATCTGGGTATGTTGTGACATGAGATATTTTATACCAATTCCACTTAAGAGGCTATAGGAAGTAGATAATGGTATGTTGAAATTGCATGAAAATACTGAAATCACAGAGGAATTGATGCAGGAACTATTATTATGTCAAATATTTCACAGTCTGCCCAAAAAAGATAAAAGGTATGAGTGCTTAAAAACAAAACTAGTATTTTGTATTGTATTTTAAGCTTTTGTACTGATTCAGATTTCATCCTTTTATCAAAATTAAGTTTACCCGTAAATATAATCTCTTTTCCTATGCTAGTCAGTTGAAGAATAGAACTATGCTTTGCTTTTTTGAGGTCTTCCTCTGAATCTGGGTTTTTAAAAACATCTAAAGTAACCTAGTTAAGTAAGCCTTCTGTAATTCTCATGAAAGTACTGGAGAAAATATTAGGGTTTGCAGATTTTTAAATTATATGACAAAAGGGAGAAGAATAAAAGGATAAATTATAATTTGCTATTAATTTATGAGGAGTTTAGTTATTACTATAGGACCAAACTACCCATTTAAGTTAAATATGCTGTTTATTAATGGAATTATAGCCAGGATCATCTTTTCTTTTTTAAAGAAAAATAGCATTTAAGAATCCAGTCTGGATTAGGATTAATTTGAGGGATAAGAAAATAACCTTTTCCACAATATCTGAAGGTATTATTCACCAGTTAGCTCTTTCCCCTTGTTCTAATAGGCAGAGTTTGATTTCATACATACAGGCATTGGAGTACAAATCTAACTCTAGTTAAAATCCTGTCTTTTCCATTATTGCAAAATACTTTGGGAGAAATTCATAGGATACTTTGTGTAAATTATGACAGAACATAACAACTGACAGAACTTTTTCTCTTATACTGTTTTTTTTTTGCTGAAAATCATATATTACAATACTGTCGTTGGACCACAAAAAGTGCTATTTGCAGCAATAGCTGCATTTGAAGCAAATGGCAAGTTAAAGACATAACAATTAAGAAATATAGTGCAATCACTGTATGCCCTTTCCTTTGGCTGGTAAAGTAGTTTGGCCTTAAGAACAATATCTTTTTACATAATTTTCACATTTTTCTATCTTCAGCTTGCTGGAAAAGAAAACAGTCTACTGGAGGCATCAAATAAGATGCTGGGCCTGGATGAAGCAATTTCAGCTTTAAAAATGAAGCATACATTACATCAATCTCTTCAATCAGAAAAATGGGACAAAATCTCCAAAATGGCAAATTCCATGATGAAACTCAGCAATTCAATGGTGAATATTATTGACAGAATAGGAAAAGAATAATTGAGATGTGTTAATGAGCTTTGATTTCATATGAGAAATGTTGAATTATGTATGATTTCATAGAATCTTCTTGAATCATGTCAATTTAATCATGTTAATTATTCTTTGAATCATGACTGTACACAGAAGGAAGATGCAGTGGTATATGGGAATGACTTTGGAAGATAGGAGGGAGACCCACAGACAGATGGGTCTTGATCTAGTCAAATAAGCAATGGTCAGATAAGAAGCAGCTGAGCCCTCAGAAGAAATGGGGGCATGGCAAATTTTAGAAGGGACTCTTTCTAGTTTCTTGAGGTGTAAAGATAAGGGGTGGGGGTGATGTATGTTCAGGCTCACAAGATTCTGTAAATTTAACATTACAATAAAGATGGAGTTGGTATTTCTGGGTATGCTTCTTGTCTGGACTACCTTGCAAGGCTGACATAAAATGACTTTGAAATTGAAATCTTCAAAAGCAATTGTATAAATTTAAGCATAATCTATACTTACCTTGCAAATATTTATACATTTAATTATTACTGGTGGAACAGTAATTTAGAACATATGTAAAATAATTATAATTGCCAGGGCACAATTTATTTTGTGGCATGAAATTATTCTTTTACCAAAGGACAATATTTCATAGAATTCAATAGGTTTAGCGCCCAAGAAACAGGTTGCACTAAGAATATCTCTTATTTAATCGATTTTTAAAATGTTAACTGTTAAAGCAGAAAAGCAGCAGCAAATGTATTGTACTGCATTACAGGATGATAGGTGATACCTGGCAGCATTTACTTTACCCTGCATCCTCAACTTTATATATAAGATTTTAAACCATTGTACAGAATTTTAAATTTGGTAACCTTTGTTTAAATGATTGTGTGTCATCTGGTCTTAAGTGTATCATGTTGAGATTCTTTTTTATAGTGATGGTGATTTCTTTCACTCAAGAAAGTTCTTGCACTTACACAATCAATTTGAAACACATTTTTTTCCTTTCAGACTCTCTCCCTCTCTCTCTCTCCCCCTCCCTCCTGTATATGTGTGTATAGAGATAGAGATATAGAGATATAGATGCTGAAGCACACAGGTTGATCAGATATTTTTTGTTTGTACTTCTTTAAAATAAATAAAGATCTATACTGCATTGTTCAAAACATGTCAAAGTGTGGTTCTTAGTATCCAGATGGCTGCCACACTGCTAGGGTGTGAAGACCTGACTGTTTACCTGGTCCTTTGGCAAAAATAATTGGGTTGTGTGGGTCCGATTCTTTTTGTTTTTGTCTTCTGTTATCTTGCTATTTTTAAGTTGCCTTTGTTTCTGTGTGTTATGGGGTGTGTTTGTAAATAAATTTCCAAGACTTTGGATCCAGTTTTCCATCAATATTGCAATCACCGTCTTCAATGATCCTTCTACAGTTGGTAATTTGCATCTCATTTCTAAGTATGGGGAAACTCACCCACAATCTTTCTTTCTAAAATAATTTGCACACCGATTTCTCTTTTGTGACACAGAGAAAACTACAAACTATAAAAAAGCGTCAACTCATCCAAGAAAGCCATTCATTCATGGGTAAGTTCAGATTTAAAGCTGGTTTGTGAGCAAATTTCAGTTAAGTAATTTCAGATGCCTAAAGGGAAGAATACATTGGGTAGCTTAGAAAGAAAGAAGCTATGAAAAGAAAAATTATGACACCATATAAATTTTGTAACTTGGCAGGTTTCTTAACCTTCTTGGTCTTAGCCAGCGGTTCTCAACCTGTGGGTCACGACGCCTTTGGGGGTCGAACGACCCTTTCACAGGGATCGCCTAAGCGCGCGCTAGCCCACCACACCCCCTTTGTCATATCATGTGCGGGGAGGGGGAGGGGCGGGGGTCACAGCGGCGGGGCGGGGGTTGCAGCATTAGGAAGGTTGAGAACCACTGGTCTTAGCTTTAAAAGCATCTGACTGTACAGAAGACGTGTTACATATATTATCTCAGAAGTTAGAGGCCATAATTAAGGGAAACACATATGCTATACTTACAACAAGATACCAATACATAGTTTACTATGTTCTACCAATACTACACTATAGTTTAGATTTACTAAACTATAATATAGCATACTTGTTTGAGAGTTAGCATGATAAATCATCTCAACCACTGTAGTTTTGTGAACCATGTTTTAGTATGATTTAGTATTAACAAGCTACCTGTATTATATTAATCATTTAATACTTACTGCATGTATGAACATCTGTTCCTTAAATTCAAACCTATTCTGTTCAGCTGCTGAATCCCAATGGCCTAGAAATTGATTTCTAGAAAGTGCTTAGATATACAATCTATGAAAAGGCAAGGCAATAACATTTGGGTATTTTTGCTAAAGAACTGCGACAGAGCAAGAAGATAACCACATGCAAACAACAGAGCAGTAGCAGCAAATAAAACTTCAAACTGCCTAACAGATTTAAGATTGAAATAGTAGCAATTTGTATAACTGAGCAAGGGAAAGCTCCATGGAACAAAACTGCTCATGCTAAACTCTGAGTAGATAAAGGGTTAGGGTTTAGATTTAGATTTGGTGAACCCCTTGTTAAAAAGTTACACCATAAAGGTGTGTGTCAAAATAGAACTTGTCACCCCCCAATTGAAAACGTGTACCTAATAAGGTGAAAAATACAATTTTTTTCTGGGATCTGCAAATTGTACAAGCCAACCAAAAACCCCAACTCAACCTTGAAATGATGTGAGGCCCTTCAGATTGTAAACCCCTAAATTGTAGTTTGCTTAGTTCATGCCTAAATACGGCATCAGGTAAAGGAAGAAAAACAGATTTGCTTTCGCGAAACGTGTGACGACGCCTCCCCCTTCCCCCAAAAAGCGTCCGCGCAGGGGGGGGGGGAGCAGAGGTCTTGTGGCAAAGCTGGCAAAAGGCCGACAGGTGGCGCTGCCTCAGAGCAAAGGCATCGAAGCCGGAGCCGCCGATGATGACCAGAAGCAGCAATCGCGGCGTCGAAGCAACCGCGTTTTAGACGCGGATCCCTCCGCTGATCGTCTCCGCGGTGAAGCGCTGCCGGAGAAGTGCCGGCGGGACAATGGAAACACAGGCGCAAGGTGCGTGGCTTAGCTGGTCCTTCTGTGGAAGCCGCGTGCGTTTGTTTCCATTCTTCTTGTCAGAGATTCCCAGCCTCTTCCCCCCCCCCCCGCATTCGCTTTCTGCTCAGTATTGGGTTTTTCGGAGGGAGGAGTAGGTAGCAATCAAAGCTTAGACCTCTTACTCTGGTTGCAACAAGCAGAGAAAGTTCTGAAAAGAACTTTACTCTTGCAAAATAATCATAATCGTAATAGATGAGAGAGAAAGATACGGTGTTCTAGAATAAATCATTGTTTCTTTTCTGTGGATCTTCGAAGGTTCGGAAGTAGAACCCGCGTTTTATTTTAAGATACTTTTTTTTTTGAGTGAGGTCCCTTGAATAGCTCAGTGCTGGGGATTTATTTTTTTTAAAGAAAGTTGAGAGTCCCGCATGGCTCCGTCGGTTGCTCTTGCCAAAGAACTACTAGCTTGAATCATAAGCGGTCCACTGATGGGAAAAAAACTAAGAACTTGTCCTTCAGTCCAACCTAATGCCGTATTTTTTGGCAGCAAGGGCATGCTCTCGTTTGGCGCCATGTAGCAGAAGCCCAAAGTCCTAAGGTGACGTGCTCCGTTACTTTTACTCTCTCGTCAAGAGGCGCAGCCTGGTAAATATTGATTCTAATTCTTTGCTAATTAGATCCGATCGAAGCACTGAAAGAGCCATGGCAAAGCGCGAAGGACACTCTCTCCCGTTGCAGTTTCCCCCTGAAAAGGCTCCCGTGCATTCTTAAAACGTGCATTCAAATACAGTAAAAGTTAATAAAACAACAACTCATTTTCTTCTTTATCACTTCGCGTTGTTCGGTTTTTTGTGAGTTGCAAAGCAAAGCTCCTGGATTGGTGAATAGAATGCGATCCATTGTTTACCTAAGGCTTTCAATGAGCGTCGGGAAGGCCCTTACTTTCAAATCACCTTCTAAGCCCCCCCCCCCCCCCATGTATTATGGAATACAGCTTTGGTGTATTAAAGACAATTGTTTCCATAAGAGCTACTTGCAGCACTGTCTCTTCAGGAGTTTTGCTTGGATTGCTGTGTAACAGGTTTGGCAATAGAAAGTAAATGTCAGAATCTCTCTTAAAATCTTTGTTCCTTGTACCACTTGCTTCTTTTTGGTCAGTGAACTTTATGAACCAGAGTTTATGTTATTTGCTGTTTCTGTTTACATCCCTAATTTCATGCCTGCATTTTGTTAATAAATGCCTCTTATTAGTGGAAAGAGATCTAGTTAAATTAGAGCTCTTCCATGGAGCATTTGCTTCGTAATGACCTCTGTCCTATTATAGAGACTATAATCCTCTTCTTGTGACTCCATTAGTTACATCAATATCACTTTCTAAACCTAAGAAATCATCGAGGAAGGCTTTTTATATTACTCTTTTTTAAAGATTGTTGTTCAGAAAATTTTAGCCAGTGCCATTTGCCATTTTGCATACATGCTTGAATATTTCTGAAAGAAACTAATTGTATAACGTTTTGCCAACTAACTTATAATAGGGATAATTTTACACTGCCATCTTGTGAGTAAAAAAATGAACATTGGAAACAAGTTTGCAAAACAAGAAGTTGTTTTAAGTGAATACATTCGCTCATTATTCTTTAGTTTTAATAAAGGGATTGAATGTAATTTTGCACAATATCACGGTTGAATAATTATTTATATTTCTAACAAGGGTTCGTTGTGCTGAGTGAGATTTCTTTCCAAGTAAAACATGCATTGCATCAGACTGAAAAAGTGTACCATTGATGCAGTTTAAACATGAATGTTTTGATAATGCATGCAATTATTCTCAAATACGGTAATTGAAAAAAACTTGTTTTACTGTGTTTATTCACACCACGGAGTCATTGTTAGTTGCAACTGTCAGCTTTCTGTTAAAACTCATGGATTTGAGTGGGACTTGCTGGGGAGAGCATGCTTTGGATGCCAACTTCTCACATAATTAATCTTAGACTGTGAGGTGTAAACTGACATGATAGTGATCACCCAGAAAAATCAGTTGCTGGTTTCTGGATGGGGCGGAGCCAGCATCTGAGTTCTGGATCCTCCAGAAAAGCCAGAGCCATTTTTTAATGAGTGCCTTCTCTCTGACAGGTTCATAAAGCTTTTCCTCTCAAAATATTCACAGGTATGAGAGAGATTTGTGAGTGATCACAATTTTATTTTGGAGTTCTGCTCTGTGTGGCATTTAATTACTATTTATTAAGCTAAATAACTGACGATTAGGACACCTTCAGTTCACTTTTCTAATAGAAAGTTGCCAAAATGATTTCAATAGTTAAACTTTGTTGTGAAGGATTACCCAGAATTCATTTAATGCTTGTGCTGGCTGCTAATATGCTTCCCACACATTATGAGGTGTTAATGTAAAGCCTATAAAAGATTCTTTAATGTTTATTGTTTTGAGTTATGAAAAGGTTGCAAGGAGAAGAAAACATTGTACAGTTCAGTGCCTCCTGAGGGAATAAGCATTTTGAAGTACCAGGCATTCTTCTGAAATCTTTTGTAGAGTGTTTTGAAGGATTTTGAATAGTGATGAAAAGATTTTGAACTGTGGGTTCTCAGTTTCTTGAACAATTCTTATTCAGACTTTACCATAATCGTGTTTGGTTATCATTTTCACTTTCTGCCCACTTGATATATGATATCCATCTAATATTGGAGGGTACTTCCAGAATAAAAGAATAACTTCCTTGCAAAAGATCATTAGAAATGGGTTCCAACATGTAATGGGTATATCTGCCTTTCCGGGAGTTGAATGTTCAGAACTCATAAGTTTTTTTTAAAAAAAAAAAAATCAAAAACCAGAATCAATAATCAGAACAAACATTATTATTGCTAATCTAGTTCAGAAGAACTGACTGATCTGGAAGGTGCATTGCTTAGAGCAGGGGTGTCAAACTCGCGGCGTCACGTCATCGCATGATGTATCGCGATTTCCCCCCCTTTGCTAAACCAGGGTGAGCCGGCCCTCGGTTTAGCAAAGGGCCCATGGGCCACGAGTTTAACACTCCTGGCATAGAGGAAAGAGTAGGAATACACATAACTTGCTGAGTCCAAGTTGATAACCTTTTGCATTGGTGACAAATTTATCCAGATGAAAAAGAATCTTCCACTCTTTTTAAGTAGTAATAGCAATTGTCAAGGAACATTCAATCTATTGAATATTGTTTGTGTTTTCAGGACAAATATACAAAGAGAGAATGAGAAAGATTAAATCTCCAAATAATGTTAATTTAAGTAGAAAGGAACATGGATTACAATCTCCAGAGTACATTATCAAATGTCAAAATATTTTTTGGGGGCAAATGTCCAAAGCGAGTAACTTTCTTGAACTTAGAAACTGTGTTTCTTAGGAATATATTAAAAACAGGTCATATTTCTTTTCTTCTATCCAGAGAAATCCTCAGATGGGATTGGAAAAATCAAGATGTCCCAAAGATGCTTTTTCAAGAGTCAACTGGACTTTCTTTGCTTTTCTTCGAAGAAGTTTCGCTTTTCATCCAAGAAGCTTCTTGGATAAGAAGCGAAACATCTTCGAAGAAAAACAAAGAAAGTCCAGTTGCCTCTTCAAAAAGTACCTTTGGGACAACCATGACCTGGATCACTGAGTATCTCCATAGACAAAAACCAAAAATCAAATCAAAAATCAAGATTGCAGCCTCAACTATACAATCAGAGATCCACCCTTTTTGCATACATCACAACATGAAATGTAAATGTCGATAAATCATAACTTTGAATGCATGTAAAAAGGGATCAGGGCTTTGGATGCATGGGTGTGACAGCCATCTTGAGGTTTTTAACACCATCCCTGTGGATACCCCTTCTCCCACCCTCAATTAGTGATAGGTATTGAGCAGTGCTGCTGTATGCCAATGATTCAGCATTTCCGTCATTTATCCAAGTGGGCTTAGGAGAGTTCTTCAAGTTTTAATGGAATATTGTGCTTCATTATATTCAATGACTCCAAAACCAACACTATGCTCTCCTTGGGAGACCTAGTTGCATTAACCTCAGTGGCAAATTAGAAATAATAAATCTGAACAAGTTCCGGTTTTTAAATATCTTGGCATAATTTCCCAAGCTTCCAGAAGCTAGAGGGAACAAATCAGATCCATCTTTGCCAAAGCTAACAGCAGTGTTAAGGCAGTTCTAGGCTTTTTCCATTCTAAAGTGGGTAGATGCATGCTTGCCACCGCTGAGTTTTTAAAAGCTAACATTATATCCCACATGTCCTACAGTGCTCCTGTGTGCATTTATAGTGAACTACAAGCTCCAAGACATTGTTCAGTCTAAGTTTTTATGAGCAGTTTTCTAGGTCCCATGCTGGGCCTCAAATGCCTTAATCTGCATGGAAACCCTTTGGAGGCGAGAGGCCACAGTTACTTCCTCTTTTATGAGCTTTAACTTTTTGTTCTCTAATGGCTCACTGACCCTGTTAATTCTCCTTGATGAATTTTCATCAAGGTGGAAAGTGAAAACTCTTAGCTGACCTATTTCCCCTGGATTTAAAGAAAACAGCCATGAAAAAACTCTTGGAAAGTTTTCAATATCATGTGGCAGAGGGATTTGGGCACTTTAGCCAATCACCCACTAGTAGGTTTCAATCCAAAACTACTTTATATTTCCAACAGCTTATTCATCCTTATTTGTCCAGCACACTGCAGAGTGTTTACTTTTTCTCATTACAATGCTTTTTACTAGAAGGGAGGATTTGTTGAGTAGAATCCCATTCACCAAGAAATGCAGCCCTTGTAACTTATGTTTTCTTTTGTTGCTTTTGCAATAATGTATGTCCTGGTAAATGGCAGGAGAAGTCTCCATTTCCTGCTTGCAAACAACCAAGAAGGAACCTATTGGTTAATATGAGAAACAAAATGCTAGATTAAAATGGACCCTGGCCTGATCCAGTATAGTTTATACTTGTAGAGGAAATTATTGTGCATCTAAAACCTATTAGTGCTGAGTGAAATTTAATAAAAGACTCTGTTTCTTTCTTATTTATTTGATGTATATCTCCATTCCTACCAATGAATAATACTCAAGGCAGCTAGCAGTAAAAAAAAAAAAAAAGCCTAATTAAATTTTGGATTCTTGTATTTCATGGAAAAATGTGAACTGATTATGTTAACCTAGCTCAGTGATGGCGAACATTTTTTTGCTCGGGTGCCAAAAGGGCGCGCATGATAGTGCACGCGCACGTGCCCTTACCCATAATGCAGGGTAAGCCCTCCCCTGAAGCCTGGGGAGGGCGAAAATGGCCTCCCCCCGCCCTCCGGAAGGCCGAAAATCAGCTGGCCAGCATGCACATGCGTGCTGGAGCTGACATAAGGCAATGCCTCGCGTGCCCTCAGATATGGCTCTGCGTGCCACCTGTGGCACGCGTGCCATAGGTTCGCCATCACGGGCCTAGCTCATATGCTGTTTAATGTTTACTTCATTGGTACAGCAGTGTACCAATTACATTGCTGTACCAATGTACTAATTAGAGCTGCAGTCCTAATCAGCTACATTACTGTGTGGTTTCACTAAGTGCAACCAGTAAATTTAGTAACAAGTCTCAAATTCCTTTGTCTATTGTTACTTGATTTAATTATTTGGATGCCATCAAGTTGGGCCCAGCCATTGGCAACTGTAAGAATCAATATCCACCATCTCAACCTGATCTGAAAACCTGTAGCTCTTCTAAGGGGATAACACTGATCTCTTGATCCCACCCATACTTGTTGTCTTTCCTTTCTTCTACTTGCAAATCATACTTCTACTTCATCATACATTTGCATTACATGCCCCCAAATTAGTTTCTGCATGCTACTCATCGCTTCAAGGGATCAGTCAGTCTTTATTTAATCCAGGACTGATTGATGGGTTCTTTTAGTAACTATTAATCCATAATTGAAAGCATCTGGGTTCCTGCTCTTTCTAAATACACAGCTTTTACAACTATCCATTGTTAGCGGAAAAACAATCCTTTATCTTCATTTTATCATCCTGATCTTTGTTTGTCATAGAAATATTCTTCCTGCATAAGTTTGTTCATATTTACACGTAGCTATTCCTGACCCAAGAAGACAACGCTGTCACTTCTTTGCCATGAACTACAGAGCTATTGCAAAAAAACTGGGTGACTGGTAAATGGCAGCAAAGAGATGGAGGTCAATTTGGGTATACTCCTTCCCTAGTATGGATAATAGCACCATGAAGTCAGTTTGTTTCTATCCTTAGAAGTAAGAACTGACGTATCTTAATACTGACTCTTCTCACCTCCAAAATCTGTGTTCTGACAATGAATTGTGTTCTCTTTTCTGAACTTTTTAATTGTTCTTAAGAGCTGGTTCCATTTATATAGTTAATATTAGTCTGTTTGATCAGTTACAGGGAATTGGTCTTCTCACTATTCTCAGTGTCTGGTCATTGAAATAAAGTGGTGTACAGAAAAAGTATTTTCAGAAGCATGATGTTGCTACATCACTTTTAATATTAAACAACCGTGCAGTAGCAGTTTGCTTTACAAGATCTATATTAGTTTAAGTAGCAGAAAAAGAAGTACAGTAACTTTGTAAGATGCTATTGCATATAATGACAGGAAATGATGTAATTGGCTTTAATTAACTTCCCTTAAGGTTGACATTTCAACCAGAATACACAAAGAAATGTGAAGGCATTTCGTACCGGTAACTACCTGAACTGAATAGCTCTTTGGAAATTACACTGATGCGCTGCTTCAGTAGTGGGTTCTAAAATCCGTTGCTATTGGTTCGCGCACAACGCTTCTGCGCATGCGCAGAAGCGTCCTGGGTGGGTGGGTGGAGCCTCCCACCGCCGCCGCTACCGGTTCACAGAACCGGGCCGAACCGGGAGCAACCCACCGCTGCTCTGCTTCCTTCCAAAGTTCCTTTGTTATTTCTTTTGAATATATTTTGTGCCATTTAAATCATCATAAGGTCTAAATTAATGAGCTGTACAAAGTAATGATTATGAGGGAAGGTTGTATATGTGATGTAGAAAAAATGAATTTTAGCTCTGGCAGCAAAGAATTGAACATATGTTAGCTGGTCAACATGTACTGTTTTCTGCAGAAAATTTGGATCCGATATATTACAGCATGTCTACAATCTTTAAGCTTCATAAATTTTTACCATGTCTCAAGAACCTTTGGTTCTATTTTTAAAACTATATTCAAACTATCTATTATAAGATCTTCTTTATAATAAAGATATCCAGTACATTGAGTAAAGTAAGTCATAAGGTCAAGCGAGTTGACAATCTATATCGAAAACTGGATATGAGAATCCTAAGGATAAGTCTTATCTGAGCTTGAGAATATTTACTGGATAGTCTTCGACAGCCCAATGTATATCAAATTGTTCACGTTCTCTATTAACACAAGGAGCATACTCTGCACTGTAAATTACTTAAGTTGCTTCTATTCATGTTATAAATTTATTTCCAGAAATCTGGACTTGTACGCCTATTTACACTTTCAAGATTTATACACTAATGATTATTCCTTACAGCTAGACCTTGACTGACATCAGCTCATTTAGTGACCATTCAAAGTTACAACAGCACTGGGAAAAGTGACTTATGACCTTTTTCACACTTATGACCATTACAGTTTCCCCCATGTGATCACCTTTTGTGACCTTATGACTAGCAAAGTCAATGGGGAAGCCAGATTCACTTAATAACTTATTAACTTAACAACTGCAGTGATTCACTTAACAACTATGGCAAGAAAGGTCATAAAATGGGGCAAAACTCACTTAACAAATGTCTCTCTTAGCAGCAGAAATTTTGGGCTCAGTTGTGGCTGTAAGTCGAGGACTATCTGTATTTGTGTTATCTTTGTGTCTCCCCACTATCACATGTCCAGGAGGACCCAGGAATCAAGCTTGCTTTGAAGGAGCTCATATATTGTCACTCTTTTCTGTGTTATTTCCAAAGGTCTGTTAGAAAAACAAACATTCCATGAGACAGATGAAGACACCATCACTGATGTTGATTTGACCAATGTGATTTCTGAAGAAGAGCGAGAAGAATTAAAAGTTGAAGTAATCAAGGTAATTTTAGTTGACCTTTATACATCATTTTAAATAAAATGATTTTTTTTTAGAATTCATTGCTTTTACTATTTTTTCACTTTCTATTGTTTTTGGTCACTTAGTTGTGCGCAGCTATTGGATTATAATTACAAGCAGCCCTGGTTAAAACAGATTATCTGGATCATTGGGGTTTAGATTCAGGTCTGGATATGGGATCAAAATTGCAGTGGTTGCTCTTGTTGATAAACTTTGGTGCCACTGAGATAGAGGTATGTGGTTATCCCAATCCTCTTGGACACTATTAACCATGATATTGTCCTCCTAGATTGTCTGTCAGAATTGGGAAATGGGAGCTATTGTTCTTCAGTTGGATTTCAACTTTCAGTTGAAAGTTCAATCGGTCAAATTCAGCATATGTTTGGGTGGGGCCACACCAGTAGTGGGTTCTAAATTAGTTTGCTACTGGTGAGCGTGCGCACGACGCTTCTGTGCATGCGCAGAAGCGTCCTGGGCGGGTGGGCGGAATGTCCCGGGCGGGTGGGCAGAGCCTCCCACCGCCGCCACTACCGGTTCTAAGAACCGGGCCGAACCGGGAGCAACCCACTGCTGGGCCACACCCAATATTTATTTATTTATTTATTTAATTTATTTATTTTATCAAGCATGTATATGATTACAGCAAAGTATAAACATTAATATGAGTATATAATAAGTACAAACATGGTTTTGAGTACATATTTTTCGAATACATAGGGACTTTAGGACAGGGACGGTAGGCATGCTGGTGCGCTTATGCACGCCCCTTACAGACCTCTTAGGAATCGGGTGAGGTCAACGGTAGACAGTCTAAGGTTAAAGTTTTGGGGGTTTGGGGAAGAAACCACAGAGTCTGGTAGTGTATTCCAGGCATTGACCACTCTGTTGCTGAAGTCGAATTTTTTGCAATCAAGTTTGGAGCGGTTTACCTTAAGTTTGTATCTAGTGTTTGCCCGTGTATTATTGAGGTTGAAGCTGAAGAAGACGTTGACAGGTAAGACGTTGTAGCGGACAATTTTGTGTACTATGCTTAGATCAGACCGCAGGCCGCGCAGTTCCAGATTGTCCAACCCTTATGCGTGGAAGGGAGNNNNACTGTCTGATATGTAGTGTGGGTTCCAGACAGATGAGCTGTATTCGAGAATTGGTCTAGCAAATGTTTTGTATGCTCTGGTTAAAAGTACAATATTTCCGGAGAAGAAGCTAGGCAAGAGTAGGTTTACCACTCTTAATGCCTTCTTAGCAGTGCTGTTGCAGTGGGCTCTGGCACTTAGATCATTAGAGATGAGTACTCCAAGGTCCTTAACTGAGTGAGGATCGTCAACAAGGTCGTGATCATCTAGTTTGTATTTTGTGTTCTGATTATTTTTGCCAATGTGTAAGACTGAGCATTTGTTGATTGAGATTTGAAGTTGCCACTTGATTGACCATTCTGATACATAGTCAAGGTCTTTTTGAAGGGTAGTAGTATTGTCGGTGGTGTTGAATAGTTTTACATCATCAATAGTTTGAGGAACCAGAATTATCCATTCCTGGTCACTTGGTTCTTTATGTGTATCTGTTTATTATTTATAAAATTGAGTCAAAATCAAGTAAAAAGAATTTTATGTTTAGCTCTATAAGTTTTTATTCTCCAGTTTTTCCTTCTCACTGACGTGAGGTGAGATTAAGGCCTTTATTCTCAAAGCACATGCCACAGTGCAAATTGTTTTGTAGTCTTTGTGATTATGGAATCTAGGTCAATTCTGATCTTAGAACATTCATAACATTCAGATGCCATACTGTTTCATTGTTTCAAAGAAGTGCCCTGGAGATTTGCCTTCAGAAATGCTTGAAATTTCTCCAAGTTTACCAATTTTCTGAAGAGTGAATGAATTTTTGCTTGTTTAGATTAGCTGTTACCTTTTCATTGGAAGCTATGGGCCTCTTGGTTCTCCGCACCTTTGCAAACAGTCAGTAGTTGAAGATATTTATTAAGCCTGACTACATTCTCCAAAAGTAGTAAACACTGTAAATATTATATTTATTTATTTATTTATTTATTTATTTTATTGTATAAAATTTATATGCCGCCCAACTCCCGAAGGACTCTGGGCAGCTTACATCATTAAAAAAATAAAAATAAAACATATAAAAGCAATTTAAAAAAAAATCTATATTTAAAATAAAACATTCACACAACCATGCATGGGCCAATCAGGACAACTATTGGCCCCAGGCCTGCCGGAAAAGCCAGGTCTTAACGGCTTTACGGAAGGCCAGTAAGGTGGGGGTAGTATGGATCTCGGGGGGAAGTTGGTTCCACAGAGTTGGAGTGGCTACAGAGAAGGCCCTCCCCCGCGGTCCCGCCAGCCGGCACTGTCTGGCCGACGGGACCTGAAGAAGGCCAACCCTGTGCT